>JBCNJP010000025.1:34014367-34040476 GCA_039602395.1 Deinandra increscens subsp. villosa
CCTTTACCCAAAAAAATATTGTTATCACAGAATTATCAATATGAAAAATATTGTTATGACAAATAAATATGTCAAAATCAATATGATGATTAGTGAATCAATTAAAGATGTATACATTGAATACAAATAAAAGTTTGATTACTTGAAAATCAATTGTGCATGTATAACAAATAAATAGCAAATAATACAAATAAAGATTTTTTGATTACAAAAGTTTGATTACGTCAAAAGTTTGATTTCTTAATAAATAATCAAAGTTTAAAAACTAAAAAAAAATCAAATAATAAAAATACTATTTGTTAAAAATATATATATAATTTTGGGCACATAGTTTCGACATGTGGAACACATGCTTTTTTCCTTACAAACATTTCTTATGAAGATAACAAATGGGGGTACACATCACTTTTCTTTCAACTTTCATTTTTCTGTTAATCATAACAATTATGCTTAACGTTTTAATTTTGTCTACTACATCCTTTCTTTTTTATAAATCTCAGAATGGAGAATAGAGATAATTGTAAACAGAAACGAAAGGATAGAAAAGAAATATTGGATGCAAAAAGGCGTAAACCGATGTATCGATCAAATGATCAACTTCACAAATCAACTGCTATATATAATACATTGCACTGTAAGTTTATTAAAATGAATGGCGTCCATCACGCTGGTCCACGGTTAATTCCTCAACTTCAAGAGATTCCACCGTTACTTCCTCAACTAAAAGACATGTGTTCGGCTTCCACCGTTACATTTCGAAGTCCTCTTATTGATGTTTCAAATGGTATTTTTTACTTTCTTGCACTATTAATAGTTGTATATATTCAAACATATGTAAGATACTAAAAATTTCAATTTAATTTGTTAGTTTCTTATCGAAGTTTTAATAGTACATCGCAAGCATCAATTAAAAACAGAAACGGAATACCAAGCTTATCAAAAGGTTTGTTTATTTTATCGTTACTATATAATTATCAATATACTATGCTTTCCATTCAAAATAGTTAATTACTATTTTTTTCCATTTCTTTTGTTAGTTGTTTCACCAAATATTGCTTCCGGTAAAGAAAACCATGGGAAACCTGTCAGACGACCTACCACTCTAATAGCTGGTTAGTATTAGTTGCTCAAATCGTAAAATATTCCTAACATCATACTTGATTTTTTACGACTTTATCATATTTAATATTAATCGTGACGTTAAATTATTACATGATTGCAGATAATATCAATTCAGCTGAATCTTCATCAAGAAGTTCCCAGTTTCGAAACACCAGTTCATCTAATAATTTATCAGCATTATCTGGAATGTCTTCGATTTCATCTTTGTCTTCTGGTAGGCATACATTGAAACCAAAAACATTCAATAACACTCCCGTTCCAATGATGGATATCACATCCGATGGGTTTGGAGGTTTCACACAGCCAACAAGAGATACCACTGTAGGAATTTCAAAAGGTATGTTCACCGTAGTTTTGTAATTTATAATTTTCTAATCACTAATAATTGTTAATATACAACTAATATTTTACATTAAAAAACAAACAGATTATTTGGACCATGGTGACCAAGTTCTTATCTGTGAGGTTTGTAAAGCCAAATTATGGAAACAAGAAGGCTTATTAGGTCGACACACAAAAATTGGCAGGTGTTATTCTTTATGTTGTGGTTATGGGAAGGTTCAACTTCCGCATCTTAAAGAACCAACTGAATCTTGAAAAGAGTTATTCTCATGTGCTAATCAGAAGAGCAAATATTTTTTGAAAAAGATCCGTAGGTACAATTCAATGTTCTCCTTTACCTCAATGGGTGGTAAAGTAGATAAATCCATAAATAAAGGTGGAGCTCCTTTTGTTTTTAAGCTAAGCGGTCAGAATTATCATACGATTGGAACTTTACTGCCTAAAGATGGTGAACCTCTAAGGTTCTCACAGTTATATATATACGATACGGAGAACGAGGTTTTCAACAGACAACAAGCGTTTGAGTATGTAACCGAAATATTTTTCCGTTTTCAATTTATCATAATTACTATGGAAAGTGTTAAAATTATTGATTTCTGATTTTTTTATTACCACCATAGATCAAAATCATCTTCTGTAGGAGTTGAAGTCCAGATAATACAACAATTAAAGGACATGTTAGATAAAGACAATGTTTTGGTCAAGAGTTATCGCATGGCAAGAGACCATTTAGCACAAAATCCTAATTGTAACGTAAAACTGCGTATCATAAGCAATAGGAATAAAGATGCGCAGACATACAACTTGCCTACAACATCTGAAGTGGCTGCTTTAATTGTTGGAGATGTATCCAATCTACTTGATCATCGTGATATTGTAGTTACTTCTAAATCAGGGTCTCTACAACGAATAAGCGAGTTGCACCCTTCGTATCTACCGCTTCAGTATCCATTGTTGTTTCCTAACGGTGATGATGGTTACACAATTAATATCCCCCATAGAGATGTAACAAGTTTGCGGAACACTACAAAAAAGAAATGCACTATGAGGGAGTTTTTTTCATTCAGAATCCAAGATACGTTAAACAAGTTTTCTCTAATTTTGAACTCCAGAAGACTTTATCAACAATTTTTAGTCGATGCTTATACGATGGTTGAGAGTGAAAGACTTAATTTTATACGTGGCAAGCAATCCAGTTTAAGGTCAGAAACATTGGAGGCTATAAAAAATGCAAAGAATCAAGGTCAAAAAGATATGTCTTCTACTGGACAACGCGTTGTTTTACCATCTTATTTTACCGGAGGTGCACGTTTTATGATGCAAAATTTTCTAGATGCTATGGCATTGTGCAAATGGTATGGTTATCCTGATCTCTTTATAACCATAACATGTAATCCAGGATGGCCTGAAATTATAAGATTTTTGCTGGACAAGACTATTAAGCCCGAAGATCGTCCAGATATTCTATGTCGTCTATTCAAAATGAAGCTTGACTCTCTCATAAAAGACATAAAGGAAAAGTCATTATTTGGCAAGATACAAGCAGGTACATTAAGTTATTATAGATCAATGGTTTTAAAAAGATAATAAACATATTAATAATCTTCTAAATCCTTTCTTTTATCTCATATATATTTACTTTCTCCTTTATTATTATATTATAACTAATCAATATATTCTACTTTCAGTTGTCTACACTGTTGAATTCCAAAAACGTGGCCTGCCACATGCGCACATTTGTTTGTTCATGCACCCTGATTCAAAGTTACCAACGCCTGATCACATCGATCGTGTTATATCAGCCGAGATCCCTGATCAGAATGAAGATCCAGAACTATACTCACTCGTGCAAGATTTCATGATCCATGGTCCATGCGGCCCTCATAATACAAAGTCACCATGCATGGTAAAAGGTAAATGTTCCAAAAATTTCCCGAAGAAATATCGGGAAAGAACCTCGACAGATTCAGATGGTTTTCCTTTATATAGAAGGCGACGTGATGGTCCTACTATTGTCAAGTCCGGTGCAGATATAGACACAAGATTTGTTGTGCCATATAATAAGTTCTTATTGAAAAAATACCAGGCACATATAAACGTTGAGTGGTGCAACCAAGGAAACGCCATAAAGTATTTGTTCAAGTATATCAATAAAGGCCCGGACAGAACAACATTGAAATTACAGCCATATGACAGTAACAATCAGCCTCTTAAGTCTATTGATGAAATCAAACTTTATTATGATTGTAGATACGTATCTGCATGCGAGGCCTCATGGCGTATATACGCCTTTGATGTTCATCATAGATATCCTTCGGTTACTAGGCTTCCCTTTCATCTACCTGGTCAACAAAATGTTATATTTGGTGAAGAAGATGATATTGATGATGTCCTTGAAAAGGCCTCAATAAGTTCCTCGATGTTTGACTCATGGATGAAATGTAACGAGTTATACCCACATGCAAGAAATCTAACTTATGTCCAGTTTCCTTCAAAATTTGTTTGGCATGCTAAAGATAGATGTTGGAAACCAAGAAAACAGGGAGTTTCAGTTGGAAGAATACATTCAGTATCGCCTGCTCTTGGGGAAGCATACTTTTTAAGAGTTCTACTCAATAAAGTCAAAGGTCCGACATCATTTGAAGATATTAGAACCGTTAATGGACATCAACATGCTTCTTTCAGAGATGCTTGCTATGCACTTGGTCTATTAGACGATGACAATGAATACATCGAAGCTATTAAAGAAGCAAGCCATCATGGAATAGGTCATTTTCTTCGGAATTTGTTTGCAACAATGTTAGTATGTAGTGCATTGTCACGACCAGATCATGTTTGGTACCAATCATGGAAAACACTTTTAGATGGAATTGTTTACCAACGTCAACACAATCCAAATACTGAAGGTATGATTAACTGTTTTAATTATTATTTTTTTATTATTAACACTACATTAAAGTTTAACCTTCTTTGTAGGATCTTCGATTAACGACGATGAATTAAAAAACCTCACATTATTAGAGATTGAGAAGATCTTGGTTCTTAACAATTCTTCACTTAACAATTTTGATTCAATGCCTTATCCACAATGTGGTGATCTTTTGTTGTCAGAAAATGCTTTGATTAACGAAGAGCGTTCATATGACAAAGATGTTATGTTGCAAGATTTTGAAAATATTTTTGTTAAGCTCACAGAGGAACAAAGGAATATCTATGATGAAATTCTTACATCAATTGATAATAAAGATGTGACACCTCGTCCAAAAGTCAGGCCAACACTCTTTACTTTGACCTTATGTGCTTATCTTATCTGTGATTAACTATCGGTAACTGTACGTAATCGATGAAAAACTGGACGTAAACTGATTCCCACGTTTGTATTGGAAAACGCGCCCTAATAAACACGAAAGACCATTAAGGAATTAATGGAATTTTAACAATAAGAAAACAAATATAAAAATATACTTTTTATATTTTTCTTAAACATGTGTCACGGATATTCACCATCGACACATGAACATTATAAGCGATTACATGACTAGAAACAATTGGGATTCTAATCACTCATGGTAGTCGAGCTTAAGACCGATGCGAGCAAACGAAACAGTCTTCGTTGCATTCACGCATACCAAACCGGATCAACATGAGAAAAACAGAAACAAATTATGTCAAGCAAAACTAAAATTGTTCATGCGAACCAAAAATAAATTCAAAAACTTGGCGTTGTCAAGACTTAGCCAAACGATATAACCGTTAACCATATTGGGCCTGGTTAGGCCCAACGAGCCCAAAATAATCCGAACAAACCCGACACGTTTCCCGGTAACACGACTCGACCAATCGAGTGACCGACCCAACCCGGAGGCCCGACCCGCGGCCCAACGGCCTTGGGCCGAACCCGACCCTTTCCTCCTTTGCGGCCCACTCGAAAACCGGCCCAAACCGGTTTCCCTTCTCTCGACGGCCCAAACAAAAAACCCGGCCCGACCCATTATTTTTCCATGGGCTTCGGCCCGACCGCTTAACCAAATACGCATGGGCTTTGGCCCAAACCTCAAACCTTTTAAATTAATTGTTTTGGCCCAATGATTTTTATAAAATTTACCCACTTGGTTTTATAAACTTTTGGCCCAAATAATTATTTAAAACTCACCACCGTTGTAATAAATTGTGTTTGGATTAAATTTATAAAAATCATAATTTTTATAAACTCCTAACTCCTCCATATTTTATAAAAGCTCTTAGATTTTTAAAAGTTTATAAAATTAGTCACCTACAAAGGTTGGGTGAATGTGGTGTTGACAACACACCAAAATCCATTGGTTTTTTATGAGCAATTACCATGGGATTTATGCCTAAACCAAGAGCTAATAACCAATACTTGGACTATAAATAAGAACCACCCCACACCCAAAATCCTTGCACCAAACACAAACCACCACCACTCTCCCTCTCCTCCCACTTCCGGCCGGACCACCACCCAGCCGCCGACCACCGCCGGTCAGCCGCCGCTGAGCCACCCTCCGCCGCTGCTACTCCGCCTCGCCGAACCACCGCCGGACCGCCGCCACTCGGCTTTCTCCTCCCCTCCTTGTGAGTTCTCTAACTCATTTCTCCTTACATTCTTACACCCAAATAATACCCCAAGTCTTGGCAACAAACTAAAAACTTACTTTCTTGTTAATCAAATCTCTTTTCTCTACCTCCTTCTTCTTTGATCTTAAAATTCTTTTGGTGTTCTAAGAGAACTTAAAGTAACCAAGGGGATGGGTGAAACACTTGGAAAAATCCTATGAAAGTATTCAAGTGCACCCAAAGATCATCATGTTTACATTTATTTAATTTATTTGTCCTAACACAAAGTGTTAGTGATTGTTATTTAAATTACTTGTCCTAACACAAATGTGTTAGTGATTGTTATTTATTTTCTTGTCCTAACACCAATGTGTTAGTGATTGTATTTATATTAACTTGTCCTAACACAAAATGTGTTAGTGATTGCATTTTATTTAATTATTGGTCCTAACACTAAATGTGTTAGTAGATTGTTTACATTTTATATTAACATGATAAAATGGTCCTAACACTAAGTGTTAGTAGATATGAACAATCAAATAAATATGTTAATAGACTTATAATCTTAACAAAATGTTAATAGATGGAAAAGTATAAATAATCATGTCACTTGATTATTTAGTGGCTTGGGTTGGTTAAAATAAATAAAAAGATGACAACTTCCTTGTCATGGATTTTTTTTATAAGATTCATCCAAAAATGGTAAAAAAAAAAGATCATTTATGTTAAATGATTTAAACACTTTGTCACACCCTGTAAAATTTTGTGTCGGGATGTGAACCAGCGTTATCACAGTCAAGGTCAAGAACGTACTCTGGATGATTCAACAACTAGAGCCGTTTGGAAGTTGGTAATTGTTTGGAGTAAATTTTGGAGTTTTCAAATCATTACGCAGCGGAATTTAAGTAATGAGTTACACAAATTGTTTTAAGTTTCACAAAACAATAGTTTTCAAAAGATTTTTGAAACATGACATCGTCAGATGTTATGCCAAGAAAATCTCCAACGGCTACAATCCTACTCCAGAATTTATTGAAAGATTCTAAATGCAACAGTCATCAAAGCAGGTCCAGATAGGTAACAGCAGAAATGTTAAGCACCTGAGAATTCACATAAGAAAACGGTCAACAAATAATTTTGTTGGTGAGTCACACAGGTTTAAAGTAGCTAGCTTTGAAAAGTATACAAAAGTTGTTATGAAAGGTTGTTTATGCTATTCTTTGACAAAATCAGATAAGACTTGTTGAAATGTTACCATATACCCTGAATTCCGAAACTGACTGATTACCCACTCTTGGCATCTTTGTCCAGCGGATACCGCAAAAGTAAGATATAACAATTTGTACTCTTTGACTAATAAAACGGAGTCATGATTGGAGCGACCGAATCAGAGCAGGGGCGTTAACCCAAATAGATCTATTCAAACGTTACCGTTTCATATGATAATTAATCGGATTCAGTTAATAGTAGGGTTTGGTTATAACATGAATAAACATGAAATAAAAGGTGTGGACGGCCGAAAGGCACATGTAACAGATAGGTTAACAAAGTCTAATTGTCTAGCATAGTAAAAGTAATATGAATTCTCCCCCAAGTAATTGAAAACAATTAAAGAGAAAAGGGGCCGTGAAAACTCACATGATTCAGTAACTGTAGTCGGAAATATGATCAACGGAAATGCAAGCCTAGATAATTATAAGACATGCAATATAATAAGTAATTGGGTTGACATTAACGTCACTCCAATTAGGTAGGTCAAGTCTTGACGTCATGGTAGCCGTAAGGTTAAGTGATTTGAAAGTCAAAGTAAGTGTATCCGGTTAAGTATTTATTTGGAAATAATGTAAAGTATGTATTTTTAATTAAATAAAATATATAAAAATTCCCAATTAATATTTAAAGATGGTAAATATTTATGTAAATAAATATTAAGTCAAAATGAGGGTTTTCATATGAGAAATTGGTTATTTCGACTATGTAGTTGAAAACCGGGCGATTTTACGGTAACCACCGATTATACGATATTTATCCGTTTAAGTTAGAAATCAACCAAACATGATAAAATATGATTAGTTTCTGTCCAAAATGGGTAACTAAATATTTCAAGTGTCGGTTTGCATTAGTTTGCCGGTTTGATGTAACTAGTGTCGGTTTTGCCGTTTTGGTCCCGTTTGCCCGTTAAATGACACCGTTAGGTTCCTAAATTCACCATAAGCATTTGTAAACATGTTTTCATCATTAAAATAACCCTATGAGTTCATTTGGACCAGATTTGAGTTTCTTTATAAAAAGGGTGTTTCCGGGCTCGTCGGGTGTCGGTTTTAGTCCCGGTTTGTGCCCAAATTCAAGTAATTTATAAAGGGATCTCTTGGCCATGTCCTAGGTTCACTTTAACCACCATAACCTAATGTTAAAATGTCTAAAGTTTCTGGTCAAAACGGATCTATGGTGAAAAGCACTTTTTAGGGTTTTTAAAGTGTACTTTTGTATGTAAAAAGGTTCCTATGGTGAGTTTAAGCACTAGAATCTTTCTAAAGTCTAAGATATCATGTCTTGGCCATATTTTCAGTTTAAAAACGTGTCATAGGCATTAAGGGGTCCAAAGTTGCAAGATCTACACATATTACATGATAAATACAAGTTTAATGACTAAAAATGCAAACTAGGCAAATACTTGTGTAAAAGTCTAACCAAACTAAGTCTTGCACATATTAATGTAAGTAAATGCTAACATGAGTTTCTAGTAGCAAGATACATGGTGAAACATGAAGACGAACACAAGTAAGTAAACTTTTAAAGTTCAAAATGGTGTTTAGACAACAATGTGAGTCAAGACTTGTAAATGGAGTGATCTAGTTATGAAAGAATACTAGTAATACTTGTTAAGACAAGATTTAACTAGAAGAAATGAGGATGAAACCTTGTTAGAGGATGATGATGGCCGAAAGTGATGATGATGATAGTTATCCTTGAGGGTTCTTGCTTCCTAACACCATGGAACATCATAAGAATGTGTGTTTGAGTAGAAAGTTTAGAGAGAGAGTAGAGAGAGAGGAGACTTACGGTTTTTAGAGAGAAGGAGGAGCAAGAGAGAGAGTTCTCCAAGTGCTTGTGTTGTAAATGGGACTAGGATAAAAGTAAAAGTGTTTAAGTATGGATGAAAATGAGAAAAGGAGGTGTTTAGTTAGAAGTTGGTGGGGGTTTCGGTTCAAAAGAAACCGAGAGAGAGAGAATCGGTTAGAGTGAGAGAAAGGGAGAGTTAGAAGTGTTTGTGTCTTGATTTGAGATAAATATCTAGTAAGAATGATATGGTAATAAAAGTCCAAGTGTTGTGTGCTTGTGAGCTTGTGTTCGGCCGAGAAAGAGAGAAAAGAGGGCTCGGGTTCGAGCCTCTTGCTTGGCCGGTTCAAAGGTGCTCCAAGGAGGGTTCAAGGGAGTTTAGTCTTGTGTTTGTTGGATGGTTATAAGCTGCAACATTAGAGGGAAAAGGATGACCAAATGAGAGGGAAAACATTGACCCTTGGATAATGGATTTGTTGCTTATGGAGACAACATTCTCCTATTGTTGTTAAAGTGTGCATAGGGGTGTAAGACCTTGTTGCAATTGATGGGAATGGCACATTATGAAGTCAACTCTAGTACAAACCACTAACTAAACTAATTGAATGGTGGTTTGGTTGTTTGAATCGGTTGGGAACCGATTAGAAGGAGAGGGACGGGTCACGGGTTCGAAACCCGTGGGGTGACCGGTCGCGAAGAGATAAAACGAGGGAGAGGGGGCTAGGTAATGGTTGGTTTAAACGTGAAGGAACGGGGAAATAAATAATTCAAAAACGAGTTTCGAAGGTTTTATAAAATATTTACTCACGACGTTCCAAAATAATAAAAAAATAAATTTGTTTGAATGAAAATATTCAAGGGTTAATAACATGAAAATTTTACGTTGCATGAATGTATATATTACATGCATGTGAAAATACAGGTGTCGTGAACGTAAATAAAGTTAAATAAAATGTTTTGGACGTGTAATATATTAAAGGTTACGTGAGGAATGGATCACAAGTCTCGTTTCGTTGTCGTCGTCTAAACACATTGTTATTTGATTATGGAATTGTTTATATAAGTTATATTTAAGGAATGTGTGTCATAAAATGACAAAGGTTGATAAAATGTAACTTATAGTTTAATGATTTAATGAACGTAAAAATGGAAATAAAAATAATGATAATCCACAAGATGATGGGATCATGTTTAACGTTTACCACATAGTTTGGTAATTTTGATAAGCGATTCGGTTAGTCGCTTTATTATTATTGAAATTCCAGCGACCATTCCGTGCAAAGAAGTCTTCATGTTCAATTATTGTTTACAACATGAACTAAGGCTACGTCAAGGCTATCTTCCTATTGTAAATGAAAGTGATTACGATAAAATTGGCACGTTGCAAGTAAACAGTTATGTAACACATTACTTGCTACCGCTACTTCACGATTCATTCATTCATCTGCTGATTCAGTGAGTTTCACGGCCCCTTTTCCTTTTACCTGTTTTATACTTTGGGGGAGAAATCATGAAAACTGTTAAATGCTTTTTACTTAATATTATGGTATATCTGTTAGCCGTATGACTACTTGTTCTCTTACTGATTGCCCAACTTGGTACATTATCGTTATAAACGTTGTACAACCGTAATCCCACCATTAATTGATTTCAATTAGTTCTGTACGAAACGATAGCTAGTGAATAGATCTATTTGGTTTGACAACCCTGCCCAGTTCGGTAGCTCCGATCCTGACTCCCTACATTGTCAAGGGGCACACGTCAGTTATTTTGCTCTGTTTAACATCTCTGGGCAAGAGATGCTTGGGTGGGTAAACCGTTAGTATTTGAATATCAAGGTTCAGGTGAGATCATACATCCACAACGGTAAACCGAAGTAATATTAAGTGTACTGAAATCTGTTTTACAAATGTTTAAATGATAAATCATAAACCTGTGAACCTCACCAACATTATGTTGACCCGTTTTCAAATTCATGATTTCTCAGGTAATTGAGCAATCACCGAGGGCATGCAAATGGGGCTTAACTTCAACTATCGGACCTGCTTCGTCGGAGTCATAGTCCCGACCTATCCCAAATAAATTACCTTATGCTTTTATCAATAAATTAAGACTTTTTATTTTCAAATGTAAGACATTATCATTTCACCACTTTTCCGCTACAATCTAAATGATGTGATGTTTTACTATAACGTTTGAATATAATTAGTTGTTCTATGTATCCACGACTATGATTCCATGTCCCGTTCACACCCGAATCCGTTGACCGGGGTGTGACAAAAGAAGGTGGTGTTTTCTTTATATATGGATATGGTGGTACAGGAAAAACATTCCTATGGAACACGTTATCTGCTTCCATAAGATCTCAAGGGAAAATTGTTCTAAATGTTGCGTCGAGTGGTATTGCATCTCTTTTACTACCCGGAGGTAGGACTGCACATTCCAGGTTTCGGATTCCTATCAATATCACCGAAGATTCAATATGTCGTTTGAAGCCAGATAGCGATTCAGCAAAACTTTTAAAAGAAACGAGCTTGATTATATGGGATGAAGCTCCGATGACAAACAAACATTGTTTCGAGGCCCTTGATAGAAGTTTAAATGACCTACTTGGAAATAAAAACTCATCAGGCAATCAATCTTATTTTGGTGGTAAAGTTGTGGTCTTCGGAGGTGATTTCTGACAGATTTTACCTGTTGTACCAGGTGGAACTGATGAAGATATAGTAAATTCATCTTTAAGTTCGTCATACATCTGGAGTCAATGCAAGGTTTTGAAACTAACAAGAAACATGCGACTTACTACTGGAAATCATTCAAACGATCTACAAAGTATTCAAGAGTTTGCTGACTGGTTGTTACAGCTGGGAGAAGGTCTACTGGGCGGCGACAATGATGGTCATGCAGTTATAGATATTCCAGATGACCTGCTTATCAAAAGATTCAGACAATCCTTTTCATGAGCTTTTTCATTTTGTATATCCTAATATGGTTGAAAATTTCAAAGATCCCTCATATTGGAAGGAAAGAGCGATTTTGGCCCCTACAAATGAGATTGTTCACGAGATTAACAACAATTTGTTATCAATCATTCCAGGTGAAGAAAAGGAGTACTTGAGTTCAGACTCTATTTGTCAATCCGACGATGGTGAACTAAATGATGATACGAATATTTACTCTCCTGATTTTCTTAACGGATTACAGTTTTCTGGTTTACCAGGTCACAAATTACTTCTAAAGATTGGTGCCCCTGTTATGTTGCTTAGAAATCTTGATAAAAAAAATGGTCTTTGTAATGGTACACGACTTCAGATAGTGGCTCTTGGGAAACGGATAATAGAAGCAGAAGTAATATCAGGAAGTAATATCGGTTTTCGTACTTTTATTCCAAGAATTTCAATGTCTCCTTCCGATAAAAAAATTCCATTTAAATTCAATAGGAGACAATTTCCGATTGCGGTATGTTTGGCAATGACAGTTAACAAATCCCAAGGTCAATCACTTTCAAGAGTTGGACTGTATTTAAAAAATCTATGTTTTAGTCATGGCCAGCTTTACGTTGCATTATCAAGGGTTAAGAGCAGGGATGGACTGAAACTTCTCATATTAGACGAAGACAGAAAAGTGACAAGCAAAACATCAAATGTTGTTTATAAGTCTGTATTTTCTAATTTGTAACCTTTTTACATTTTCCGATGTTGTTTTTTTTCTTAGATTGCAATTATCGAACTACATTTATTAGAATATGTTACTATAAGTTTTACTTTGTTTTAAAATCCGCCCGTGCATGGCACGGGTATCAAAAACTAGTAAATGTATAAATTATAGGGATGGGGATGGAGAACCTACTGTGAATGCTCTAATATGCTTAATTTCAAATGACATGAGTTACACACTGTTAAAATGTTACAGCATCATCACTTAGGGCCCATGTGTCCGAAATCTTAACCCGTACTACTACTCCATTTGATGGAGACTAGCTTAGTACTTATGATCAATGGCTTCCAAATTATGTTCACCTATTCTTGGTAATTAAATGGTCTACTTGCAAAATGGTTAAATCAACTTTGTCAACAACAATATTTTTGTTGGTGAGCCGCACCGTACCTGTTATTCAACTTTTAAAGCTACTAGAACTACACGTTTTTGTAACATTGCAACTATTCGTGCAAAACTTTGAGGCAATGGAATGACTAGAATACAATCATTAAAATAAATGTATATCACGGGGTACAACACATGCACCAAATGATTCTAGCATACTAGACACGTAGTCATTTTTCACATTCCATGCTAATTTTTCCAATACGTAGCCAGTAAGCAATCAAATGTAGCAGCACCAGTTCATAGTGGCTCAAACTTTTAACATAACAAGGCAAGGTAAAAGGACTCACAGTGTTAATATGATAATCTTATGACGGATGCACGAAAAGGCACCTCGTTGTCAAAGAAAGATGTACCAGCTTGAAGAATCTGATGACCTAAGCAAGTATAGGTTTAATTTATTTAACACACTAATAATACTGGTTAGGCTCGATTGTGCTTCGCGTCTTAAACAATATAATACATTCGTAGATTGAGGTCCTGATACAATTGGATGTCCCAATACAATCGTATGGCCTACAACCGGATACAGTCGTATTTATCTTATAATTATCTATAAAAACAGATTGTGCCCGATACGGTGGTATGCCTACCTATCTTTAATACAACCGTATGGCTTGTTTTAACAGATAAACGAATATAATATAACTCTCGAGTCTCAAATGGTTATTGTTTGATGAATCCCTAAAATGTTACATAAAATTATAATACATAATTACATAAATACCTAAATACATAAATATAAATGTTTGTTTACAATTATAATACAATAATACTTTGGTTTTACAATAACCGTTCCTCGCATAACGATTACACTATGTCAATATAATGATATAATACAAAGAACACGGTATACCTCCGGTCGGTACGCAGACTCGAACCCGGCTAACCAAAAATGCAAAACATATCCGAATTTGACGAGCGAGTAGTCCACTCCATGTAGAATTTCGCCACGAGCAAGAATACGACATTGGATTTCAGATTTGACTTCGTTTGAGATAAATGTTGACCAGCCTTGACAGGTTTGACTTGTTGGATTTAGGTGTCCAGACCCGACTAAATCAAGTACCCGACCCGGTCAAGACCCATAAGAGTTACACTGGAGGCAACGGGTTTTAAAGTCCGCTTACCTATATAACCGGAAAATTCGCAGAAGAATTAATTATTTGTTTATTAACTGGTTTAATAAATAAATTAATTAATTAAGCGACAAAAGACATTAAATATTATTTACATCTAGGACGAAGATTAACGAATCGATTAATTTAACTGATATCGTTAAGCCTCGGTAATCGACGAATATTTAACACGTTTAAAATATGTCGTGTGATTAAAAGGTTCGATCATGGATTAATTTAAATCGAGGGACCTAACGAAAAATAATTCATATATATATATATATATATATATATATATATATATATATATATATATATATCTGATTGAGGGAAGCAAAACCCTAATCCTCCATAGAGAATTTTCGGCCCCTACCTCCCTCTCTCTCTCTCGAATCCGACGCCGACCACCACCATTGGCTGCCGCCGCCCTCTTGTACTTCGGCTATTCGATCATTCGATCACGAGAACCTTAATCTGTTAATCATCGTTTTCGTCGTGGTTTCTCCTCTCGGTAGGCGCCACGCCACGAAGCCGAAAAACCCTAGTCGCCGCTGTGCTGCCTCCGTGAGTCCGCCGCTGCCGCCCGAGTCGTCCGCCGCCGCCGCCGTCGTAGCCGCGATCGCCGCCGCAGCCCCAAGTTGAGCCGCCGCAGCAACCGCGACCACCGCCGCCCTCCCCATCTCACTGTCGCCGCCGCCCGAGCCGGCCGCCGCCTCTCTTCGCCATCGCCGGTTCCACCCGCCGACGTCCTCAGCCGCGAACCGCCATGAAACGGAGCGTTCGCCTGTCGTCCGTAAACCCTAGTTCGCGCCCAATCCGACATACGTGATTTTCTCGGTGCTCGTGTCACCGCGTGGTAAATCCGTAACTGCAAGGATTGTTCAATTCACCTGTCGAATCGTAACCTGCGAAACCCTAGCGTCACCCGTTGACTTTCGATGTCTCAAACGTGTGTTTGAATCACCGCTCAGGTATATCTAAACTCGTCGTTAGTTTAGATTTATTTACTTATTTAATTTATTATTTATTGCATCACGTTCTTGTTTTCAACGTGATAGGTGTTTGCGCGTTTTGGTGATTGTCGAATCCTTTTGTATATGGCTTACGTTAATAGACTCGTTTTCACGTTTTGTAAATTAAATCATTTTTCCGCTGCGTATTAAATTAATTTTAATTTAATTATTTTGAATTTAATTTACTAATTACTCGGTAATTGATTTAATAATTATTTGTCATAAATAATTATCCGATTAAAAAAAATTGTCATTACCGGTGACCCGAATACCACTGTCGTAACCCAACAGTGGTATCAGAGCCTTGATCACTACTCGCAAACCCTAACCGATCAATTTTAAACCAGTGAATTTTCGCGAACTGGGGTTCTAAACCCGAAAGTCGCGAAATTAACTAAATCGCTATTTAAATATGTTTAGTCGATTCAAATCCACTAAACATGATCCGATTCGATAAAATTGATTGGATTATCTTACTTACGTATTCGGCCCAACCCAAATTTTGTTTGTCATGGATTCCTTATGGTTTGGCCCGTTAGGCCCATGTTGTTTTCTTTTTGGATTGACTCACTTTTGACTGGGTTCAAAGTTGTATTTTTATAAAATAGAGTAGGATTTATTTTAATTTTGCAATTGCTCACCTTCGACTGGACGAACGAAACGAGCTAGACGCGACGACCCATTTTGAGATTATACCTTCTAGGGATATTTGAAAATGGCTAGAACCAAAAACGAGACCGACGTTCCTGATGACGCGCAGGAGCTTGTTGAAGCCAGTGGGAGCGACTAAATCGATCAGGGAGTTTTTTTGTCTCGTGGTTGATTTACTTTTACGTCCCTCGACCTTCCTCGATATTGTCATAGGCTCTGACAATATTAAAACCCTTGCATGGCCGAATATGTGCATGTGTGTTGCCTTGCTTTTGGTTGCTTGTCTTAATTTAATTAACGCGCCAACTAAAATCCAAACTTAGTTTACCGGTATAAAACTAATTTTTCAATCAATTAAATAAAAGTCCTAATTTTATTTACGACTATATAAAATTTAATAACCAATTTATTTCGACAGTAAATTCGGATTTTTCGATGAATTAATCGAACATAGTTCATAATTGGTTATCGTCTCGCGACACGTAGATCATTAATACTTAGAATATTTAAATGATCATCCCGAGTGAGATATGATTCATAATATTCTTCATCACATTAATTATTAAAATATGACTTAATAATCCTATCTGGTAAGCCTAAAACCGATAGTCTATGCCATCCTAGGTCAAGTCTAACTTGGAACATATTGACCGATGTATCCGTGATGGAGTATTTTAACACCGCACGTGGTGTTTAGGGTATCTTCCAAGGTGAGCGTATTGGAGTATTTCAACACCGTACGCACACACAGACCACTTAGGACAACTACCATTTTCTTTACACGCACCTTTGGTATTGGAGTATTTTAGCACCGTACTTCTGGTCGGCTTGTAGAAAGAATGGGCATAGATGGGGCTAAACGTATTTCGTTGATCTATTCGCGAAAGCCCCATAACGGGAGTTGTGACAGTTACTCACAAGAGACAATCGTTGTCCATTTAGTTACTTAGAGATTTTGAAAGCACTTTACGCTGGCTGGAGAAATTGTCTAACTAACTAAATTACCATTTCCTATTCAAGATTAGCTTGCCATCCTTGAATACGAATCAAACATCGAAACACTAAATTTTGCCTATTGTTTCAGATAGCTAACGCAAACCGCGCAAACCAAGAGATTTTCCATCTCGAGTCTATTCTTGAGAAGGAGAAACTTGATGGCGCCAACTTGATGGAATCTGAGAATCGTCCTGAAAATGGCTAACATGAAAAACGTGTTAGAAGCTGAGGTTCTCGAGCAACCTAAAGTTGACACTACTCAGGCGCGCAACCCCCATAACGCATTGCGACAAAATGCCAAAAATGTCGCATGTATTATGCTAGCCATTATGACTTCTAATATTCAGAAGAACATGGTTGACAGGACGGGTTTTCAGATGATCGGTGATCTAAGGGGCATGTTTGAAACTCAGGCCCGGCAGGAGCGCTATGACACTGTTGTGACACTTATTAACTGTCGCATGGCTGAAGGCGCTCCCGTCAACCCTCATGTCCTAAAGATGAAGGGTTACATCGACCGCCCAGCGAAGTTGAATTATGTGACACCCACCGAAATGGCGACAGACCTAATTCTGCACTCACTGTCCAGTTCCTTCACTCCTTTCAGGGTGAACTTCAACATGCATAGCGACAGTGACTGAGCTTCATGGCATGCTCAAGACTGTTGAAGTTAACTTTGTTAACGGCAAGGCACCCGATGTACTCACAATCCGATCTGGAGGCCTCAAGAAGCCTGAGGTCAAGAAAGGAAGGCGTGCGAACAAGAAGAAGGGTAAGGAAGCTGTTACTAGAGTGTCTGGAAGCTCCCAGAAGGGCAAGCCTAAAGTGTATAAGGCACCGCCGCCAGATCAGCGCCAGTGTTTTGAATGTAACAAGATGGGGCACTGGAAGAGGAAATTCCCAGAGTATCTTGCCAAGGTGAAGAATGGAAAAGCCCAACCGGGTAATTCCACAAGTATACACATAAGTTTATGTTTTATGATGATTCACTTATTCCTGCAAAATATATGTTTGACATACTTTACATTTTGTAGGTGCATGAAGCTAAGCAAACCAAGACGACACTGAGCTACCCTGCGAGACTCGCACCCGAATAAAGCTCGTGTCTAATGTTTTTCGTTAAAAACAATTCTTGGTGGTGTTTGAAACAACTTGTTTTGTTTTTGGTTTCCCTGGCAGTATTCCAGGATGAACAATTCCTTTCTTTGGATTTTGACTATGATATGTTTTTGACTATGGTTGATTTTTGAAACATGCATGATCGTTTTAATCTACTTTGAATTTGATTCAACCTTTTGTTAGGTTAAGTTCAAAATCCCAAAACAACATACATCACAACCTGGTGCACTTGATTTCATCAAGCTTAGTATGCGACATGAAAACCTTTTTGATTTTCATATCACATCAAAGCTATAATACCTTGAGCGTCTATCATACTTATTACGAGACAACGCACGACATAGCGGCAATTTACAAAGTCTTGTGACTTTGAACCACCAATGTCAAGAATATTAAATCAAGTTGAACTGATTGGAGATCACCATTTCGATCTTCGACCATGTGAACAAATCAATCCTCTGCCTCATGCAGACCTTTGTTCATATAAGTTCAAATCACCAGCTTAATTACTACAAGAGTAATCACTTACTGATTATGACATTGTAAAATGGTCACACCATTTATGGTGCACATTACCATTAGATATACATGTGCATACCTACACACAACTTGGAAGTCTTAGACTACACTCGTTGTACTCATGTGTGTTTGAATTCGACATGCATAATGTATATTTCAGGTATTATATATTGTGAGTGCATATTTAGTATTACAATTACAATTGTTTTGACTTGAAAGACGAATGTATTCCCTAAGTGTTTAGTACAAGGATTCACAGTTTCATCTTGAAACTGACAAACACAAGACTAATGACTTGCCACAACAATAGCTGTTAACATTTTGTAATCAAAACGCCCCTTCACACATCACTTGCATAACTAACTTCCAATTCCAAAACCGGAATCTTGCGAAGATGGAATTTAGTAATTACATGTCCAAAGCTAGATCTTTAAATATATAAAGAAAGGTGATTCTGATAAATCACTGGACTATGTAAAGCAACTCTCTTACCTAAACGAGACGAGCCAGACAAACAATATTTCACCAACAATGGATTGTTACTTAGCGAAACATGTTGACATTCCGCTTAGAGTTCGTATGTTAACCTTACTTGAATAAGGAAGCATCCTCTAACATCGAACCCGAGAGTCCGATGTAATAAATCATCGTCTCGATCATCACGAGACACTTTCAAAGAATCCTAGACGAAAGCATCTCCATCCTATCAAACTCTTAAATGACTTTAACAATCGTCTTCAAATTTATGAGTGAGTCATAACATCTGGATATTAATCGTTCGAATTCCGTACTACAGATACGAAAACGAGCATTTTCGTTCTTATAACGAAATTTTAATTGTCACGATTTCTTCGTGCAAATTAATATCTAAAAGGTTTAAAGATGGATGATAATAGGAATGTCAGTCTGCTTAAAGCAAGGGGAGCATCGCCACTGATCCTTACCGGAATAACGATCAAATGCCGATCTAAAGATCATTTAAATTCACTGAATTAAATTTTGAATGACACCTCAATTAAGTTGAAGTTTTAAGATTAAAATTAAGTATTGATCACATTGTGGCTGAGCAACCAAAGATCTGATCAATCTCTTGAAACATTTCGAATCATACTAAATATGATAAAAAAGAAATCCAATAATCAGATATTGCATGGTATGTCGTAGTAAAGGATTACACGACGATATTAGATGGAAAATCACATCATCACTATTAAACACTATTGAGAGGAAATATATGTTCATTAACAGAGTACTAATTATACTCGTTGAACATTAATAGCCACCTTGATTGAATCTGAACTAGAATGAAATGAAACATTCAAAGGGTTAATTCAATTCTATAAATAGTCGATTAACATGCTCAGGTGATAACACAGTCGTACATGTGCTTACCAAGGGCACTACATTATCACAAGTTCGATTCACTTAAGAAGTATCATTGTTCATGGTTAACACTGAAACTTAATAAACAACGAACATTGGCAATCCTAAAGTGAAACTCGAGGACATGGTTGTGAATTCATAAGTTCAATGATCAGACTAGATCAATGAAATGATGCTATTGCAAAACACGTGAATTATGCACCATATCGATGTTTCAAATTTGGTGTTGGATGTCGAACACTAACGTTTGCACCAAATCATTCGACCTCCTCTAAGCTGTTCGACGAAAATCTGAAATCTGCGTAACGTGTTCGAATTTTATACGTCTTTTTATCCATGAATATTCCGTTAATATTCTAAAAGTCCGTAGTCAATAAGACATTGTGGGAGCAACGCCTGAAGCAAGACTATTCTGGCTTTAGACTCAAACTGTTGACGATCCAGACTCACAAGGCCTCATTAGAGAATGACGTCGGGACGTAACTCGCATCAAATTGTCTTCATGGATTTAATCATAAGAAAATTTTTGTTAATGGTATACTCAACGGTATCCTACGACGTGAGATACATGAGCGATCTCCCGTCTGCTAAAGAACATCATTTGATTGTAACTTAACGATGTCGCGTAACTGCCAGCCATAACGGTTACTTTTGGGAATGGATCTGAAGCTTAGTGGGAGCTGTATGTAGTTAAAATGGGATTCTATACTCTTGCATTAATGATGCAATAGGTTGACATCGTGGACCCTCTTGTTATTTCCAAGTGTTAAGTGTAAGGCCTTACCTAAACTTATTGTGTGTTTGATTGGACCACTTCGAACAGTAAAACGAGAAATACAATGATCGAACACGGAAGAGAATGAATAAATCCATGTCTCTAGTTCGATTGATGTCTCATACAGAAAGGATCTGATGACTTTACAAATACCATAAGTCTAAACTATATTACGAGTTTATTGATATGCCTTGGTTATTTGACTTGAAGTGTCATGACTGGTTGGGACAGCCACGTGTAGCTAGAGCACCTTTGACTATTTCTTGATTTGTAGTCGCGCTCAGTCCAAGTGGGAGACTGTTGGGTTTAGGTGTCCAGACCCGACTAAATCAAGTACCCGACCCGGTCAAGACCCGTAAGAGTTACACCGGAGGCAACGAGTTTTAAATTCCGCTTACCTATATAACCGGCAAATTCGCAGAAGCATTAATTATTTGTTTATTAACTTGTTTAAATAAATAAATAAATAAATTAATTAAGCGACAAAAGACGTTAAATATTATTTACGTCTAGGACGATGATTAACGAATCAATTAATTTAACTGATATTCGTTAAGTCTCGGTAATCGACGAATATTTTAACACGTTTGCTGGGTGTCGCCGAAAACAAGGTCACCGGAGTTTGCTGGGAAGAAGGGAGGCAGAGAGAGCCTCTGCTCTCTTTCTGGTTTCTCCTAAACACACAAATGTGTAAATATGTGTACGTAGTACAAAGAGTTTTAAGTAATCTTTTATGTACTTCATTTAATAAGTGCAGTACAACTTCAGTTAAACGGATATTATATCTCGATCTCCAAACACGTTAAATACTGAACGTCATGTAAATAATCCATGATGATCCCCGAATGACTTACATATTATATAAGTCTCATAAACATTCTCAGAATACTTAAATCGTCAGATTAAATATAATCTGGTGAATATTTAGTAAAACATATGATATAAGGCGTATAACCGACGCGAGTCTCTTCTATCTCTGTTTCGCGAACCGAATATATATTCATGACTGTAATTATCTGTGAATACTCAAAAAAAATATGTATAACTTTGCAGGGTCGATAAAATCATCTCAAACAATTAAATAATCAATTTCGATTAACATTGCATTACCGAATGGTTTACCGATTTCACTGTTTCTTATGCTGATCCTTACGGTTATCCTTTTTAACAGTCAGCTCATCAATGATCAAGTGTCTGGCATCTTCGGATACCCTAATCTTGTCTTAGTGACCTCTTTGTCACTTCCGATGACATACGCACGTTAAGCGTCCTTTAGCGTTTCTATACACGTACTTCGCTTGTAACCGTCTGAACAGACTTTGTAACAAATATTAACATCCTTGTTAATATATCTATCGTCATAACTTATCGAATCAACATATTTATGATAACGTCCGATTATCCGGCATGTTTATTAATTTAACAACATAATTTGTCAGTTCCACCCGAACAAAGCTTTTATCGATCCGTAACACCTTGGATTACATAATGAATTATTAGAATACTTTTAACAACTCATCCTGATATCGGGTAAATGAATTGGGCCTTTGATGGGCCATAATTTTCTTAATGGGCCTAACGGGCCTAACTTCCCGTTCTTTAATCGGAAAAATTTCCCTCCAATTTTACCATAATTAACAAGGTGTAACAAGGTGTTTTCCAGTTTTACTCCGAGTCTTTTTGTAACGTGTCATTGGTTTGTTGAATGAAAGATTGAGTTTATTTACATCGTTATTGTTCGTTTTGTTTACGTAAATAACTTGAGTTGACACGATCCATCGCTACACGCTCTTTCAAGTGGTATCAGAGCATTTCGGTTGCTGTTCCGCTCGATACTAGTCATTTTTGTTGTTAAACGAAGCGTTTTTGGAGTTTAAATATAGTTTTCCATCTAAAAAATGTTCATTTTCGAAAATCCGATCATTTCTACATATTTTTCACGTAACAATGTTCATTTTCGAGTCCTCCTGGTTTGTTTGATCAATTCGCTGCACGAAAAGTCCAATTTTTGAGAGTTCGTGAGGCTGTGAAATAATTATCGTCCAAACCACTAGTTCGCCTGAATAACCGCTCCGAACCACCAGTTCGTTTAAGTTGGCACACTAGTTTGTATCAAGTTCGGTTAAAATCTCTTGTTTGGATAAAGTTCGGATTGTTCGAATAACCGCTCCAGGTAGTTATACACCTTTACTTATGCATGCCCTGTAACATAAACAGAGTTTCACTCTCATGGCCAGACTTCATAGGAAAAGTAGACTGTGTTACCGCTGCACAAACTGAAACTAGAGGCGTGCTGACAAAGATTATGCTCGAAGAAAGCAGGTGATTATTTTTACACATAAAAGGCTCCACGTTTAGGGTTTGGGCTATGCTAATTCCTTTACTGTTTACCCAATGCAGTGATGAGAAAATTGAGGTGACGCTATGGGAAGAGATTGCCAGGTCGGTTGATGTCGCAACACTCAACGCCATTGACCATCACGTGATTGTTGCAATTACTGGCCTCCGAGTTACTAAACCCATCGGTAGGTTTATACCTGTTTAACCTCTCTGTCTTTCTTATTATTGTCTTCTGAACAGTTACTTACATTGTCTTTATTATTTTAAAATCAGGCCACATTCAGCTACAATCAACATCTGCAACTGTTGTCCACATTGACCCAAACATAGAACTGGCAAGGTCTATGGCTGAAAGGTAATGCTTCTATAGTAGTGTATACATGTTTTCTGGAAACATATATAAGAACCTATAGCAATAAACAAAGGATCAAAGTAGGGCTCATACACGGAATAATACTTGCAGTTTTCCACCAATTGAAGCTGGAACACCGCAGAAAAGGGTTGTCTTTGTGGAAAAACCATCTGGGAGAAGACGTCGAGCAATAGCGGCGCTACAAAACGAAGAATCAAGTATCTTGGCTGTAAGTGGTCTTTGAAACCGTTTACCATTCTACTACATAATTCTTAGACGTTCACTCATCCTTATCTATTTCTTAAACAGAAGGCATCCTACACAATTGAAGGTTCGATCACCGCGTTGGAAGCGGGTCGTGGGTGGTACTATCCAGCATGCCCAAAATGCAATAAGAGAGTCCCGTTGAACACTGATGGATACTCATGTATTGCCTGCGAGCAGACCGACAAAAGATACATGTAAGATACACAACAGTAACTACGTAACGACTAATGCATTACAATACATTATAATATATAGGAGATAATGCAGGTACTGCATTACCGGAACAATTTCTGATGGCACTGGCTCGATCACGGCGACCCTCTTTGGTAACGCTGTCGCCTCGCTGGTAGGGGTTAGCTGTTATGATATGGTGCATGAGCATGGCCACACCGATGATTCCAAAATGCCTAACATGCTTCAGTCAATCAAAGGGCTGAAGCGAATCTTTATGCTAGAAAAGGGAAAACGAGATGCAAAGGGTTTGAGGTTTGCTATCAACAAGGTGTTTGAAGTGGCTACAGCAGCAGACGATGACACTCCGTCACGTGGGAGCAGCACAAAGAAGTCGGCTGCAAAGGAATGCTCTACAAGCTCGGTTACCGCAGGAACCGCAGCGACATCGACAAAAAGGAAGCTAGCTTTTACCGAGGGTAAGAAGATAGCATAATACATTTAAACGTCTTAACGTGCTTACCGATTCTTTTCCCGACACTGATTTTGTTCTTTGCCTGCGAGTAACAGAAGATGACAGTGATGAGGGCAGCACAAAGCGGGTGGCCGCCTGAAAAGGAGGGAACACCAACTGAACTTTTGGATGCATGGCCAACATTAATAGCTTTTGGTGGTTGAAGACACATAAATGAACACCGCACTCTCACATCTACGGATGTCCTTTTGGATAAAATTAGACTTTTGTTAGTTTCTACGGACGATGTTCAATCCGTGTGTCTTGGTTGTAAAAAATGGTCTAATGTAAAGGCCGGTACCTAGGAACATGTAATATCTCCGTGTATGTTATGTTGGCTATGCATCATTGTTTTCTGTTTTACTTGATCTTTTGTGCACCCCTTTTTTTACCATGTTCATTTACAGCCACTAAAAACTGCTACTGATTTCAAGTGGCATAGATAAACCACATCTAATATATGTACTCCCTGTTCTATTCATAGCATCATTATTTTCATTTGAAAAGATTTGGAGCTTAATAGCATTTTATTTTGGTTTTTTTAAATGTAATGTGATTTTGTGGACTATGAAACACATCCTAAGTGAAAGTTAATAATGAAAAATAGAGATTAGGCTAAATATGTGAGGCCTACATTTGTGTCCTACACTTCAATTACATTTTTTTAACTACATTTTTGGTGTTTTTTCAAAGCTGGATCTCCTTAGTATCCCTAGAGACTAAAATTAATTGGGTTTGTTTAACAAACCTATTCAGTTTTTTCTTAACTTATGTTACAAGTTAATTGGGTTTGTTTCAGCCCATTACAAAAAACCCAACTGTTGGCCCAAAGTGTGAAACTAACGGCGCTGTTAACGACGTCACAATCATAACCATTGTCGCTTAACGTTGAAAAATAAACCGCCAGTTATAAGAGCCAGCTACTACACTACTCAGGTTTTATCAGAATTCATACATTTGTCATTTACAGCGCTCCGACATTCGCCGGCGATAAAAACCTACCTCCTTGCCATTGCATGACCGATTAGTGAGTTCGCCTTCCTTCCTGTAAATTTCTGTACATTCATCTCATTTTCCGTTTCAAAAATTCATAGCGCCAGCTTTCATTGCCGGATTTTTAGATTATCTAAGGATATCTAGCATATATGTTTTATACGTTGTTAAAAGAGGTTCACTGAACTACCACAACTGTTTTTCTTGAACAAATACGCGAATGTCTTTTCGTTTTCTCACCTGTTCTTTGTCTGATTAGCAACTGCTTTGGTGCTCTGTTGAGTCGTTCCGTGTTTAATAGCTAAAAATATGAAACGGAGGGAGCTTCGTTGACCTAAGTTTTTGTTATCAAATTTGGTGCTCTGTTTACTGGTTTAGGGTTTAATACAGTAAAAATTCAGAAAATACCACTTGAATCACCAAGCCTTTATGATTATTATTTAAGGGTATAGACTATAGATGATCAATGTTATCTAGGATTTCAATATTTTGTTATTTTGAGTCCGTTTATTTCTAATTTTCATAGTATCTAGAGGTCAATGCAAATACCTGACTTTGTTTCTGCTCTGGCTTAAGTTGATTAGCAATTCAAATTTCTCATGTAGTTCTTCAAAATACACTGTGACACCCGAGAATTTCAAGGTTAACTTCCGTTAGACAAACCCGTTAGTTACGTTATAAGTGTTAACTTAGTA
>JBCNJP010000025.1:34040976-34116974 GCA_039602395.1 Deinandra increscens subsp. villosa
ATCTGCACACTAGTCAAACACATTAGTTTATAAATGACCCGAAGCGAATCGCTTCTGGTCGACCAGTGTCTTGATTTCCTTTCGAAATCACTTTAGGTTTCTAGATTTGTGATGTTTGTAAATCATTATTCGATGAACCGTTCACAGCTGATTGTAATGAACAACCTGCATATGGAACATTTTGAAAACGAGGAATAAATCTTACTTGAGTTTTGAAAAATGTAGGTTGATATTCATCAAACACTCTGCCATATTCATCAGTGAATCGCTGTTTGGCAGATTTACCAACATGTGAAACCTTTCCTCTTCTTTGTGTAGAAGCAGCAGAAACCGGACAATCTTGTGCCATATGCCCCTTTTGTCGGCAATTATAACACAAGCGATTGTTTACATTTCGCCTTTTGGGAATCTGCAAAGCTTCACCAATGTTAGCATCTCCAAAATGATCATAAAAAGAATCATATACCTAAAACCGATGATCATGAACCCATTTTGATGTCGGGCTCTTTGGAGTAGAATTTGAACCTCCAGAAGAATATTTAGCATGTTGCTTCTTCTTGTTCTGCTATTCATTATGCTTCACAAACACTTCAACTATCTTCTGAGAATCCACACAGTGAAGTGGAAATTCCTTGTTAGAAAATATATATTCCGAACCTTTGAGTTTGTAAAACCTCTCCGGTTGAACTTTATCAGCTTTAAAAACCTCCTTCTTCAAATTCTTCAAATTAAGCTTTGTCATCTGTGGTTGTTTTTGAGTCTGAGAAATACCAATATCAGGACTTGTCTTCTTAAAACCCAGATCTGAATGTTTTCCTGAAACCTTCTCTTCTGAACCAGATGATTTATGCCCGTTCTTTGCAAGACGAGAGAACTCTGCTTTGATCTTGTTGATATCTTTTGGAGCATCAACAATTGTTTCATCAATGTCAGTTGTTGAACTTGCAGATTTCTCTTTGATATCAGATGAAGAACCAGACACAACCTTTTGATTTTTAGAATTTTCAGCAATCTTTTCTTTCTTCTCATTCTTTTCTTCATCAATCTTGGAATCAACAATCTTAGAAAAATCACCAATCTCTACCTTGTCATCCAAATCATTAATTCCTTCTTTGAGACTACCCAGTGGTGACACTGTTTTGTTGAACATCTTCTCAAAATTCTCATCTATAGCCAAGAAACTTGTAAAAGATTGTGAATTAGTAACATTGTTCAAAAGACGTTTTGAATCAATGACTTCAATCTTTAAATCAGAAATCCATTGATGAGCTTCAGCCAACTCTTTTTCCGCAGCTATCAACCTCTTAGCCACCTTATGAGTTTCATATTTCTGCAACCTCATATTATCAAGCTCAACAAACAATTCCTTCTTTAACTTGTCTTCATTTCTCTTTTGAATTTCCAAATCTGCATACTGCACTTTGTTCACACTTACTAACTCCCTTTCTCATCAAGTAAGTTTTCCATATCAATCTGATAGGATTGAATCTTAGCAGCTTGTTCATCAGAAAGTTTAGTAAGAGTATCAAGTCTGGACTTGGATTTGTCAAAAAGATTTTGAAAATCGTTTGCGGTATCCTCAGCTTCATCCTTCAATTTCTTTACCTCTCTGAGTAATTTAGCATTTTGTTTAGATAATTTGTAAATTTCTGTTCAAACTCCTTTTCAAGACCTTGAAATTTCAACTCTTTTTCAACTACCTCTGCCTAAAAATCTGCAAAATTCTCCTTTTGAGATACCAACTCTTGAATCATACTTTCCAACTTTTTCTTTTCATCAACCAAATCTTCAATCTTCCTCTCGTAATCAGCAATCAATACCTCATTTTCCTTTACTAAACCCTGAATCCTTTTATCCTTTTGTGAACAAAATTCACAAACCGATTGATAACCACTAGTTTCAGATTCAAAATCAGATACTGCTCCATCATTCTGTTCAATTTGAACAACAAATGCAGATTCATCAGGAAAATCTGCTGCCCAATCATAACCTTCATTGGCTGCTGGTGCCGTTTTCTCGGAAGTAATAGCAGTTAAAGAAATTGGATGAGAATCATCAGAAGTTCATCCCTAATTATATTGTTTATCGACTTGAAAAACTAAAGCTTTTGGACACTCTGATTAAGATGCATTTGACTGTGAGCATTCACGAGCAAAATGTCCAAAATTGAAACATTTGAAACATTTCACCTTTGATTTATCTAATCCAACTTTACCATTCGGATTTAAACTTTTGAATCCAGTTTTCTTCCTGAACCTTTAAGCTCTTTGGGCTAGCATAGCAAGTTGCCAATTAATATCCATCTTCTCAAGATTATCTGGATCTATTTGATCAAAATCTTCTACAATCAGATTAGACGTTGGCAAACCACAATTCAACAACCCATAATATGAAGATAAAAAAGCTGAAATCAATGCCAAATGTTCATCAGGTGTTTTTGCAGAAAATGATTGATTTGAATGATTTGGAATGGTGAAGTTACACCCTCTTGATGAATTTTCAGAATTTCCAGAACCATGACTAGCAACAAATGCGGTTGGAGCTGGATTTGATGAATCAAAGCTAGATGATTTGGATTTTGCATTGATACTTACAGAGTTGTGTCCATGATATAATTCAGGATTTTGTAATTGAACAGTGGACTTATTTGAAGTCATCATTTCCATCTCTCTAGCATGAAGCTTTCCGGTTAGATCATGAAATGATAATTCTGAATACTCTTTATCATGAGTCAGCAACAACACATAATTCTCCCACTTTGATGGTAAGGCCTCCATCAATTTCTCTTTCAATTCCTCCTCGGTCTTCTCAATATTAACCACCTTCATTTCAATGATCTGATGAGAAAATCAAGATACAAGAGCAGAAATGTCTTCTTTATCATAGTGTTGAAAATTTTCAAATTCTTTATTCAACATTTTCCTTCGACTCTTCTTGTATTGATCATTTCCTTCACATCGCGCAGATAATGCATCCCATAATTGCTTTGATTTCTTGCACGTACTAAACTGATGCAATAACTCAGTAGGTAAAGCCACTGTAAGATATCCAAACACTTTTTTTTCAAGCTCATATAGTTTTCTCTAAGCATTGTCAAACGTATGAACTTCTTTTTAATTTCCCACATCAGTTGGATGTGTATAAAGCTTCTTAATCGGAATCCAACTTCAACAACTTGGGAACTTTCTGATTCATTCCAGTTTCATTATCAAAGTTCAGCATGGTTTGCATTGCATTTTGCATCGCGGCAAAAGCTTGAAAATCCGACATCTTTTCCGAAATATGATGCTTCAAAAACTTCAAACTAAAAAACGAAGGTCTTAAAAGTGGATTTTGGGGGTCAAACCGGAGGGTACTGGCCGTTAGGCGAGTAAAAGTCTAGATCTCGCCGAGACAGTCGTTTTGGGTAGTATTAGCTCCTATAACTCTTAACGGTTCTCAAGTTACGTCAATTTTAGTGAACACCACTTTTCTGCTAGTGTACCAAAAACCTTCTCAGCGTACCAAATTGTTGACCAACGTACCAAAACTTTGACCGGACCAAACTCTTCAGCGTACCAACTCAGTAGCGTACCAGTGAACTCACCGTACCAGAATTGTCAGCGTACCACCTTGGTGCGGCGTAATTGCCTGCGTACCAATAAGTAACCGTCGCATACCATCGATGAAGATTGTCTTCCAGACCAGCAACCAACGTACCAAAACTTATGAAGATTGCCTTGCGTTCCAGCAGCGTACCAGTCAGAGTACCAGCAGTTCATCTAGCATACCACGACATTCAACCGACGTACCAACACTGTTTCGACTGATTTTTGAGAATTTGGACGTTGTGGACTGTAATTTGCAGCAGTAGGCAACGAAAACATACTAGGAATGTTTTAAAATCAAGTTTGACATTAGGAATCACTCGGATTGAAGAAAATTGATGAAAACTTGTTAGAGCATATTCCTATGCTACGATGTGTCTCGTGTATTGTATCTAGATTAGAGCGAGTTTGTGAGTCAAATAGTTAACATACCTTTGGGGCCGTACCATATGGTCCGCTGTACCAATTGGTACGGGCGTACCAACTGGTACGTGGTTTGGTACGCTGCACTTAATGGTAAGTATAAATAGTTCGTGTTAGAGAGAGTTAGCTAGTTTTGTCAGTCTCCATCTTCTTAATTGTGTGTTCTAAGTGTGTTTCTCTCTCTACATTGTAACCTCTAAGGGGGCGTTTGGTATGATGGAATTCGTGGGAATTCATTGGAATTGGAATTCGAATTCCATTCCATAGTGTGTTTGGTTCACGGACTTCAGTGGAATTGGAATTTTAATTCCATATTTAATGTGTTTGGTTAATAGGGGAATTGGAATTGGAATTTGATTAGATTCCATCAAATTCCTTCATTCAATGGATTTCACATTACTTCATAATAATAAAGGATTTCACATTCCTTCCACACCGAAGACAACTACCCGACTGGACCCGACCCGTGGACCGAACCTATCTCACCTAACCGGACCCGACCCCCGGACCGGACCGACCGGACCCCACCCGACCCCGGACCGGATCCCCGAACCCGACCGGACCCGACCCCCGGACCCCATCGGACCCCGGACCGGACCCCCGAACCCCACCGGACCGACCGGACCCCCGAACCCCACCGGACCCCCGAACCCGACCGGACCCCCGGTCTGGACCCCACCCGACCCCGGACCGAACCCCCGAACCCGACCGGACCCCCGGTCTGGACCCCACCCGACACCGGACTGGACCCCCGAACTTGACCGGACCCCCGAACCCGACCGGACCCCCGGTCTGAACCGGACCCGACCCGACCCTCGAACCGGACCGAACCGACCGGACCCCCGAACCCAACCGGACCCCCGAATCGGACCCGACCCGACCCGACCCCCGAACCGGACCGACCGGACCCCCGAACCCGACCGGACCCCCGGACCGGACCGGACCAACCGGACCCCACCCGACCCCGGACCGACCGGGGGTCGGGTCCGGGGTTCGGGTCGGGTTCGGTCTGGGGGTCGGGTCAGGTCGGTTCGAGTCGGGGCGGGAGTCGGTTCGGTTTGGGTGTCGGGTCGGTTCGGGTCGGGGGCGGGGGTCGGTTTGGGTGTCGGGTCGGTTCGGGTCGGGTCTGGGTGTCGGCTTCGGTCGGTCTGGGGGTCTGGTCGGGTCGGACTGGTCCGTGAGACGGGTCTAGTCGTGGTTTTTATTGAATTTTAATTTTAAAATTTAAATCCAATTCCTTTGGATTCCAATTCTTTTGAATTCCATAGTGTGTTTGGTTCGCGAACTTTAGTGGAATTGGAATTTGAATTTAAATTCCAATTCCTTTGAATTCCAATTCCTTCAAATTCCAATTCCTTTGAATTCCAATTCCATTTCCAAATCCAATTCCAATTCAAATTTCAACGAATTCCGCGAACCAAACGCCCCCTAAGTGAATCAATAAAGCCTAGCTTTATTTACTCGTTTTTTGTTTCTCGATTAACCAAATCATGCAGTGGTAGATCCTTTCCGTGGTTTTACAAAACTTAAGAAACTTAAACTTTCTCTCACTAGAATCTCGAAAATAGATCAAAACACAGCAGTAGAGCAACTTGGATTGCTCTGATACCACTTGTAAAGACACGGAATGATCTTACACGAGACACTTCATAGGATAGGAATATGCTCTAACACACTAGATCGCTAAGGGTAGTAGCGAAGTCGCTAAAAGCAGTCAAGATCGTAAAGGTAAATTCCGCAGGTGTTGGCGAAGTCGTTAAGAGGGGGGGGGGGGGGAGCGAGATCGTGAAGTGTAATTCGAAGTCGCTAGGAATACAGACCAAATCGCCAAGTGTGGGCGAAGTCACCAAGTTCAACTCCGAGGTCGCAAAGGCCATTGGCGAGGTCGCCAAGTGCAAAAACGAAGTCGCTAAGGCAGACTCGAGATCGCTAAGAATAAAGGCGAAATCGCTAAGGGCAAATCCAATCTGTAACACCCCTAAATTTCCACTAATGGAGTATAACCGTGTGGGGTGTGATCTAGACCAGGATCTAAGTCTTTAGTTACAACCAAGCCATAATGAACGGTAAAACAGTCTTATATTGCATTTCACAAGATAGAGTTTACATTGTAATACAGCGGAAGAATTCAAAAGTCTATGGAGTTGTTTAGCACTAGTAGGTAATAAAAGTGTTTGAAATGCATTTCCCAAAATCTTTTACAAAAATGAGTATTGCCAACGCCCGTGCCTCCAAGATCCTCCAAGCGTCCTAAAAGTTATTCAACAATCAAGTGTCAACAAAAGCTGGTGAGTACACAAAAGCAGTGTACACTTCACTGTGTAGACCAAGAATGTATACAAATAATGAAAGGCCAATTCGTAAGTTACAAGTAATATCCATATCATTAGGTAGCTATCCTATGCTTATGTTCACCTGAATATTTGCAATCGAAGCTGACTATGCGTCACGGGTCTTAACTTGTGCGATTTGCCTTCCCCGTGTCTTTCCAGATCATCGTAGTCTTAGGCTAATATTGTTCTCAGTTCGACCGCCAGTCGGGATGGTGCATCACGTGCACCACTGAGTGGGGGTGTCAATCCCCGGTAGTACTACTCAACATTACCTCGCTATTCATTATTAACGGCCCGGGAAACTAAGGATTTTTTGTAATTTAAAGTGCATTCAGTGAAACAAGTGAAATGTGTTGGATAATTACTTAAACAGAAAAAATACCTTTGCCTTTGCATTGCCATCCTTTAATGGATGCAACTAGTTGTGTGTTATCATCCTCAACCGGATATAACTAAATGAAGTAGTGAAACTCACCTTAGGGTGCACTAGTACTCAGCACTTGACTTTTAAGTTGGTTATGAGTGACCTATTTTAATGAATACGGTCTAACCAAATTCGAGGTTGTCGCTAGGACGAATAACTTATCAATAAACAATTATGTTATCAAGCATTCACCTTGGTCCTAACACTTTAACACAAGTCCTAAACTTGTAGGAAACATAGATGCATAATTTCAAGTCAACATGCATAAACACAAAGCGTACAAGTTAAATGCAAAACACACATCTGGTGACATGTAAAATTTTCTCCACACTTGGAGTTAGCCATTCAAATTTTAAAGGCATAAACTTCATAATATTATGAACATTTTTTAAAAAAAGAATTAACCCAAAATGTTAAGTTTTGAGGAAATTATGTGCGTCGGAAGTTGGTAAAAATCAGCTTTGTTGCCATTAACACACCATTTGTAGATACGCATAATTTGCTCCACACTTGGAGTTCTAAACTTTTGCAGGCATATACTTCCCAACATTATAAATATGTTACAAAATGAATCAACTCAAAAGGTTTAGTATCGAGTGAGTTATGTGCGTCGGAAGTTGGCAAAAATTCAGCTTTGGTGCTGTTTTGGAAAACAGGAAAAGTGATCTTATATTTTGCATAACTCGGTCAAAACTTGTGGTTTGCTTACCAAAACTTCCAGATCTCAATATTAATATATAACCATCACTATCATTCAAAAATCCCTTCATTAATACCCAAGAATCATGTCCAACAAAATTACATAAGTTGTCAAAAGCTGAATTTTTAACAGCCCTGCACACTGAACTTGCAGCATGTTTTTGAGTGACCAAACGGAGGTCTTAGAATGCATATAAGTAGCCAAATTAAAAAGATAAGACATATAAATTTACTATGGAAAAAGAATCACTCTATTTCGATAAAAATTGAGCAAGTTATGGCCTGTGCATGACGGCCCATTAACTTAGACATAATCTGTCCAAAATAAGCATTTGCATAAATTGGGTTTTTAAAGGTTTTGGTCAATAATTTGATCATAAAACTTCTTGTAAAGTTTTTTTAACAACATAAACAACATTCCATCATGGATTTCCAGCCCTCATAACAATCATACAATGATCATAGCAAAATCAAAGCATAACACTTGCATATAAGCATGTATACCTAAAGTTCATGTTCCACTACACCAAAAATCATTAAGAACACTTCAAGGCATATTTTCTCATCAAAAAACACAGCCCTTAAATGACCCAAAATCTGTACCAAATCATAATTTAACTTAACCCATCATAAATTTAGCTTACGTACAAAAATGTGTTTTTTCAAGAAATGACAATTTCAAAAAAAACACATAAAGTCACGAAATAAATCACTAAAATTAATTAGTAATTAAACATATTATTTTGTAAACGTTCAAATGACACATAGTGACACATAATAAGTTAATATAATTAATTTAAGTTGTGATTATTCATTTCACATAATGTAACAAATCAAATAGTGGTCTGGTACAGGCTCGGTCACGTAAACACACGTGACTCTAACATGACACAAAAAGTATAACCAGGTTGTTAACGAGACTAACGGATATAGATATCGGTGTTAATCAGGGAATTTGGCAGTTGGCACACTTATCCTCCTCTAATCTTGATGCTAATGGTTAATTTATAACCATTAGTTAACCTTATCGGGACCCTTTCAAAACTTAAGCGCAATCCACTCATACGAGCCCAATAACTGTTGGGTTTTACAGTAGATATTTAGGTGACGGTTTTAGTAAAAAAAATTACTAATATATATATATATATTTATATAAACCGGTATATAAATACAATCAGATTAACAAAACGGAATATTTAAAACGCGAATAATATAAAACCGTAGCAGGATCAAATCACCATATAAACACGCAAACACAAAAATTAAAACCTTCAAAAAAATCTAAACTATCGGGTTTAGATATACCTTAGCCAGGTACGAACAATTGTTCGAGACACCGGGATTCAACGTGTCCACTCTAGTTTTGAACGAAATGGTTGACTCGAAATGGCGGTTCAGATCGTCAACGGCTCTCGGAGGCGGTACGGAAGCGGTGGCGGCGACAACGGCTTTGGGTCTCCATATATCGCGGAGACTGGTGGATTTCCTTCGCATACCACAAACAGTGGTAGACTCACAAAACAAACCCTAGTAGCGGCTGTGGGTGGCGAAGCCACTGGGGCAGGCGGTGGAGCCGTAGTAGCGTGCAGAAATGCTACGGTCTTCGACACGCCATCATGAACCAGTAGGGGAACAACCCTGCATGCCGGATTATTTTATTATGAAAATTATTTTTTTAAGGGACTAAGGTCCTTTTCTTCCATGCATCGCTCTCGTGCATGCACGTCCGACGTAACTAGAGCCAAGTTCACAAACACGTACCATCTCGGCTTCCGTGAAGTGATAAATATTACCAACCCCAAATTCCCAACCAAATACTTTCAGCCGCACTTGCGTGACAGCCGAGTTTTCTTACATAGACATAAGTACCTCGAACGTATCATGTAGTATGGGATGCGAGTCACCTGAAAAGATCATGCATCGTCCCCCGACCGGGTGTCAGAATTCCGGCCTTTGGGATTTCGACTCCCCAAATGGTCTGTGATACGTAGAGCATGTTTGGTTTTGAAAATCAGTAATAAACTTTCAATAAAAAGGGTTTTCTTAAAGTCATAAGACACACCTTAAGCGAGCTTATAAGTTTGTTATCAAACCCGCCAAAGGTTTGTTACTTCCCAAGTAAGTATAAGAGTTTAGCCACGCATGGCTTTAATGATTTGCTTAAGAGAAAGAGAAGATTTCGTAGGCAAAAGCTTACTAATTCTCACTTAAGTTAAAGTTTTTATAAACTTGATTACAAGACTCGAAAATACCAAATGACTTAATACATAGGAGAGGAAGAAAAGAATTGAGCAAATTGCATATGAGGAGGAGGCCGGCTTTTATAGGCAGCTCATGGCGTTTGGCATGACCCGTGCCTAGTTTGGCACGAGGCGTGCTAAGTCAAGGGCACGGGCGTGCTAATCAGACGCGCGTCCTGGAAGCTTCGGGCAACTGGCATGGGGTGTGCTTGTCAGGCACGGGGTGTGCTCAACTTTGCAAATCTTGGAACTTCATGGTTTTCTTCTGTTTTTTTATCATAATCTGTCCCTTTTGTGATTTTTGCCCTTTTAAACCTGAAAAACTAAAAAGAAAACAAAATAAACTTGTTTTGAAGTTAGGAGATCAGATTTTTACTGTTTTACGAGAGATATTTGTTGGAACTAAAATCTATGTGACTGACGCCATCAAATATGTTTACCGAAGCATTCGACTGAAGAATCCATGTGATTTGATTCAGAGACACGGGTTGTGATGCTCGAGGCTTGCGAGATTGGACCGAAGACCGTTTTCTGGAAAAGTCAACCGTTCGGGTCAACGGTCAACGTAAAAGTCAACAGAAGATCGGTTCGAGCGAGTCAAGCTTTGGATTAATTAAGTCAACTTTGATTTAATTAATATTTATGTTTAATTCATTTATCTGTATTTTGTTCAGTTTTTATGTTTTCACTTGTTAGTCACCCTCACTATATATATAGTGAGGGTGCCTCATTCACAAAAAAAGAGTCTAAATGTGGAGATGATGAAATCTTGTAGAGTGTGTGAGATTTCCTTTCTAGAGAGAGAGAGTGTTGTCATGATTTCTGTGTTTTAATCATTCAACTAATGAAATCATTCGACTTGATCATCATCTTTCTTGTTTATGATTATCTTTGATTCTTCTTCATCATCAGCGTCTCGGGGTTTTCGAATCTGAACCCCGTTCTTGCTCAATGTCGAGATTCTCGTAGTGAAAATCGTTCCTGACAAATGGTATCAGAGCCAAGGTACCGATCAGATTTCATCTCACGATGAATCTGGTCACTCGAATCTTAATTTTGAGCTTGAATATGGTGAAGATTTGAAAACTCATTTTGGAGACTTTTTCTATTTTTTCTTCATTTTGGATGGATTCTGGACAGATCTGATGTTGTTAGATGTTAGGTTATTGTTCATTGAGTCTATCTTGATGATTGTTTATCTTCTATATCTTCAAATCAGTGAGAAAAATGAAGATACGAGACTGTGTTTTCGTAACTGTGGAGTTTTCCCGCTTTTGAGGTTTTTGAAGAATTTTGAGCCTCGATTCTTGGTTTTCTGGGTTTTTCTTCATGGATTTGGATTAAGTGAGGTATGATTCTCAGTGGAAAACGCATTTCGGATCCATTGGAAGCATCTATTTCGTCTGAATCTCAACGGTTTGAGCGGATTTGGAAAAACACATACTGACGATGTAACTGGGTGTTCTTCATGTTCTTGGTTTTTTCCAGATTTCGGGGTCAGATTTGATGACCGTGGCTACTGTTCGGGGGTTGTTTGTGGCCAGAACATCATCTTTGGATGGTAAGACTAGACGAATCCGTCATGAATCTGGGTTTTCCAACTGTTTTTCTGGGTTAAATCACGCATCGAAGAGGGCTGTTAAGTGGGTGTTCTTCACTGTTCTATCAGTTTTCCAGATTTGTTCATAAGTTTTTGAAGGTTTGAAGATTGTCCTAGCGGACTTCTCGTAAGCTTAGCGGACTTGTTTGCTTTAGCGGACTTCTGAGCTTAGCGAACTTGTTGCTGTGTTTAGCGAACTTGTCATGCTCCTTTAGCGTATTTGTTTGCTTTAGCAGACTTGTTTCATGCTTAGCGAACTTCCGGTAAGCTTTAGCGAACTTGTTTTCTTAGCGGACTTGTCAACTGGGTTTTCGTTCGAGGTCGTTTCAGTGGATTCTGATCGTAGGGACGTGTAGAGGATTGAATCCCGAGTTCAACGCTATAAATTTCGTCGGATTTCGTTGAGTATTATGCAAGTTATGGGCGATTTACAGTTTCCCTGTGAGCCTCACGTTTTTCCGGTGGTTTTCCGACATGCATTAGGGTTTCTGGGGGATTAGACGGTTTTTTGAGGATGATGATGACGTGCTCTTTGGCTATTGGCTGCATTAGAATGTTCTCTCTCTTCATTTGTCAGTTTCCCAAGAATCCTACATTGTTGTCGAAAATTCATTGGCTGCAGAAAACGTGTGGGACCAAGCTGATTAAGGATCCGTTGAAATGGATAAGGCTGTCGCATGCCTATTGGGTGAAATGGTCAGCGGTCAACGCATGGGTCCCACTGGTCAAGAGATACGTTGGAAAACAATAGCTTGTTGTGCCCTAATTGGCTGTTGAGCCCTCCACACGGGTCATGCCTTTTAGACCGTAAGATCCATTTAATTCGATCCGTTAGATCCATTCTGTGTTTTAATTCTGATTGGTTGATCATCTCACACACGGATCATGGATTAATGCCGTAGATCTGGCATATTCAGCACCTATGGATCATCCTAATGCCTCAAATCTGATTGGTTGATGAGTATTTGCATGGATTATGGATTTTTTTAGGGATTTTTAATGACTAATTAATTCTTTCTAGCATTTTCGTTAAATGCGGGGTTTTTTCTATCAGTTTTTTTTCGAGACCAATAGAGATAACGCGCCCTAATGGAATTGTGGAACAAATTTTATTAGTCATGGATTTATTTTATTAGGGTTCTCGTTTATTGACGTCACACGCACGTTTGCTATCGACCACTGACGGGTTAGCTTTATTATCCGGTTAATTATGCAGTTTTCTCCGTTATGTCTCACGATTTATTTTTAGTTGATGCAGCGCTGATGTTAGCTAACCGGATTAACTAGAATCTCAGTTAAATATTGGAATTATCCGTTAAATCTCTCGAGAAGCCGTTACTTGACGAAAATTGATGAAAATTTTCAGATGAAGCCGTTTTCGCCGATATTAAATCATAAATCTTCACGGAATATTATTCCGAGTTCATTTTTCTTCGCCCAAAAGTACGAAGACTCCGGTTATTATTATTTTTGCTCGGGATCTCAATTTTTCTCCGATTTGACAGTTTATTTTTCACATCCAACCTAAGTCACGCAGATTATTCACAACTGTCAGCATCCGGCTTTTGGTTTTTCGTAAGATTGTCCGATTTCAAGATTGTTTATCTGGTTTCTCTAGGCAACCGATCGCGACGGTTCGACTCTCCGCATCTAATTTTACGCTTCCGACGGGATGTTTTTGGAGAGATTTAGATAAATAGGAGGAATTATTATGGAACTGGATTATAGGGTCGATTATCTGGAGTTAGAGCATGTTCGATGATTGACTGGTTTATCTGATTCGGTTTGTTGCGGTTTTAACTCCGATGTTCAGCATTTTCTTAGTATTGTACCCGACCGTGTGAACCGAGTGAGCGGAACACTTGGCTCTCGACTGGAGAAACGAGAACAGAAGAAGCTTATTCAGAGGGGGAATTTCTACGACAAATTGCTTCGGGTTTATCAGTTATTTATTGAAGATGTATGACAGAGCGGTTCTTCAGCTGTTGAACAGATTTGAAAGCATCAGTCAAGGGAGAATATGTTGGAACTAAAATCTTGGTGACTGACGCCATCAAATCTATTTACCGAAGCATTCGACTGAAGAATTCAAGTGAATTGATTCAGAGACTGGGTTGTGATGCTCGAGGCTTGCGAGATTGGACCGAAGACCGTTTTCCGGAAAAGTCAACCGTTCGGGTCAACGGTCAACGTAAAAGTCAACAAAAGATCGGTTCGAGCGAGTCAAGCTTCGGATTAATTAAATCAACTTTGATTTAATTAATATTTATGTTTAATTCATTTATTTGTATTTTGTTCAGTTTTTATGTTTTCACTTGTTAGTCACCCTCACTATATATATAGTGAGGGTGCCTCATTCACAAAAAAAGAGTCTCCAAATGTGGAGATGATGAAATCTTGTAGAGTGTGTGAGATTTCCTTTCTAGAGAGAGAGAGAGTGTTGTCATGATTTCTATGTTTTAATCATTCAACTAATGAAATCATTCGACTTGATCATCATCTTTCTTGTTTATGATTATTTTTTATTCTTCTTCATCATCATCGTCTTGGGGTTTTCGAATCTAAAACCCGTTCTTGCTCAATGTCGAGATTCTCGTAGTGAAAATCGGTCCTGAAAATATTTGGTCTAAAAATATGTATAATTCGATGTTCATCAAATATCCACACACTTAAACGTTTGCTTTTCCTCAAGCAGAACTCTGTACAGAACAACCTGATAATCCCAAAGAATTCATTTGCTTGCGCCTTATAGGTTAGACACAACATAAAAGTGGTCCTCCGTCATTTTTGATAGCTTATTCCATTGACTTATTTTTATTTCTCTATTTAAATTTAAATATAAAAATTTATGGCAAACCTACTGAAATTTTATGTTTATTCAAACTTATTAGCCTCACAAATATTCACTCAACAATCAGGGATTCTATCTGATTATTTGGGTGAACACTCATACCTGGGTGAAGATGAGCAGACAACATAGACTTGACATGTGATCGAACCTCCACAGATCTCACTGGAATCCAGATAAGTATCATGAGGGCTTTAAAAGGTAGGTCTGGGGGTAAGGTTTGGATATGTATATTTGAAAAAAAAGAAGGGGAAAATGTGTAAATGAGCGGTTTTCTAAAACTTGGTTTTTGCCAGTGAATTTTCTGAAAGAATACACTACATTTCTAGAGAGCTTTGCTCTTTTTATTTAACTCAGGGAAAATATGTTTTGTGAATTCCTTTTGTTCTAACAACCATTTGTTTTAGACGAAAACTGCATCCGAATGTAAATCCAGTGTTGATACCTAATCTGTGCGTCATGTGAAGTATCTGAACGAGATGATATGAAGATCAAGATATGTCACACCCTCAAAATCCACCTGCAGAGTATAACCGCGAGGCGTGTGACAAACCTGGACCTGAGTCATTAGCCATACTAAACCATGCAAGAAAACAATTGTTAACCCATACGGAAGCGTAAATAAAGATAAGTAAATACGTTGCGCAAAACATGCGCCCAAAAATTTAATAATAAATAAATAACCCAAAATGTTTTAAACCAAATTTCAGACCCGGGTGAGATGCATGCGTCCTAATCGTGCTCCGTAACTAGATACCTGTGAATACATGCTAAAACGTGTCAACACAATGGTTGGTGAGTTCACATGTTTGATATGTAAGCACATGTTTGAATGTTTGTCCATAGGGATAAAAATGTTTGTATGTCTATTTGTACGTTCGAAAAGTTGTGTAAACTCAATCATATCTATAGCTAGCTAGACTATATACCAGATACTATACGTTTCGTCACCGAAGCTGACTGTTTGTGTGTTTGTATGCCTTCCGCCACGCTTACCAAGCGATGGCAAACTGTTTAGGACAATCATTACACCCGTTTGACCTCCAGTCAAGTTAGAGCGACTAACTCGGGCGGGGTTTGTCAGACCCAGTAGTACTACTCAATAACTCCTCGCTATCCCCATATACTAACGGTACGAATATGTAAGGACTTTTCATGGTATGTTTGTACGTGCGCTATAGTAATTAGGTGATATGAAAGAAATACAAAACCTCATATTGTTTGTGATTGCATGTCTTCTCCCCCAACAGGAAAGTACGTAAAAGAAAGGGGCCGTGAAACTCACCTTGGGTGCACAGCAAAAAGTTCAAGCATCAAGACTCCGTGAATTCTTACAAGTCACCTAATGAGCATATAGTTGTAAGTGCGTGTCTAAGACACTAATGACCCAACCTAGACGACCGTGTTTGACCAATATGAAAATAAATTGATGTGCGTTTCGATTTAAAAAACCGACAAGTGACAACGACGGTTAATCCAACTTAATCGTTAAAATTGTTTATTTCAATAATGCAAGCCTAAACCATTGGAAACACCATTTTGATTGCCTGGTAGTATCTTTCAAAAATACACACGATTAAATATATGTGTAAAATATATATAACATAACTTGAAGAACTTTTAACGAACAAATAACCGGATTAAAACATTAGATTTTTTTCTTAACAATTAGATGACGCGGAGTTTGAAAAATATACCACAGTTTGATGCTTACGGGGTTTTGAAACGCGTTTAGGATTGTTCATGGATCATTTTTATTTTAATGGGATGCAAGAATAACAACTAGAAAATTAATAAAAAGTTTTGTAAGTTGCATGGGTAAAACCCACAATCTCTAAGTAACTATCCAAAAACCAAACCACTGTGACAAACAGGTATTGTTGGTTCAATTGGGTTCTGAAATGATTTGTAGATGATAACAGAATCAAGGATTTTAAATAAAAAAAAGGAAACAATCGTCGCCAGGTTTTGAACCTGCGACCTGCTCGCTACAGGGAAAGGGTTTGAACCATTGGGACAGTCACGAGTTTTGTTTTAAGCTAGTCTAGCTAAATATTTAACTACTGTTTCAGGCGTCATCATCTTCAGCAACAACCCTAATCGTATGCATCCGCCATTACCAAAGCTTCAAACAGATTTTTTTTCTTTTACTGACTTTAATCGAACTGAAAATTAAACTATTACCTGATGCCGTTGGTTAGAATCCAAAACTCATGATTAAACGAGTCGTTCTCCGAAGACGCGTACAAGTCGGAACCCAAAACAGAGTTGGGGTTGCTGCGACGTTTGAGTGCAGGCCTCGTCGGTGGTGCTCTCGGTAGCAGTAGGTGTCGAACGATGGCTGAATATGGTCGGACGACAACGCACAGTGGTGAAACAGTTGGTGAAAAAGAAAACAGAATCAAAGATGGTGTGGGTTGCGAGTTTCCTTGCGGTAGTTCGTCGGAGAGCAAAAGAGTGGTGGTTCGAGAGTGTTTGAGAGAAACTTGAGAGAGAGGCGTTGGTGATTGTGGTATAAGGATGATGGTGGTCTATGATTGATATCTATCTAGTAAATTTAGGCGGCCATATCGTAACCGATGATGCCGCAACATCGAGAATGAAGGAATTCGGTTACCAGCCACGATATGATGGGTTTTGTTTTTAAAATAAAGTTTGGCCATTTGACATAACCAGTCCCTTTCAACTTACAAAATAGTAAGGAGTTTTGATAAATTACAGGGTCAGTCCCCGAGTTTAATCTTAATGGAATTTGAGTTTGAGTAAGTATGGAATTGGTCCCTCCAAGATTTAAAACACTTAACCAATATTTAACAAACTATAATTTTTATAAAAATACAATTACCATGAAAGCACATTTTTATAAAACATATGATATTTGTATATTTAATTTAATAAATAAGTAATTAGGATTATAATTTATAAGATTTGTAAGTACTGGAATCACATAAAATCATAAAACGGTTTACATGAAACAATGTCACATAAAATCATAAGGTATAAATATAGTTCCACATGAAATCACAAAACATCTAGTTCACATGAAACCATAGATCGTGCTATCGATCATGTTTGTTACTTTGATTCACCGACGTCTAGACTTGTGTGTGAATGCTCGTGTAGTGATGAACACATCTAGTAACTCTAACCGAATGTAATGCATGCACGTATGTTTGTTTGGAATCATGCACATTGTGTTAATGTCTGTTTGTAACAGTGTACGTTGTGTTAGCCAGGAATAACCTGAAAATGTCGGGTGTGGCGACCCTAAAACTTTTTCTTTCTTTCCCCAGCAACTACAGCAACCACGACAGCCGAGGCTGCGAACGCTACAACGCAAGAATAATTTTCGGGACGAAAATTCCACTTACAAGGGGATGATGTGACATCCGAGAATTCCAAGGTTAACTTCCGTTAGACAATCTTCGTTAGTTACGTTATAAGTGTTAACTTAGTAACTAATGCTTAACTAGGCCGAATACGTCCACGACCTTTGGTTGATCACCGAACCCGTCCATATGTGTTATGTGTTTACTTATTTATTGTCATTATGTGCAATGTGATTTAAACGCATGATTTAGTATTGATAATAGAATGTAAATCGGTCACTTTTGGTTTCCAGCGAAACTACTTGGCGAAACTACAGATTCGCCCGGTAGTCGGCTAGACCATTTGACTTGCATGAGTTCAGAGCCAGTTTCGCTTGGCCAGCGAAACTGCCAGCGAAACTAGCTCCTGATATAAAGTCTATTAAACCCTAATTACATCCCATTTGCATCATCTCCACACTAAACACACACACACTCTCCTGGAACTTCTGGACCAGCCGAGAAATCACCATTTGCTGCTATCATCTCTGTTGGTAGAGTCCATCCATCGATCCTAGATCAAATCGTGAGTCCCAAAACCATTCTTTATGCATTTTCTATGTGTTTTCTTAAAAAGCATGCTTAGATCTTCATGTAATCACTTGATCTTCTGATATGATGCTTAGGAAGGCTAGATCTACCATAAAGTCTGTAACTTTACGTTTGAAATCAAACCATAATGAAGATTCATGCTAGTTAGGTCATTTTAGGTTTAAAATGTGTTTTTGGTGATTTGAATGTGAAAACCCATGTTTAAGGTGCTAAATCTTGTTGTTTGATGTTGGTAAATGTTTATGCATGCTAAATATTGAATCACATGAAATATGGAAGCTGTTAGATTGATTTTTAGGCTGATTTATGTGTTTTTCGCGACCAGCGAAACTGAGCTGTTCTCTGGGCGAAACTATACAGCGAAACTGTATATATCTTCATCCAGCGATACTATGTGGCGAAACTATAGTGTCGCCCGCTAAACTAATTAGACCTGCTCGAACGAAACTACCGAGCGAATTAACCTGAACGAAAGTTCAAACCAGTTTCGAGCGAAGCTAGGCTAGCGAAACTTCGTCAGCAGTTTCGGGCGAAACTAGCTAGCGAAACTGTGTCATCGGGTAATCCCTAGCGAAAGTGCTGCCCGTGCACCTAGCGAAACTATGTAGCGACACTAAGTAGCGAAACTATGATCTGACCAAAACCCAACTTGTGCAACTTGTTTGAATGTTATGCTAAGACTTACATGATTATGCAATAATGAAACATGCCTTGATTTCTGAGTTATGTGAACCCTTGTTATGATCAACCATCGGTGTCGTGTGTCTGTATGTCGTGTCATAGTTCCAACGTGCTATGTTATGGGCCATAGTGACGTGAGTTAAATATTAGACACAAACTAATACTTAAGACCTAAACGTGTTCCTAGGTCTTCGTTAACCAAAGGTGAGTGTCACTAACCCATTTACCGTGAACCCGTTTGGGTCACACTGAATAACTCAATGAAAAAAACAATGCTGACAACCTTATGATTGCTATGCACCTCTCTGATGAACTTGAAAACTTAGGAGTGCTTGGCACCCACCTGATGAACTTGAAGTGTTTTATGGGAGACACTTGTGAAATATTCAAACAACTATTTCTAAAACGAAACTGAAAATGTTTTCGGGATTCATGAGAACCCAAAGTAAACCGTTTTAATATGGCTAGTGTAGGTTAAAGTGTAAACCACATGATATCACATGATTTCTAAGGATTGCCTTATAACTGAAAAAGTCCTCAACTTAATTGTACCATTAATTGTAAAGCGAGGGGATGTTGGGTAGATCTACTGGAGTTTGACAAACTCCGCCTCGTGACACTGGAGGTGCACGGAGGTACAATATCAGCCTATCTGACCGTGATCCCGAGAGGACACGGGGAGGCAAAGCCGCGATGACGTAGGTCCGCAAAACAAAATAGATGATGGCGCTGCCACTACAATTATCAGTCAGCTTTGGTACAAACTTCCTTAGTGCATGGAACAACGGATTAGCTACACGCGATATCGGTTGAGCACTTTAACTATACCAAACTAGTACATACCCGATAACGTATGTTACGAACATTACTTTTACTAAACCACAATACTATGATATCACTAAGCATTGCTTTTCACAAATAAATATTTCATAAGTATATGTTGACACGATTATGATTATGAGACCGGGCCACTGCATGACAAGCCCATCGTGAACTCACCAACCGTTAGGTTGACACTTGCGTGGTTTAAACTTTTGCAGATCGCTGAGGAGTATCCGGAGCGGGTTGGCATGGCTCATGAAGACACTTACTTTGTTCAAACTTAATTTGGAATTTAAAACAATGATTTTTGTAAAGCACGTGGTTAGTGCTAGGATGATATTTTTCCGCTGCGTATTTTTAGAACTTTAATTTATGACACGTATTTGGACTAACTCTGATTCGTTTAGTATTTGTAACTAATGGTTGTGGTCCTGGTTTGCTCGCACCCCTTAACGGTATAAACTCCGTTAGTGGTTATTTGGGGGTGTGACAGATTGGTATCAGAGCCATAAGTTGCAGAGAACTGGAATCATTTTTGAAAAACGATTTGGAAACTGCAACTTGAAAACCTTAGTTACAAACGAACAACAAATCCTCAAAACAAAAATTTTTCATGTGCCAACCTGGGATACTCGCTCTGCTGTGTAAGTAAAAGCTTAGTACGTATGTACGTATATATATATATATATATATATATAATATATATATAGACTGTGTCTAAGTAGTCTAACGGAAAACCTTAGGGAAAATTTTCACACACGAATACGAAACGCGAACGCTAATACGCACATTATTCCGGGGGAAAGCGACAACGAAACGATGCTACACGCTACGTCCTGATTTCTACTACGATGACTACGCCGACGGTGACTTTTATGGGAAAGCCGACTTTCGACGATAGCCACTTACGACTTACGACGTTCTCCGGCGACGCCTCTATTTTGCATAAAACTTTTCTGGACTAATAGTGGGATAACGGGAAATTGTTAATATACATATTATGGGATATGTATAAAGTATAACTGTGACTGAACACTGGCTACTTTAACTGTTCAGCAAAATGTCTGGAAGAGGGCACGGAAGGAGCAACATTAACATGACACCTGCACAACTGCAAGCTATGATTAACGAGCACGTGCAAGCCGCGGTGGCAGCCGTCCAAGCTGCATACGCCGCACAGGGTAATTATTATGCCGGTTAAGGCACAAAGCGATTATATTTTGACATGTTTAAACTTAAAACCCGAACTATTATTGCATCAGGAAACCACCATCACTGCACGTTTAAGTCCTTCATGGATTGTAAGCCAATGACGTTTTCCGGCGAAGAAGGAGCGGTAGGACTCCTCAGGTGGATCGAGAAGTCTGAAAAGGTCTTCTCTATGTGCAACTGCCCTGCTGAGAGCAAAGTGAAGTATGCTACTGGTACCTTTGAGGGAGCTGCTCTCTCCTGGTGGAATGCCGAAATCCAGATGATTGGGATTGATGCGGCTAATAACATGGAATGGGAAGCGTTTAAGGAACTGATTATGGAGGAGTACTGTCCCCGTGACCAAGTAAAGAAGTTAGAGGGCGAATTCTTGAACCTGAAAATGAATGGGTCTGAAGTCGAACAGTATACTGCGCGTTACCATGAGTACGCGGTCTTGTGCCCTACAATGGTTGATGCTGAGTTCAAACGCATTGAGCGTTATCTGGAAGGCCTCGCGCCTCAAATCAAGGGACTAGTGACTGCCAGCAACCCCACAACCGTGCAGCAAGCCATCCGTTTGGCTCACAAGCTTACCGACCAGGAAGTTGAGAAGGGTACACTTCCCGCAAAGGCCTCAAAGAAGAATGCCTTAAGTGGCAAGAGAAAGGCTGATGATGAAGCTCCTGAGAACTCCATGAACAATCAAAGTGTTGGGAACAGCACTGGGAGGTCTTACAACTCTCAAGGTCAAAGCAAAAGGTCTGGAAACAACAGTGGAAACAACCGCCAGGGCGGTAATGGTCAAAGCAACTACAAGGGTAACCTGCCCATGTGTAACAAGTGTGGGAAGCATCACACTGGTATTTGCAGAAGGAATTTAAGCTGTGAAAGGTGTGGCAAGAAAAGCCATGAGGCGAAAGACTGTTGGACGATTCTTCCCGAGCAACAAAACCGCCTAAGGCAAAACAACAACAATCATGGCAACAACAACTATGGAAACAACCGGGGCAATGGAAACAACAATGGTCAGAACCGTAACAACAACAATGAAGCTCCCAGAGGAAATGGTAATGGGAACTGCTATGAATGTGGTGCTCAAGGCCACATTAAGAGAGACTGCCCGCAGTTGAGAAGACAAGGAAATGGTAACCAAGGAAACAATGGTGGGAATGGTAATGGTGGAGGTAATGGCAACGGGAATGGTAACAACGGGAATGGTGGAAATGGCAGAGGAAGAGCTTTTGTCATGGGTCAAGGTGAAGCTCGCAACGACGCCAACGTGATTAACGGTAAATTCATCCTTAATGGTTTCTTTGCTACTGTATTGTTTGATTCTGGTGCTGAAAGAAGTTTTATTTCCACTAAGTTTGCTAAGCTAATTAATGCTAAACCGATTGCCTTAGATGCTAAGTATGTGGTAGAGTTAGCGAATGGTAAACTTCATGATACGACCCAGATAGTTAAGGACTGTAAGTTAGAACTAGCTGGCCATACGTTAGGAATCGATCTTATGCCTTTTCCGATTGGTAGTTTTGATGTCATAGTAGGAATGGATTGGTTATCTGAAAACCGAGCTGAAATTTTATGTCAAGAAAAAGTGGTTCGTATCCCACTCAAAGGAGGTGAAGTGTTAACAGTTCAAGGTGAAAAGGGTGGAACAGTCACCGGTATTATCTCGTTTCTTAAGGCTCAAAAGTGCCTTCGTAAAGGTCACTTCGCGATCCTTGCAAACGTCACAGACACGACACTTCCCGAGCGTAAAATCGACGATTACCCGATAGTCCGCGACTTCCAAGATGTATTTCCTGATGATTTGCCTGGTTTGCCTCCATTTCGACAAGTCGAGTTTGGAATCGATTTAGCTCCTGGAGCCGCTCCGATTGCACGCGCGCCTTACCGTTTGGCGGTAAGCGAACTCAACGAACTCTCCGCACAACTTCAAGAGTTACTTGACAAAGGGTTTATTCGTCCAAGTTCGTCTCCATGGGGAGCACCGATATTGTTTGTTAAGAAGAAAGATGGAACGTTCCGAATGTGTATTGACTACCGAGAGCTTAACAAGGTTACAATCAAGAATCGGTATCCACTTCCTCGAATCGACGATCTCTTCGACCAGCTGCAAGGTTCGAGCTACTTTTCAAAGATTGATCTACGGTCTGGATATCACCAACTTCGCGTTCGTGATGAGGATGTTCCCAAGACTGCTTTCAGAACTCGGTATGGTCACTATGAGTTCCTGGTTATGCCGTTTGGGCTAACCAATGCACCTGCTGTATTTATGGATCTAATGAATCGAGTGTGCAAGCCGTACCTCGATCAGTTTGTGATAGTTTTCATTGATGATATTTTGATCTACTCCAAGACCAAGGAAGAACACGAGAGACACCTACGACTTATCTTGGAATTACTCCGCAAGGAACAGCTTTACGCTAAGTTTTCAAAGTGCGATTTTTGGATTCGCGAAGTTCAGTTTCTTGGACACATTGTTAATCAGGATGGAATTCATGTCGACCCAGCTAAAGTAGAAGCTATCAAGAATTGGTCTACTCCGAGAGCGCCGACCGAAATCCGACAATTTTTGGGACTTGCCGGATATTACCGAAGATTCATCAAGGGTTTCTCGCAATTGGCTCAACCCTTAACAGCTTTAACGCACAAAGGAGTGCAATATAGATGGGGTGAAAAAGAAGAACGCGCGTTTCAAACTCTTAAGGACATGTTATGTTCAGCTCCGATTCTCGCGTTACCCGAAGGGGTTGACGACTTCGTGGTCTATTGCGATGCATCCATTCAAGGACTCGGTTGCGTGTTGATGCAACGAGACAAAGTGATTGCCTACGGGTCCAGGCAACTAAAGGATACTGAGAAGAATTATACAACACATGATTTGGAATTAGGAGCCGTTGTATTTGCACTCAAGATTTGGAGACATTACCTCTACGGAACAAAGTGCACGATATTTACCGACCACAAAAGCTTGCAACATATCTTTGAACAAAAGGACCTCAACATGCGACAACGAAGGTGGGTCGAGCTACTGAATGATTATGACTTAGCAATTAAGTATCACCCGGGAAAAGCCAATGTTGTGGCTGATGCCTTAAGCCGAAAAGAGTATGAAAAGCCTCGACGAGTACGAGCGCTGCAACTTACCATTCACACGGGATTGCCGGATCGAATCCGCGATGCCCAACAAGAAGCTCTAAAAGAAGAAAACTTCGCAGCTGAAGCACTGCGAGGGGTGGATGGAAATTCCGAAATTAAGTCCGACGGACTCAGATATTACAATGACAGAATTTGGGTTCCTTTACTTGGAAATCTCCGTGAGCTCGTGATGGACGAGGCTCACAAGTCAAGGTATTCGGTGCACCCTGGATCGGATAAAATGTACCAGGATTTGAAGAACTTGTATTGGTGGCCGAATATGAAAGCCGACATTGCGCGATATGTGGCTAAGTGTTTAACCTGCTCAAGAGTTAAGATCGAGTACCAAAAGCCTTCTGGATTATTACAACAACCAAAGATCCCAGAATGGAAATGGGAGGATATCTCCATGGATTTCGTAACAGGATTACCTCATCGATCGAATCGACCAGATGCGATTTGGGTTATCATTGATCGATTAACCAAATCTGCACACTTTATTCCAATGAGGGAGAATGACAATATGGATAAGTTAACAAAGCTGTACATTGACCGAATTGTGGCACGTCATGGAGTGCCTAAGACCATTATCTCTGACCGAGATCCTCGATTTACTTCCCGACTGTGGCAATCTATGCAAGAAGCACTGGGAACCAGACTGGATATGAGTACAGCTTATCACCCGCAGACCGATGGTCAGACGGAACGAACTATACAGACTTTAGAAGACATGCTCCGAGCTTGCGTCCTCGACTTCGGTAAGGATTGGGAGGCTCACCTTCCGTTGGTGGAGTTCTCCTACAACAACAGTTATCATACGAGCATTGGTGCAGCACCTTTTGAAGCTCTTTATGGCAGAAAATGTAGATCGCCCGTGTGTTGGGCCGAAACGGGTGAGAAGGGACTCACCGGACCAGAAATCATTCATGATACAACTGAACGAATTATTCAAATCAGAAAGCGGATAGCCGCAGCACGTGATAGACAAAAGAGCTATGCCGACAAACGCCGTAAACCTTTGAAGTTCGAGGTAGGCGACAAGGTACTATTGAAGGTATCTCCCGGGAAAGGAGTGATACGCTTCGGAAAGCGTGGAAAGCTGAATCCTCGCTATATCGGTCCATTTGAAATCATTGGGGAAGTAGGCCCGGTGGCCTATCGATTACGACTCCCTGCTGAACTCGATGGAGTTCACAACGTGTTTCACGTTTCTAACCTGAAGAAATGTCTGGCTGAAGACACCGAAATAATTCCTTTGGAGGAATTGGAAATTGATGAACATTTGAGATTTATCGAGCAACCAGTAGAAATCATGGGACGCGAGGAGAAAGCCCTCAAACGTAGCAAGATTCCGATCGTCAAGGTTCGATGGAACTCAAAGCGTGGACCTGAATATACTTGGGAACGAGAGGATCAGATGAAGAAAAAGTATCCTCACTTGTTCGAGCAAACGTCCACGGAAACTCAAGGTATGATTTAATTTTGGGGACCAAAATTCCTTTAACAGGAGGAGGATGTGGCGACCCTAAAACTTTTGCTTTCTTTCCCCAGCAACTACAGCAACCACGACAGCCGAGGCTGCGAACGCTACAACGCAAGAATAATTTTCGGGACGAAAATTCCACTTACAAGGGGATGATGTGACATCCGAGAATTCCAAGGTTAACTTCCGTTAGACAATCTCCGTTAGTTACGTTATAAGTGTTAACTTAGTAACTAATGCTTAACTAGGCCGAATACGTCCACGACCTTTGGTTGATCACCGAACCCGTCCATATGTGTTATGTGTTTACTTATTTATTGTCATTATGTGCAATGTGATTTAAACGCATGATTTAGTATTGATAATAGAATGTAAATCGGTCACTTTTGGTTTCCAGCGAAACTACTTGGCGAAACTACAGATTCGCCCGGTAGTCGGCTAGACCATTTGACTTGCATGAGTTCAGAGCCAGTTTCGCTTGGCCAGCGAAACTGCCAGCGAAACTAGCTCCTGATATAAAGTCTATTAAACCCTAATTACATCCCATTTGCATCATCTCCACACTAAACACACACACACTCTCCTGGAACTTCTGGACCAGCTGAGAAATCACCATTTGCTGCTATCATCTCTGTTGGTAGAGACCATCCATCGATCCTAGATCAAATCGTGAGTCCCAAAACCATTCTTTATGCATTTTCTATGTGTTTTCTTAAAAAGCATGCTTAGATCTTCATGTAATCACTTGATCTTCTGATATGATGCTTAGGAAGGCTAGATCTATCATAAAGTCTGTAACTTTACGTTTGAAATCAAACCATAATGAAGATTCATGCTAGTTAGGTCATTTTAGGTTTAAAATGTGTTTTTGGTGATTTGAATGTGAAAACCCATGTTTAAGGTGCTAAATCTTGTTGTTTGATGTTGGTAAATGTTTATGCATGCTAAATATTGAATCACATGAAATATGGAAGCTGTTAGATTGATTTTTAGGCTGATTTATGTGTTTTTCGCGACCAGCGAAACTGAGCTGTTCTCTGGGCGAAACTATACAGCGAAACTGTATATATCTTCATCCAGCGATACTATGTGGCGAAACTATAGTGTCGCCCGCTAAACTAATTAGACCTGCTCGAACGAAACTACCGAGCGAATTAACCTGAACGAAAGTTCAAACCAGTTTCGAGCGAAGCTAGGCTAGCGAAACTGCGTCAGCAGTTTCGGGCGAAACTAGCTAGCGAAACTGTGTCATCGGGTAATCCCTAGCGAAAGTGCTGCCCGTGCACCTAGCGAAACTATGTAGCGACACTAAGTAGCGAAACTATGATCTGACCAAAACCCAACTTGTGCAACTTGTTTGAATGTTATGCTATGACTTACATGATTATGCAATAATGAAACATGCCTTGATTTCTGAGTTATGTGAACCCTTGTTATGATCAACCATCGGTGTCGTGTGTCGGTATGTCGTGTCATAGTTCCAACGTGCTATGTTATGGGCCATAGTGACGTGAGTTAAATATTAGACACAAACTAATACTTAAGACCTAAACGTGTTCCTAGGTCTTCGTTAAGCAAACAGTATTTGGATTACTTAGCAAGTGTAGCAGTGCAACCAAAGGTGAGTGTCACTAACCCATTTACCGTGAACCCGTTTGGGTCACACTGAATAACTCAATGAAAAAAACAATGCTGACAACCTTATGAGTGCTATGCACCTCTCTGATGAACTTGAAAACTTAGGAGTGCTTGGCACCCACCTGATGAACTTGAAGTGTTTTATGGGAGACACTTGTGAAATACTCAAACAACTATTTCTAAAACGAAACTGAAAATGTTTTCGGGATTCATGAGAACCCAAAGTAAACCGTTTTAATATGGCTAGTGTAGGTTAAAGTCTAAACCACATGATATCACATGATTTCTAAGGATTGCCTTATAACTGAAAAAGTCCTCAACTTAATTGTACCATTAATTGTAAAGCGAGGGGATATTGGGTAGATCTACTGGAGTTTGACAAACTCCGCCTCGTGACACTGGAGGTGCACGGAGGTACAATATCAGCCTATCTGACCGTGATCCCGAGAGGACACGGGGGAGGCAAAGCCGCGATGACGTAGGTCCGCAAAACAAAATAGATGATGGCGCTGCCACTACAATTATCAGTCAGCTTTGGTACAAACTTCCTTAGTGCATGGAACAACGGATTAGCTACCCGCGATATCGGTTGAGCACTTTAACTATACCAAACTAGTACATACCCGATAACGTATGTTACGGACATTACTTTTACTAAACCACAATACTATGATATCACTAAGCATTGCTTTTCACAAATAAATATTTCATAAGTATATGTTGACACGATTATGATTATGAGACCGGGCCACTGCATGACAAGCCCATCGTGAACTCACCAACCGTTAGGTTGACACTTGCGTGGTTTAAACTTTTGCAGATCGCTGAGGAGTATCCGGAGCGGGTTGGCATGGCTCATGAAGACACTTACTTTGTTCAAACTTAATTTGGAATTTAAAACAATGATTTTTGTAAAGCACGTGGTTAGTGCTAAGATGATATTTTTCCGCTGCGTATATTGAGAACTTTAATTTATGACACGTATTTGGACTAACTCTGATTCGTTTAGTATTTGTAACTAATGGTTGTGGTCCTGGTTTGCTCGCACGGTATAAACTCCGTTAGTGGTTATTTGGGGGTGTGACATCGGGTGTCACATCATCCCCTTGTTGAAAGAATTTTCGTCCCGAAAATTGAGTAATGTCGCTAGTTTGCCAGACACAAGATTTTTTTTATTTTTTATTTTTTTTTTGTCACAACATCCCCTTGTTGAAAGAAATTTCGCCCCGAAATTTAGCTAGTACTTTTGCTTGTCGACGTTTGTCTATTTGAATAACTGAGGATACCTTCAAATTGTTTGATCATCATTTTCCACAATTCACGCTTCAAGTTCCCGATGAACCTTGAAGATCCGAATCTCGCTATGGTTGGGTTGTTTTCCCATTTTGGTCCATTATTTCGCTGGTTGCTCAACGGAATGCAATTGTTCATCGGTTTCCAACTCCATGAGTGAAATGACGAGTGTTTTATCCGATAAACACTTATTAGGTTAGATGCATTGAATGCATTGCTTATACCGTTAAATTATCACTGTAGATTCAACTCAAGTGCTACAAAACCAATCTATCCATGATTCGAAAGGTTCCATGTATCTTAGGTTTGGTTTGCTTCGTTTTCCCAAAATGGGGTTCCCCTCCCAGGGTAGGACTCTCAGTAGAATGCTAGTTGACATAAGTTTTGTAACGATTACGAGATGTTACCAAACATTCTCGGGTTCCATGACCCTTTCTAATGGCTCATGCATGGTTCAAGACCTGTGAGCTAGCTATCACCAACTTCTACCTAGCATATATGTGACCTACGTTTTCATCCATTAATTACACCAAAGGGTGTTGTCCCCATGCTAGAGTGGTATCTGTTGTTGTAAAATACTTCGCTCGTTTTAAAAAAAAGTTTCCCAGTTGTTGCCAAAATCCATCATGCATGCCCTAGGCATGGTTTCTAATGGTTTAGGTAGTCTGTTCGCCATGTATATCAGTTTGTAAATGATATGTAGTGCTCATGTCTAGGCGTGCTCTTAACACCTTCATTTATGATTTTCAAAATGAGATGCAATTCGAGTGTCCCGACCCGATATGTTTGAAATCGGCACCCTGTGCCGGGGGACAATCTCCTTCGTATAGTCTGAGATAACTCATTTGTTTTCCTAGTCTCTTTAGTCGTGAGAAAGTGTGTAGACCTCTATTATCACGTCGCGTTTTCTTGATGTTCGAGGTAGTCTGGTGCTAGAGTCCATAGATGTTTGTCTCTACTTTACATAGAAATGCTTTTGTTGAAATAATAGTCCTGATGATTTCTGATATACGGTCTTGACCCTAAAACAAGTCAGGCTCTTACTCACATACGTTTTAAATTTCAGCTTTCGTGTCCGGTCATTAGTAGAGTGTTTCAAAGGTTTGTATTGCGCGTCCAAACCAGGATGAGCAGATCATTGAGAACTGCGAGCCTTATCACTTACCAGCGCTTTTAAATTCCCGTGTCGGGGTACCCATGTTTGTCCTGAAATGACAGTGGATCTTATCTGATTCGGCTTCAAGCGCTTGTCCGTACCTCGTAGAGACCCAATCCCTACATTATCTTGTCACTGTGCCTCGAGTTGAGTGTCCTGAGTTTTCTCTGGTAGTCCATTGTATATTAAGTTGAAATGCTCGAACTTGACTAAGTTGTAGGGGTTTGTTTTCTACTCTAGGCATTAGCTACAACGCTAGCCCTGCCCACTGATGACTAAGGTTAGTTCCTGGTCTGACTCTTAGTCGTACTTCCACAGCGCCATCACCGTTTTTATATATAGGGTGTACCACGGCTAACCCACCACACCTTTGGTATTCCAAAAGTGTACTAGTCACCTACCAGAACCATCCTCCCTCTTGTTGGTAACTATACGAGCTTTAAAGATATGACAAGGCCCATGATAGTAGTTACACAATAGGGTTCCATCCTATACCATTGTACATGTTCATCCATGCTCGCGTTATGCTCTCCAAAACCTTGTAATCTGTGTAAGTGGTGTGCTTGGCACCATACAGGTAACATCTCCATACCTTTGATGCGAACACCATTTAACTCAATCCCATATCATGGGTGGTGTAGTCCTACTTGTGCATCTTCAGTTGACGTGAGACATAGGTGATTACCTTCTCACGTTATATCAACGCACAAGCGATACTTCCCTTGGAGGCGCATCTTGCCGTGAATTCTATGATTCCCTTGGATAAGATGAAATCGGTGCACTGCGAAGCTCCTTCTTCATCATTTGAAGAGTCTTGTCGTGGTTGTCATCCCAGTGTATGCAGTACCTTTATGGTCCAAATAATAGAGTGTTGGGCAGTCATATGGGGTCCCCTTAATAAACCATTGATAGAAATCTGCAAAACTATGGAACTTAAGTCACCTATGTTGGTGTTGTTGGACCTGGCCAATCTTCGATGGCCTCCACCGTAGATGGATCAACCTGAATCCCCTTTCCAAGGGGGGTAGGTTTATTCGGAGATGTTCTTCATGTTCTTCCTGGGTATTCGAGTAACCTAAATACCGTTAATGATCTGATGTCGAATCGATCGAGTTAAGGCTTACACACATGGTTCATGAGATCCAGTATCACCACGGTTGCGTTGGTCAACCCACCGGTTATGCCCATAACCTGCAGTGTTCGTATCGGTTGCTAAGCGTAGTTTCTGAAACATCCTCCTCTCGAATTCTTTGATGATGGTATCGAGATCTCCATTAAATCTTAGAATAGTAGTTCAATCCCTATAGCTGGTTAAAAAAAATCATAAAATTAAGGTAGTGATAATGGTTTTGGACGGTAACCTTGTTCCTCTCGCGAAGATCGATGCACGTACATAATTTCCCATACTTTTTCTTGACAAAACAACTAGGGCTCTCCCCGACGATAAGCTTGACTTTATAAATCCTTTATTTGGTATCTCATGAAGCCTGATGTGCAACTACTGTTGTTTGTCTGATGTGAGACAACATGGTGTTGGGGTAACAGACGCTGCCGTGGGTGCGAGGTCAATTCCAGATTCGACCTGACAATGGGGTGGAAGGCCGAGTAGGTCTACGGTGATCACTTCTTGAAAGTTACCAATGAAAATAATATCCTCGATCTTCCTTTCTTCTTTGTGTTTCTCACATGAACTAGAATAGCGACATAATCCCTCGACATACCCCCTATGTACTTAGATACGATGTGATGCCCAGAACTGATAGAACTTTCCTATTGTGGAGAGGGATTGCAGATGCTTTTCCCCTGATAAAAAGTCTCAACTTGATGCTTGGAAACCAATCCATTCTGACCATTTCGTAGTGTCTATTCAGTGTGATTGGCATATGGTATATACTTAATGTATGGCCTGTTAGTTCTAGCTTACATCTCCTGACGATGTTGTGTGTTTCCACCAATATTACCAATTGTTAGTTCCAGTGCCTGATTAGCCTTTGAAGGTTGAACATCTTTCATCCTCTGCAAAATGTTAATAATGCATGAATCATTCTTGGTGTTGCCCAAACCAAGCACGAATGTACATTTGTTGGTTCCATGGGTAATTTTCTTTAAAGTGCCCATCTTTGCCCTAAACATTCGGTGATGGATCTAGTAGCCATGAGTTGATTGTTCTGACCTTTAATCTTTCAATTTTTGGCCATGCGGCCCGCATTTCCATAGTTCTAAAGACAATGCTTACCACATGCGCCGGTGTGATGGAAATTACACTCGTTAAACTTTAGGGTACTTCCCAGTGCAAACGCTTCGGCCCTAACTGATTGTGCCTGATTGCTCTGCTAGATGAAGAAGTTACTTGTTGAGTTACTAAGCTTATGACTATGTTGTTAAAGTTAGTTGGCATATGAAACTGGATTCTAGAATTGTTTCAACTTGTGTCATCCCACTTTCTCTTGTATCCTGAAGTACCTATAACAAGCTTCCTCAAGAAGGGGTACTTTAAGCTACAGCCGAATCGGTAAGCCCACAGGCTAACCGAGTTGCTTGTTGAATGGTAATGGGGTTTCAAGAAGTTACCATGCTCTGAGTCTGATAACCAACCTAGCCAGGTGAAGTTTTATTTTCATGCAACCCGGTTTCATCGTGCGAGGACGCAAAAGAGTCCATTCATTAGATATAGTTATATAAGTTTCATTTTTAGAATTCTCTGTCCTGAGATTTCGTGGCTTGCTCTCTAGTTTTTAAACAACATTTCTGAAACTCTACTCCTTTCTCGGTGACTGTAGTGAATTTTCTTCCAAGGTAGTGGATTTGCTGCGTTTAGACCTAACGTTTATACATGGTAATTCCACCTGGTGAGTGCGGGTCCCTAGAATGTTCTTATCACTTGTTTGATTCTGTTAGCTAAGGGAAATCACACATCTCTAATGTTGATTTTTGTCTTCTTAATATATCTATGTGAACTAGCCGCCCTTCGGTTCCGTTGAATGCGTGAGACTTACAACCCTTAAAGTTCCTAAAGTGGAGGTTCCCTGACCTCCTTACCCCTACTCTTGGACATGAACTGTTAATGTTGTCATTAGGTACTGAATGTTTGATGTTTTCCATTAGATTGAAGTCATGTTAATGTAACCACGACCTTCTCCTCGGGTTCCCCTTCACCCTCCTCGTCTTGAAGTGCTTAGGTTATCGCATACGCGAAAACCATGATTCATGCCTCGGCTGTCGCTACTCGTATCACTCGCCTTCATGTTCTAAATCTTGTTGCGACCGCTTGCGTCTTAGCGTCCCCAAATTCTAGTTTTATGTACAAATAGATGCTTCTTCAGCTCTATGTGAGAATCAGTGTAGTTCATGTCAATTGCGTTGATGTCGTAACAAAATTTGCTCATAAGGACTCGAAGATCCTTCTCGATCTCCAGCAAGCTCGTGATCGTTCATGTTCTTTACACACATCCCGCAGCTCGCAGTCCACCCGACCCAAACGTGCTGTGAGGATCTGTTATGTTACTGGATGATGTAGGGGATGTCGACATGTTTGTAAGGTAGTATCTATACGTATATGTATATGTAATGAAATGCTATGATAACGAACTCGTGTGCGTGCGTATGTGTATGACTAATGCATGTTGACGGCTATAGTTGGTCTACTGATGCAAACCTAGTTCACTATAACCAATGGCTCAGATACCAATCTGTCACACCCTCAAAATCCACCTGCAGAGTATAATCGCGAGGTGTGTGACAAACCAGGACCTGAGTCATTAGCCATACTAAACCATGCAAGAAAACAATTGTTAACCCATACGGAAGCGTAAATAAAGATAAGTAAATACGTTGCGCAAAACATGCGCCCAAAAATTTAATAATAAATAAATAACCCAAAATGTTTTAAACCAAATTTCAGACCCGGGTGAGATGCATGCGTCCTAATCGTGCTCCGTAACTAGATACCTGAGAATACATGCTAAAACGTGTCAACACAATGGTTGGTGAGTTCACATGTTTGATATGTAAGCACATGTTTGAATGTTTGTCCATAGGGATAAAAATGTTTGTATGTCTATTTGTACGTTCGAAAAGTTGTGTAAACTCAATCATATCTATAGCTAGCTAGATTATACCAGATACTATACGTTTCGTCACCGAAGCTGACTGTTTGTGTGTTTGTATGCCTTCTGCCACGCTTACCAAGCGATGGCAAACTGTTTAGGACAATCATTACACCCGTTTGACCTTCAGTCAAGTTAGAGCGACTAACTCGGGCGGGGTTTGTCAGACCCAGTAGTACTACTCAATAACTCCTCGCTATCCCCATATACTAACGGTACGAATATGTAAGGACTTTTCATGGTATGTTTGTACGTGCGCTATAGTAATTAGGTGATATGAAAGAAATACAAAACCTCATACTGTTTGTGATTGCATGTCTTCTCCCCCAACAGGAAAGTACGTAAAAGAAAGGGGCCGTGAAACTCACCTTGGGTGCACAGCAAAAAGTTCAAGCATCAAGACTCCGTGAATTCTTACAAGTCACCTAATGAGCTTATAGTTGTAAGTGCGTGTCTAAGACACTAATGACCCAACCTAGACGACCGTGTTTGACCAATATGCAAATAAACTGATGTGCGTTTCGATTTCAAAAACCGACAAATGACAACGACGGTTAATCCAACTTAATCATTAAAATTGTTTATTTCAATAATGCAAGCCTAAACCATTGGAAACACCATTTTAATTGCCTAGTAGTATCTTTCAAAAATACACACGATTAAATATATGTGTAAAATATATATAACATAACTTGAAGAACTTTTAACGAAGAAATAACCGGATTAAAACATTAGATTTTTTTCTTAACAATTAGATGACGCGGAGTTTGAAAAATATACCACAGTTTGATGCTTACGGGGTTTTGAAACGCGTTTAGGATTGTTCAGGGATCATTTTTATTTTAATGGGATGCAAGAATAACAACTAGAAAATTAATAAAAAGTTTTGTAAGTTGCATGGGTAAAACCCACAATCTCTACGTAACTATCCAAAAACCAAACCACTGTGACAAACAGGTATTGTTGGTTCAATTGGGTTCTGAAATGATTTGTAGATGATAACAGAATCAAGGATTTTAAATAAAAAAAAGGAAACAATCGTCGCCAGGTTTTGAACCTGCGACCTGCTCGCTACAGGGAAAGGGTTTGAACCATTGGGACAGTCACGAGTTTTGTTTTAAGCTAGTCTAGCTAAATATTTAACTACTGTTTCAGGCGTCATCATCTTCAGCAACAACCCTAATCGTATGCATCCGCCATTACCAAAGCTTCAAACGGATTTTTTTTCTTTTACTGACTTTAATCGAACTGAAAATTAAACTATTACCTGATGCTGTTGGTTAGAATCCAAAACTCATGATTAAACGAGTCGTTCTCCGAAGACGCGTACAAGTCGGAACCCGAAACAGAGTTGGTGTTGCTACGACGTTTGAGTGCAGGCCTCGTCGGTGGTGCTCTCGGTAGCAGTAGGTGTCGAACGATGGCTGAATATGGTCGGACGGCAACGCACGGTGGTGAAACAGTTAGTGAAAAAGAAAACAGAATCAAAGATGGTGTGGGTTGCGAGTTTCCTTGCGGTAGTTCGTCGGAGAGCAAAAGAGTGGTGGTTCGAGAGTGTCTGAGAGAAACTTGAGAGAGAGGCGTTGGTGATTGTGGTATAAGGATGATGGTGGTCTGTGATTGATATCTATCTAGTAAATTTAGGCGGCCATATCGTAACCGATGATGCCGCAACATCGAGAATGAAGGAATTCGGTTACCAGCCACGATATGATGGGTTTTGTTTTTAAAATAAAGTTTGGCCATTTGACATAACCAGTCCCTTTCAACTTACAAAATAGTAAGGAGTTTTGATAAATTACAGGGTCAGTCCCCGAGTTTAATCTTAATGGAATTTGAGTTTGAGTAAGTATGGAATTGGTCCCTCCAAGATTTAAAACACTTAACCAATATTTAACAAACTATAATTTTTATAAAAATACAATTACCATGAAAGCACATTTTTATAAAACATATGATATTTGTATATTTAATTTAATAAATAAGTAATTAGGATTATAATTTATAAGATTTGTAAGTACTGGAATCACATAAAATCATAAAACGGTTTACATGAAACAATGTCACATAAAATCATAAGGTATAAATATAGTTCCACATGAAATCACAAAACATCTAGTTCACATGAAACCATAGATCGTGCTATCGATCATGTTTGTTACTTTGATTCACCGAAGTCTAGACTTGTGTGTGAATGCTCGTGTAGTGATGAACACATCTAGTAACTCTAACCGAATGTAATGCATGCACGTATGTTTGTTTGGAATCATGCACATTGTGTTAATGTCTGTTTGTAACAGTGTACGTTGTGTTAGCCAGGAATAACCTGAAAATGTCGGGTGTCACAAGATACAAGTTCAAGCTGCTTGCCGAACCAGGTCCGAACCTGGAGTTCGGACCAGCCGAACCTGGAGTTCGGACAGGGTTCGGCCCAGACGTATATATATATAGGAACTTTGTCTTGTAATCTGGAACTGAGAGAGAGAGACTAGTTCTTAACTATGTCTTTAGTGATTTCAATAAAACAATCTATTATTTACGTCTCGTGTTCACTCTACGATCAAGAAAACCTCTAGTAAGATACTTCTTACGGTTTTTCAATTGGTATCAGAGCAAATCTAGGTTGCTCTATTGCGTTTGCTTTGATCGTTGTTGTGTTCTTGATAAAACCGAGTGTTTTTCATTCAAAACCGAATCAATCTTTGAGATTTTCTAGTGCATTTCATTTCTAAACCATTTCTATGGGTTTTATCTGAATTCCTATCAAAAATCTCGTCAAAAAAGTACAAATTTGAGCGTTTTGGAAAAATCATGTTGAGGTTCGGACTTTTCTGGTCAGGTTCGGAATAACCGCTCCGAAGTCCAAGTTCGGACGGAGTTCGGTCGTATTTCGGTAGGAGTTCGGTCAAAGTTCGGACCAGCTGGTGTTTTGGAAGGAGTTCACAAGAGTTCGGAAAGAGTTCGGGTGATTCTTGTTCGGCTAACGTTCGGAGGAGGTTCGGAGGAAGTTCGGAATAGGTTAGGATCAAGTTCGGAGAAAGTTGGGATTTTTGGGTTGTTTCACGAAAACTGACGTAACTTGAGAACCGTTAAGAGTTACGGAACCCAATACCAGCCAAAACGACCGTCTCAGAAATATCTACACCTTTATTAGCCTAACAACCAGTATCCTCCATTTTGGTACCCAAAATCCGCTTGGAAGACCTTCGTTTTCAAGTTTGAAGTTTTGAGATCGAATTTCACAATTTCCAAAATGTATGTAATTGAGGTATTCGTTGAGCGTCATTGTCTGAATGTGCCAAAGTTAATAAATCTTGAAGATTATTATGGTTGGACGACAAATTTTAGAGCTTATGTTGTTGATTTGGATAAAAATTGTGGATACCGGTTACGAACGAATTTAAGTATCCAACTTATGGTGGTGATTTTAAAGAAATGCGTGATTTTTCAATTGAAGAAAGGAAATCGTATGATCAAAATGAAAAGGCTGTTGCACTGCTTTTGTTACCTTTGCCTATAACTCTTAAAAGTCAAATTAGGAAGTGTCAAAAAGCAAAAGTGATATGGGATTTTGTAAAGACAGAGTGTGAGGAACATATATCCAAAATTTCTCAGAAAATAGTTGATCAAGATTTATAGTTTCAAAGTAAGATTAAAGAGTTAGAGAAAAAGGTGAGAAAGTTGACTGAAGAGAACAGTTTTCTGACAAAAGAAGTGGAGAAATAGAAAAATAAAGTCTGTGATGGTTTAGCTGCTGAAACTCAAAAGGATGTGTCTGCATCATGTGCAAATTGTTTGGAATTTTCACGTATTAAGGAAGAATGGTTGAAAGAGAAGAATATGTTGATTGAAGAACGCAATAAAGCAAAAGCTAATGAAAAGGAAGTCATTGAAGACTTTGATGCGCTATTTGCAAAATGTACTCCTCTTCAACAAAAGTATGAAAACATTCATAAAATTTCCGTCGAAGCTGCTGAGAGAATAATTCACCTTCAGGAGGAACTCACAAAGTTGCATGATGAAAAAGGTGAGGTTCATAGTCAGAATAACATTTTGAAACAAGATGTTGTTTATTATAAGATACAGGTTGAGAAAGTTACTGAAGAAGTTCTGGAAGAATGCCGCTTGAGACAATATCATATAAGTGATTATAACAGATTGTCTGACAAGTACATTGCTTCACAGAAAGATTTGTCAGAAGCTAATATGAAAATATCTGAACAAAAGATTGAGATTTTTGATTTGCAAAGGAAATTGAAAAATTGCAACAATTCACCGACTTTCCTGAATTATTTGTATAAGTTGGAAAAGATTCAGGAGAATGGTAAAGTTGCAAGTCTTCATCAAGTTCCCGCTCCTATGGATATTGAACTGTCTGTTCCAGCTATACCATCTGGTATTGAACAACATGATTATTCAAAATTTGCGGATATCAGTTCAGGAAAGAAAACCAAGTCAAAAACTCAGAAGAATAAATAGGTGGTTGATTATCACAGAGGGTTGAAGTTTGATGCTAAATCTACATTTCTTGAGAAAGAAAAGGTTTAATGGAAATCCAGGAAACATGAAAGTGCCAAAGTTTTCTGAGATTGTGATAAATGATTCGTTGATTTTTGGAAAGAATGACCTGAAAGGAATCAAGTCTGAATTTACAAAGCTTGCCAAACAAGGTCATAAGATACCAAATTCTGTTCAAGATAAATTCAAGCAGAAAAATGGTGGTTTGGGATTTGAAGAAAAAGAAATGCCGACTATGGATTTCAACAAGCAGGAATTCAAAGCAAAGAAGATAAAGAAGCAGGAGGTGTTTTCAGATAAGAAGCCACAATGTTGGAAGAAGAAAGTATCTTCACTAGATGAAAAGCTTTCTTCTGAAGAGTCTTCTTGTATATCTAATGCTACACCTGTAGGATCGATATAAGTCAGAGTTAAACTTAAACAATTCACTTTACTTGCAAATATAACCTTGCGGAATTAAGTTATATTTTACTTTTCTTAAGCAATGTTAAACTCTTGTATAATGTAAAGGCTTGATTTGCAAAATAGTAGAGACAACGAGATATCGAATATTCGGCACTATTTGCATTAACTCAAAGCTACACTATTACAAGTGATAACCACACCGATGTAAACTAAGAGATAACAAGCTATATATAGTGCAGATGAGATCAATCACAGCCATTGATCTCATGTGATCTAATCTAGACCGTACATTACAAAGTCAAATCTAAGCTACCAAAAGAATAAACTTCGACATTCGAGACGACTTGCGTGTTGACAGCAACAATCTACTTTTGGAGAGCGGCTTGGGCAGATGTAGAAGCATACGAGAAGCTTTTGCAGGATGTGACTGCAGAAAAGACTTCTCAGGAAAAGTCAGGTTGAACTCATTATCTGATGGATAATCGAGTTCACCCGGAATATTCACTAAGTGACAAAACTGCTTCTTTCCGCTTGAACTTGTTATTCCGCTTGAAGTTGTAGTTCCGCTTCAACTTCAGCCGGAACTGTCAAAAGATGAGTTCAACCGGAAAACTTCAAAACTGAAGTTCCTTACAATCTCCCCCTAAGCTGATGCTGTCAAATTATTCTTCTAAGTCAAAGTTCTTCTTCAAAATTGACTTGTACCCAAAAATCTTCTTCACCTTGTTCTACTTGTCCGTAGTTCTGACACTGGCATCAAGATTCTGAGAAAGCTCTTTGGTATTTGTTTTGGTCACCTTTACGTGTTTAATTGAATCCCAGTCCATTTCGTTCCATTCTTCTTGAACAGAAATAGACTCATGGATTGTAAAGGTGCCATTAGCTCTATGAACATAGAATAGCTTCTCCTCCTCTTCCCAAATGATAAATTTTATTTCCCTGGTGGGCATTTGTTCTTCTTCTCCTGCTGACTCATCATCTAAATTGCTTCGATAGAGAATTCCACATTGGAGCACAAATGGCTCAATTACAAGCCTTAACATGTGCTCTGCTCTTGAAGGATTCATAACTTCTCTGAGTTTTAGAATGATGTATGTCATTTGCTGCAAAGTGAGTTGAGAAGTTGCCTTGCGAACATTTACCACTTGAGTTATGCCACTGGCCATAGTAAAAGTGAAATCAAATGTGGCTTCATCCACTGTCCAACTAACAATTTATCTTTTGCTGGGAGGACCTCTTCTCTTTTGTTTTTGATTTCTTTTATTCTTGGCATGCATCAGCTTTCTCTTCCTGACCAATCTATCTTCATCAGAGTCAACAGTAGTTTCTGGCACAATGGGTTTCTTGCCTCTGTCAGATGAAGAAGGGCCATCCTGGACTTCAGTAGGTTTGGTGATGGTGGTGGAGGGTTCATTGATGGTGAGTGGAGGAAGTGAGGTTTGTGAAGGTGGTTTACTGGTTTCAGGAGTTGGGCTAGAAGGTGGGGTAGGTGGAAAGATATCAGAAAAATCCATAGTAGGAGGAGGCTTCTTCTTGAAAGGAATGATGGGTGTGAAATTATCAGCTCTGAATTTTGGATTGGCAAGTTTGGCGGCTACTTTATTGGAGATTTTAGGAGGTTGGTATGGAATGATGGCTAGAGACTGTAACAGGGATGGAACTGATGTAGGCATAGGATTTGGGTCATATGTGAAGGAAGGTGGAGGAGGAATATCTGCATCATCAGTGATCTCAGGTTTAACATTTATTTGAGTTGACATACCTGAGGTGAGCTCTGAGGGTGTAGGCATCACAAGCTTTGGGTTGACAACAGCTATATCTCCTTTTAGCTTATGAAAAATTGAGTCAATCACTTGGCATAGTTCTTTGACTTTCATTTGAGCTACTTCTTCTTCAGTTCTTAAGTTTCTGACCACAAATGCCCTTTTTACCCTTTTCAACAGTTGATAATTCTCATCACTCTTTACCAGCTTGGTAGGCAAGTGAGAGGCAATGGAGATTAGCCTCTGCCTATCGGCTTCAGTCACAGCATCTAAATCATAATCCTTCATTCTCCAGTTGAAAGACCTGGTCTTTGCCTCTTCCAATAAATTTTCAAAAACAGAATTTTGCATGTAAAGATCAAATTCCTCTTGAATTTCTTTAGCAAGCCTCTCATCCTCTGCTATTCTCTTGGCATCCTCTACCATCTTCTGTATAGCTTCAGCCTCTGGAGTTTGAACCACCTGTTGAATTGTTTTAGGAATTTCAGCATGAACAAGTTCTTCCGCTTGGGTTGGTTCAGTGCTCCCTAAAGTTATGAGGGTTTCAGCCATTTCTGCCATTTCTGCATTACTCCTTTCTTCCGGTTGAACCACAGTTGGTTCAGTGGACCCATCAATACCAACAACTGAATTGTCAGGGCCGGAAGTTTCCACCTGGGCAATCGAATGGGCTTCCGGTTGAATAATATTCTCAGCTTCCACAAACACTTCCGCCTGAAGTTCCGCCTGAACTTCCGCTTGGACATCAGATTGATCTTCAGTCACCACCTGAGGTTTGGTGACTTCAGATTCTATATCAGCAACTTCCAACACCTCAGTCCCTTCATCTTCACCAATAGCATTCTCGTCTTCTCCTTCAGAGATTGTAGCAACTACAGTGGTTGCAGCGCTGTCCTCGGTTGCCTTGCTGTGATCACTGGCTCTTTCAGCCGGAAATATAACATCTTTCAGAAGTGTAGTGATCATGTTGATGTGCTCAGGTAGAGCACCAGCAATTAACATAGAAGATTGGACCAACTTTGTGAGGTTGGGATCCTCAAAAGGTGAGATAGCAATCAATTGACTGCTTTTGATATTTGCCCAACACTCTTCAACACCAAAGGGATTTATGCCGATTCTTTGACAAGCAGTGGCTCTGACTTCAGCCGGTATCCTTTGATCTTCTTCAATCTCTGTAATGACAGGTCTTGATGGCATCTTCTCCCCCAATTTGACAGTATAAGCTTCTTTAGCTATTACAGCTTCATCAGCATCACTGTGAAGGGTTGAAGGACCTACTTCAGCATCAGTTGGAGTAACATTCACCAGTTTGGCAACAGTTGTATCTAGAGTATCAACCTGTGCTTGGAGAGATAGGTACAAATTCGTCAATTCAGGTAGTGAAAGACTGTCCTCAACTGGCTTTTTGCCAGTATCCTTGGACGAAACCAAGCTATCAATCCTAGATTGATCAGCAGTGGTACCCATGGCTTCTTGGCACCTGGGATTCTCTTCATCTGTCACAACAACTCTTGGTTCCAATGAAGGAACTTCAAGTGCTGATTCAGAGAAGATTGCCGCGAATTGGGTCTTATTGATGTTACCGCTAACACCAGGGTCCAGTGGGGATCCCTGGGCAGCAGCAGCCCTTTCCGCATGAATCTCATCAGTACTCCCGAGATTCACCTCTAGTAAGGAGTGTGGGTTCAGTGCTGCAGTGTCCTGGCTTATCAGGATGTTCTCATGTGATGTGGCAGGTGAGTTAATAACACCTTCATTTAAGCCAAGATTGAGAGCACTGTCACTTCTGGGTGATTGGGGTTGAAGTGGTGACACATGTTCAGATGGGGATTGTGCATCTGCTTCTAATGACTCCCCCTCAAATGAGGGTTCGTCCATAAGAGAGAATCCCAATTTGACAAGTTTCCGCTTAGACTTTTTGCCTGGAGCGGGGTTAGAAGCTTCAGGTTGGGTGGTGGCACTAGGTGGAGGAGACCTAATAACCACTTGTCTCTGACTTTTGAAAGTGACAGGAGGAGTTTCAGTTGAGGAGGTGGCAGTGGTAGAATGATTATGTGCTTTCCTCTTTCTGGTTTGAAAGGTTTTTAGTGTTGAGAAAGCAGGGACAGATGTGGGATCAGAAACTGTTAGGTCCACAGTTTTGTCATCTTGAGCAGGGAGCTCAGTCACTCCTACAGTTTCCGGTTGAACCTCTGAGGTAGCAGGTTCATCAGGAAACTGCCTTGGAATTGGTAAGGGGTGGTCAGTATCCTTTCCAAGAAATGGAGATTTGTTTAAGGCAAGGTTTGAAAAGGTTTTCTCATTCAGAAGTTTTTGATGCAAAATTGTACCTAGCCAAACTATGTGGGGGTACTCTTCTTTGAGAATGTAAGTCAAAAATCTAGGATACAGGTAAATATATTCAGAATGGACATTTGATTTCAGGGCTTGAAAAATGAGTTTTGAAAAGTTAAAGTTTTCACCTTTTACAATAGCGAAGAAAGCATAAGCTTGCTCGCTGGAGAGTTCATCAAATCCTCCCTTCTTTGGAGACAAACATACCACAAGTGTATGTGCAAGAAATCTCCACTTGTATGGCAACTGTCCTTTCTTAATGGTTTTGCTTTGCAGCGAACCACCGTAGCCAATATTTCTGAACAAACGGATATATTTGGTGTGATCAACATTTTCATATCCTCCTTCATCCTTTAATTTCAACAGACTTCGCACCTTTGCCTCATCAATTTCTACTTCCTTTCCTTGTACGGATGACACAATCGCTTCACTACCGTTCGCCCTTTCAGTAACCCTAGCGTGTAACCAAAAATCCTCGAGAATTTCTTCAAAAATTTCCGCTTCGACAGTAAGCGCATGGTGAAGATGAGAACTTTTGATAAAGTCAATCATTTCGTTGTAGACGTCTGTTTTGCTTGGTGGCTCCAGATATGCCACGAGATTGTGTTCTACAGGAAACTTCGAGTCACTGATGGGCCGCTTGCCACTTGCCTTCCCCTTGGGAGCCATTGTTGACGCAGGTTGACGATTTCCGAATGTTTGTCGGAGAGGGTTTGAGAGAAATTTGGAGTAATTTTGGAATGGAAATGATGGAAATGGGGAAACTGACGGTAAATTAGGGCTTTTTACCTTTTTCAGTGCTGACGTGGAGGAGAGAGGTTAAAAATCGACGGTTCAGTGACTGATGGGATAGGTGCTTTATAGGTTGGACGGTACAACTGGGTAAAGCGTGTCCTTATCCAAAAGTTAATTTACTGAAACCTCGGATTTAAAACAGTTAAAAATTCAATGGGTAAATAAATGTATATCCGCTTAGAAAATTGTGCCTTCCGGGTAATTAAATGAAAGATTGACTTTGTTGACCCGGAAGTTCAAGCGGAACCCATTTTCTCCTTTTTATTTTAAAAACAAAAATTCTTCCGTCTGAACATCAAGCGGACAATTTTTCCGCTTGAGAGAATTGTTTTCTAAAATAAACTTCCACATCATTGTAAAACATTTTTCCGGTTGAAGTTCACCCGGTGAATTTCAAAAGTTGTCTTTTCAGGTTGAGCCTGAACTTGAACCGGAAATCCAAAACACATGATTTTTGAAAATTTGTGTTAGTTATTCATAGTATTATTAGTAGTTACTGACTATGAACTGAAATGTTGTCTGATTAACACTAAAGATTTTCATTTTTATTTTCTTTTTGTATCAAGAGACGGGCTTTTTGAGCACATGTCTCCCTTTTATTAGAATTGTGAAAAATAGTTGAAATTAGTCAAAATTCATCATACCAATGGCACTAATGAGATAGAAAAATCTAGCTTCATCAAATGCTTTGGTAAACAGATCAGCCAATTGTTGATCTGTATGAACTTTGACCATTCTAATCAAGTGTTTCTCAGCACAATCTCTAATAAAATGGTACCTGATATCAATGTGTTTTGCCTTTTAGTGTTGGACAGGGTTGTTTGTGATTGAAATGGCACTGTTGTTGTCTGCAAGAATAGGAGTTTCCATGAATTTGATGCCATAATCCAACATTTGATTCTGGATCCATAAGACTTGACTGCAGCAGCTTGATGCAGCAATGTATTCAGCCTCAGCAGTAGAAGTAGACACGCAGGTTTGCTTCTTGCATTGCCAAGACACAAGTCTTTCTCCCAAAAATTGACATCCTCCTGAAGTAGACTTCTTATCTAAGTTGCAGCCAGCATAATCACTATCAGTGTAAGCTTTGAAGGAGAAATCTGAGTTCTTTGGATACCACAACCCAAGCTTTGGTTGTCCTTTAAGGTATCTAAAGATTCTCTTCACAGCTAACATGTGTGATTCCTTTGGTTGACACTGATATCTAGCACACAAACAGACATTAAACATGATGTCAGGTCTGCTTGCTGTGAGATAGAGCAGTGATCTAATCATTGCCCTGTAGAGGTGAACATCTACTGGTTTCCCACTCAAGTCACTGTGTAACTTATGAGAAGTGGAGATGGGAGTTTTTGAGGTTGAAACAGACTGCATATCAAATCGTTTCAGCATATCTTGAATATATTTGGATTGATTCAAGAAAATTCCATTTGCAGTTTGCTTCACTTGCAACCGTAAGAAGAAGTTCAGTTCTCCCATTGAACTCATCTCAAACTTAGATTGCATCAAGCTCTCAAATTCTTTACACAAAGCAGCACTGGATGAACCAAAGATGATGTCATCAACATAGATTTGTACCATCAAAGTATCTTTGCCATCAGATTTCACAAACAATGTTTTGTCAATAGCTCCCCTTTTGTAGCCATTCGCTAGGAGATAGTTTGAGAGTGTCTCATACCATGTCCTAGGAGCTTGCTTGAGACCATATAAAGCTTTAATCAACTTGCACACCCTGTTGGGGTAATGAGGGTCTTCAAAGCCTGGAGGTTGCTTGACATACACATCCTGTTCCAAAAGACCATACAGAAAAGCACATTTAACATCCATTTGAAATACCATAAAGTTTTTCAATGCAGCATAGGCAAGAAATATTCTGATTTCTTCAAGCCTGGCTATAGGAGCAAAAACTTCATCATAGTCAATGCCTTCTTCTTGTTTGTAGCCTTGAGCTACAAGTCTGGCCTTGTTTTTTATTACAATTCCCCTATCATCCTTCTTGTTTCTGAATACCCATTTAGTTCCAATTGGTTCTTCACCTTCAGGTAAGTCAACCAATTCCCAAACCTTCTGTTTATTGATCTGAAACAGTTCCTCTTGCATTGCCTCTACCCAGCTTTCATCTTCCAAAGCATCATTGATCTTGGTGGGTACTTCTTGAGACAGATATGCAGCATGGAGGCAAATGTTTGCATCAATAGACTTGCTTCTTGTCAGCACAAGAGCTGACAAGTCTCTGATAATGTTCTCCCTTGGATGGTTCTTTCCAATTCTTCTATCAGGAAATAGTGGAAATTCATGGCTTCTTCCATTGTGAGGAATATTGAGTTGAGGTAATAACTCAATATTGTTGGTTTGTGATACAGGATCTGAACTTTCTTCATGAGAACTGGGGACTGATTCTGAAATCAGATGCTCAAAACTATACTCATTTGAACCAGTATCTGTTGAGTCATTAGATTCATTGTTCTCAGAATTTTCTGAAAAATTATTTTCCGTTTGAACTTCAACTGGAGATTCTACAGCTACATGATCCGCTTGAACTTTAACCGGAAGTTCGATCGGAAAAACTTCTGTATCAGCAGGAACAATTTCAGAGGTTTTCTTTGAGTTGTTGGGTTTCATAGGCTTGGTGCTGATAGATGAAAAGAAGGTAGGTTGCATTTGCAGACCCTTGGTGCTTGTCTTCCAGATATCATCAGCAGATCTTATGTGATTTTGCTTATGTTCCTGTTCCTGTACTATTGAACTCAATGGCTTCTCAATGGTAAAATTGAAAGCAGTGGTTAGTGCATCTATGTCAAATAGCCATTCAGGTTGTTATACAAAATTGTTAAGAGATTTCTCATTGAAAGTCACATTAATGGTTTCCTCAACAATTTTAGTACTTTTATTGTATACTCTGAATGCTTTTGAAACACCAGAATATCCAACAAAATATCCTTCATCTGCCTTTTCAGCAAACTTAGGTAACAACCTATTAGTTATCAGAATAGTAACAGGACAACCGAAAGATTTAAAGAAGTAAATGTTGGGTTTTCTACCTCTCCAAAGTTCATAAGCAGTTTTGTTCTTACCCTTAACAATCAAAGTCCTATTTTGGACATAGCATGCAGTGTTTACTGCTTCTGCCCAAAATATCACAGGTAACTTGGAATCTGCTAGCATAGCTCTAGCAGCCTCAATTAATGTCCTATTTCTCCTTTCAGCAACACCATTTTGCTGTGGAGTTCTAGGAGCACTGAATTGCGTAAAGATTCCCTTTTCCTCACAAAATGAGTTCAAAACATGATTTTTAAACTCAGTGCCATTGTCACTTCTGATTGTCTTGACTTTCAGTTTTGCTTGATTTTCTAAAGATAGAATTAGTGTTTTCAACAATTCAGCAGTTTCATCTTTTGTTTTTAAGAAAAACACCCATGTATATCTAGAAAAATCATCAATTATGACAAAGCAATATGACCTTTTCCCTAAGCTCATCACTCTAGTTGGACCAAACAAATCCATATGTAGAAGTTCTAGAGGTTGAGTAATAGAAGACTCAGTTTTGGGTTTGAAGGAGGTTTTGTGTTGCTTACCCTTGAGGCAAGAAACACAGTGTTCAGAACAGTTGAATTGCTTGTTAGGAAGACCCTTAACCAAGCGGAGATTCACTATTCTGTTCATGTTCTTGAAATTAACATGACATAACCTCCTATGCCATAGATCAGACTCATCCATTGAGGCTTTGGATATAAAGCATGCAATTCCACTGGCTGGAGTGGTAGCAGACAGATCCAAAATATATAGTCCTTCTTTCCTAGGTGCTCTGAGCAAAACAAGTTCCTCAGGGATTTTAACACAAGGTTTCAAGACTATGGCCTCTTTCTCAGTAAACATCAAGTTCAAATTCTTGTCACACATTTGTGAGACACTAAGTAAATTGAAATTTAATGTGTCAACAAAATTTACCTTGTCAAAGGTAAGCATCCCATTACTGACAGCACCTTGTGCAGTAATGTGTCCTTTTGCACTTCCAAAAGCTACAAGACCTCCATTTATGATTTTGGGATTTTCCAATACTTGCTTGTTTCCAGTCATGTGGTAGGTGCATCCACTATCAATTACCCATAGGCTCTGTTTGCCTTTATTATGCTCCTACACACAGAGAAAATAGATTAATTTCTAAAGGGAACCCAAGCCTTTGAGGTCTTGGGCTTGCCAGAAGCATCATAGTACTTATACTCTTTAAGTATTAAAGTATTTTGTATTGGATCCTCATTTAATAGGTCATCTTGATCAATGTTCAAATGTTCAGACTGTTCACTTGATTCACATTGCCTGTTTGATTTGCTAAGCCTTCTTTCAGCAATTTTACTTTCTCTGTATTCCCTATATTTCTTCTATTTGTTGGTCAAAGCCTTTGGCAACTCACTGGGTGAGGTGTAGGTCTGATCAACACTAGTCACTGGTGAGATTCTAGCATTAAGTTTTGAAAATTTGTTTGACTGGCTAGATTTCTCACTGCGAAATGCAGCAGAGGCATTTCCGCTTAAACTAGAAGGAAGGAATTTCAGGTTGAAAATTGTGTTTGTTTTTCACAAAGTTTTCACTAGAGGTGGTCTTGCCTCTAGATGGGTTTCTCCTTCCTTGACCTTCAAAGTGGTCATACTCATCAGCAAACTGAACTCTAGGTCGTTGTCTAGGTGCAGTAACTGATCTGAGTGTTTTGGAGTTTTCCGGTTGAACTTCTCTTCCGGTTGAAAATTTTTCCGGTTGAGGTTCAGCCGGAACCCTGTTTGATTTTAAGACTGAAAAACTTCCATTTTTGTTATTCCCAATTAAAACCTTGTTTGACTCAGTATCAAAGTACTTCATTGTGTTACTTCTTACAGGTGATATTTTACCTGTAGATCTTTTCTGAGTAAAATCAGTTTTGGGTTTCAACAAGTTTTGAGCTTTGCTCAAAGGATTGAATTTGCACATAGCAGCCATGTGACCTTTTTCACCACAGAAAACACATTCAAACATTTTTCTTTGGAAAGAATCTGTGTTTTTGGTTGTTTGGTCATTAGTAACTTGATGGTAAATAAGTTTACCCATTCTTTCAGTTTCAGTTGATTTTGGCTGTTCAGGTAGTTTACCTCCAACTTTTGAGTCCTTGGGCTCATTAATAGTTGGTGGTGGAAAAGCAACTTTTGGTTTTAAGACCTTGGATTGGTCAACAGATGCTGATGTGCTAGCATCTTTGACTTCACAGTTTGATGATGATTCAACAGATTTTGATTCAGATAGTGAAGATGCAGTGCTATCAACATTTAGACTCACACTGCACTCCTTCTGAAGTGCTTGGATTGGAGCAATAGCAGGTGAGTATTCCTTGGGTGGTTCAACATTGTTGTACCCAATACCTGCTTTCCCATGCATTGCCCCATTCCAAAGTTTCTCAGCTTTCTTGTTAGCTGTTTGGAATTTGTCACAAGTGAACAAGGCATCTTTTAGCTTAATTTCAAGAACATCATTTTCTGCTTTTGCATCTTTTGTTTCTTGTCTTGAAATAGTTAGCTTGCTTAACAAGTCCTCTAATTGTGTTTCCAAAATGGAGTTAGTTTGCTTCAAAACTTCAAATTCTTTGTTTAAATTTTCAATTTTGGTAATATAAGCAGTTTCAATTTTCTTAAAGCAATTCTTTAACTCATTTAAGTTGGAAACTTCATCAATCAGATCAGTGTTGTGTTTCCTGTATTTTGCCACTTGTTCTATGCAGGCAGGACTGCACAGATTTTCCAACACATTTTCAGGAATTTCATTTACCTGTTCAGTTGAATCTTCTTTAGCCATCAAAGCATGGTTGATTGGCTCATACTCAGTGACAAAGTCATCCCACTCAAAGCATTCAGACTGATTAGCAACAGCTGCCACCACATTTTGATTTCCAAGTGGTTTTGGTTGAGTTAGCTATTGGTTGCTGTTGTTGTTGTTTTGTTGACTGCTGCTGTTGTTGCTTCCATGGTTTGATCTCTGTTAGACATTGTTGTTGTTGTTCTGTCCATCTCTTCTTGGCTGCTTGCATTCCCTGGTAAAATGACCAAGTTGGTGACATTTATAGCATTTAACTTTAGATTTATCCAACCCAATTGATGATCCCTTTGACCCTTTATAAGTTCTTCCAGTTCTTTTATAAAATTTTTGGCCCTCACAGAAACCATAGCTAATTGAGTTAAAATGTCCATTTCTTCTAGATCATCTGCCCCTATGCATTCCAAGTCTTCACGTGTGAAGCCTTGTGATGAGTCAGTTGCCACATAGGCAGAGTGAGAGTTGTCAAAAAGTGTTGAAGAACTCTCTGAGCCTCTAGGTGACTCAATGAAACTGACTGAGGGTGAGTGATATTGAGAAGAGTTTGAGATCTTTTGAAAATCAGTTGTAACCAAAGCAGTGGTTTGCAACTGTGGTGATGCCTCAGGAAAGCTATTCTGCTTAAAATTAAGTTCCATTTCATAAGCACTAAGGATTCCATGGAGTTCACTTAGTTTAAGCTTTTTGAGATCTTTACACTCCCTGATGCTGACTGTGTAGACAGTCCAAGCTGGAGGTAATGATCTCAGGAACTTTCTGTTGGCATCAGCCTGTTCAGTTCTTACTTCTACCTTTTGCAATTCATCAAGAAGTGAAACAAATCTAAGATACTGGTTGGTCATGGATTCACCAGTTTTGTAAGTAAAGCTTTCATATCTTCGTTTCAAAACATCTTTCTTGTTTTCCTTAACCTCACTAGACCCTTCATACATTTCACTGAGAGCAATCCACAAGCCATGTGCTGTCTTATATCCCTTAAACCCTACAAGTATAGAGTTGGGTAATGCAGCCTGGAGTGTCCAGTAGGCCTTGTGATCATACTCAAGTTCAGTGTAATCAGCTTCAACATATTTGTCTAGTGGTTTTGGTATTTGCACTTGGGCATCATCAGCAGATTGAACAGTTGGATTGTAAGGACCTACAGTCAACCTGTTCCAAATGCGTCTGTCTAGGCTTCTAACAAAACCTTCCATCCTGAGTTTCCAAGTATCAAAGTCATCAGGAGTGAAAATTGGTGGTTTGTTAGAGCTGCCGTTCAGTGAACCAAGAGTTAAATCAGTCATTGTGAAAAAACAGTTTTGTAAAACAGAAAAGGCTTAAAGAAAATAAGTATGCAAGTAGAGTATCAGCTTTGAAGCACTAGAAGTCTTCAAAGTAGAGAGCCAATGGCTCTGATACCAATTGTAGGATCGATATAAGTCAGAGTTAAACTTAAACAATTCACTTTACTTGCAAATATAACCTTGCGGAATTAAGTTATATTTTACTTTTCTTAAGCAATGTTAAACTCTTGTATAATGTAAAGGCTTGATTTGCAAAATAGTAGAGACAACGAGATATCGAATATTCGGGACTATTTGCACTAACTCAAAGCTACACTATTACAAGTGATAACCACACCGATGTAAACTAAGAGATAACAAGCTATATATAGTGCAGATGAGATCAATCACAGCCATTGATCTCATGTGATCTAATCTAGACCATACATTACAAAGTCAAATCTAAGCTACCAAAAGAATAAACTTCGACATTCGAGACGACTTGCGTGTTGACAGCAACAATCTACTTTTGGAGAGCGGCTTGGGCAGATGTAGAAGCATACGAGAAGCTTTTGCAGGATGTGACTGCAGAAAAGACTTCTCAGGAAAAGTCAGGTTGAACTCATTATCTGATGGATAATCGAGTTCACCCGGAATATTCACTAAGTGACAAAACTGCTTCTTTCCGCTTGAACTTGTTATTCCGCTTGAAGTTGTAGTTCCGCTTCAACTTCAGCCGGAACTGTCAAAACATGAGTTCAACCGGAAAACTTCAAAACTGAAGTTCCTTACAATACCACAAGGCGGTAACAGTTCAGATTCATTTCATTTTGCTAAATCAAAACTGGAGTTCCTTACAATACCATCAAGATAAATTCTGTGGTCATGGAGATGATTCAGGATTTTATGATTCTCCAAAATGTTTTCCAAAATTTCATAAACCAAAATCTTAACCTGTGTTTTCAAAAGTTTATGATGAATGTTTGACTGATCAGTTTGGAAAACCAATTTCAATCAATCTAACTGGTAAAAGACTTTGTTATGTTTATCGACAGAAGGGTCATTATGTTAATAATTGTCCTATGACAACTAACAATTCATCATCAAATGCCAAACATACATAGTATGTTGATCTTGATGGCATCATTTTTAGTGAACCAATGCCCAATACTAAATTTTCATAGGAAAAGAAGCCTCTTTCGGAAAAATTGGGTAGTAGTTATGATTGTCACTCATCAGTTAACAATGGTTCACTAGAAATCATAAAACCAAAACAGGAATGGAGACCAAAAGTTGTCTCCACGGCTAACACGGATTTTGTTGAAGACACTGGACGACCTACCATCGTTGGGGATGAGGGTCGGGGTCTTAAAAACTTATTATTTTCTAGTGTTTACAGGTATTTCAGGAAGACCTGTTAGTAGTCGAGAGATTGTTGACAGTGAGATACTTGTTGTTTTAAGTTCAAATGCATCGTTCTTATCTTTGAAAAAAAAATGATTTTCAAGAATATCATTTTTAAAACTATGTCAAGTGTTGATCGATCATTTTCTTTTTGTAATTCATTTTTCTTTCGTTCATATTTTTAAGGGGAGAAAATTTGAAAATAAAAAAAATCGCATTTGTTTGAATTTTAGGGGGAGAAATTTGGAAAATATAAAAAAAAATGAAAAACTAAGAAATTGATCCGACAAAAGCGAGAAATGATAGTACATCAGCGTATACGTTTATCTGCCATGGATAGATTAAGTCTAAAGGCTGTAGGTACTTGCATAATCTGTGAATGTGCATGACAAAAATAGAATAAAGAGATATTCTGATGAATGCATGCTTTTATTTTGAAAGATTTAAACTTGTTTGATTTTCTTTATTTTGTTAAACGATCGGACTTTCTCTACGTATTGAAAGATTGACCTGATTGTTGTTCATTTGACGTTCTGCTTTATTTTCATTGGTGTTTCGTATAATCCATCGGACTTTCTCTGGGTATACGGAAGTATCGACCTGATTGTTGTTGGATTATACAACTTTAACTTGTTTTGCTTTCCTATTTTCTCAAATACTTGGGCTTTCTCCGCGTGTCCACAAGATCGACCTGATTGCTAGGTATTTGAGGTTCTGTTTTATTTTTGCATGACTCATCAAGGATCATTAAATCTCTAAGAAAATTTGCTTCTATATGATAAACATGATGATTTGTCAGTATTTCTGATAGAGTAGAGGCCGAGTTATCAGTGCATGATAATATTACCTTAAGCATATCTGAAAAGGATAAAAATGATTGGTGTGTGCTGAAATAAACATAAATGTTGTATTTGCGATTATCTTGGCTTGCATGCTGAATAAGACCGAAATTGAAATGTGCTAGATGCGTTATGTCTGATATGATCTCGCGTCGTGATCTTTCTCGCAAAAGACAAAAATAGTGTCTGATTCTGTATTGCATTTACATTTCATATCATCAAAAAAGTACAAAAAGATATTTGGTGTGTTTTAGCATAAGTTTGAAAAATCAAAAAGATTTTAGGTTTGTTTTGATATAAACTTTCTAAAAGCCAAAAATATTTTACTTCTTATTTGTTTTCGATTGATGGACACAAGATACGAAAAGCATTTTCAAATATATATCTTGGATTCTCAAAGAGATGTTTTGCGCCAAAATTATTTATGTTGGCCAGGTACTCAAAGGAAAAGATTTCATCACAACTTCAAGTTTTCTGAAGCTGTTGATAAGGAAGAAAGAAACTGTGCATCGTCAAATATTCAAGATCAAGCTACCATCAAGTTGAGGGGGAGTTTGTTCGAAGAATATGTTTTAACTGGTAAACAGATACTACACATGACGAGGGGGAGTTTGTTGATACCTAATTTGCGCGTCATGTGAAGTACTTGCACGAGATGATGTGAAGAACAAGATACAAGTTCAAGCTGCTTGCCGAACCAGGTCCAAACCTGGAGTTCAGACCGGCCGAACCTGGAGTTCGGACCGGCCGAACCTGGAGTTCGGACCGGCCGAACCTGGAGTTCGGACCGGCCGAACCTGGAGTTCGGACCGGCCGAACCTGGAGTTCGGACCGGCCAAACCTGGAGTTCGGACCGGCCAAACCTGGAGTTCGGACAGGTTTGGCCCAGACGTATATATATATATATATATATATATATATATATATATATATATATATATATATATATATATAGGAACTTTGTCTTGTAATCTGGAACTGTGAGAGAGACTATATCTTAACTATGTGTTTTTTAGAGTGTTTCTTTAAAGAGCTTCATTGAGAGTTTGTAATTGAGTCTTTACGTTGTGTTCCCGAGTTTACTTAACGAGGGAAAGGAAAGGAAACGGGAGTAAGTATAAAAAATTTTGTGTTCCTGAGTTTCACTTAAGGAGGGAAAGAAAAAAATTGTGTCTTCCTGAGTTTCATTTAGTAGAGAAAGGGAGGGAAAGGGAGGGAACGTTAGCTCATTTTTTACTGTTTTTCTTTCCTTCCAATTTGGAAGGATTTGGATGGAAAGAAATCAACCCCCTTCTCTTCCTTTCTCTTCTCTTCTTTTCTCTTCCTTTCCTTTCCTTTCTCTTCCTTTCCCTCGTTTAAGTAAACTCGGGAACACAGCGTTAGTGATTTTAATAAAACAAACTATTATTTACGTCTCATGTTCACTCTACGATCAAGCAAACCCCTAGTAAGATCCTTCTTACGGTTTTTCATCCAGGATCTACGGATCAACATCATATCCTTATTTGTTTCTGAAAAAGTCACAGCGTTGAAGTTTTATAAAAGACCCGCCTTTTACAAAAAATAAGTAAGAAATAAAAAGGGCAAGTTATTTTGCATAAAGGGGTAATTTTAGCAAAATGAAAGGGGTTTAGAAACGAAAGGCTTAGGGGTTAACTAGGGGAATTTTTATGGAGTGAAGGAAAAGGGGTTAAGAAACGGATAGTGGAAAAATTGTAGGTGCCTCAATCATTTAAACAAGTGTTCCCAATTTTGTCCATCTCGGGACGTATACAAATGTCAAGTTCTACCTCTGTCGGATCACCAGGCTTCTGTCATAATATAGGGAAAAGAACAGTATATATGTGATCATGCTATATTTGGGCTCAAATTCTCACTGAATACGGGGGAAGGGGAGAAATAAGTTTTTCTAAAAATAAATTTGTTCATTTTGCCATAAAAAATATTTCAATTTATTTTTAAAAATTTGTTTATAATTTAAATATTTGTTTATAATTCATGGAATTTGAAATCTTTATAATTAGGAGGAAAACTGTTATGCGTATCGTTCCGTTTAAGATGACACAATTTTAAAAAATTGGGGGATATCAAGGCTTATTTGAAAAAGTTTGTGTAAGGCTTGATATCGGACAAAGCAATTGTTTAAGTTCCTGAAAACTTTACCCGTTATTTTCCTGTTCCCACACTAAAAATGTAAATTGTCCTCAATGTACCCTTGCGTTAGTAAACTAGGTACAGTGACAACAAAAAATAGTTTGGTTTTGGAAAAATTTGGGCAGCACTTCCACTGTTTTCTGATTCTTTATCCCATGAAATGGTTACCACGCCAAGTTTCGTGACTTCCTAGTCCAAATCAGACTACAAAACCGGTACCTGTATCACAAATGCTCAAGACACAACTATTAAACTAAAAAATAAAGATAAAAATAAGCCAAATTAACATGAACTAAATACTAACCATAATCAAATCATGATGATACATGGTTTTAGACTTATATTTAGTCCAAGAAAATATCAAATGTAATATCTAAAACAAGCCAAAATAATCCCACTATCTGGGATTCATCACGATTAGTAACAAACAAACAAAATCAAACTACTTTATTCCATTCCTACTTCATCTACTTGGCTTCTTCCTAGCTTCATGACTGAGAGCCCCTTCTAGTGACCAGCCTGGTCGTGCGGGGGCTGGGGGACGTCCTCGTCATCGTCCAGGTTGATGATAAAGTCATCAACCACGCCATCGAGCACAGGGACGTTGGTGAACATGTCGTCGTCCAGAATGTTAGACTCAAAGTTGATGTCTCCCACCACCTCATCCTCAGGCCATGGGGCGTCTGAGGACACGAAAATGGGCTCTAGGATGGGTTCGAGCCTTTTTCTAAGATTGGCCAAACACCCAGCTAGGAACTCAAAGGCAGTAGTCAAGAACTTGACCATGTCGTTCAGCTCGAGCTCTCCCTCATAGGCTTCATCCAAGTTGGTCCTCAAAGTCATAACTTGACTCATCAAAGCTATGATTGTGGGGGGCACACCGGATCGAACGTTATTTTCGTCGAGCTCGTCAATGATCGCCATTTCTGAAAAAAATGCAAAACTACAAGATTTATGCATGCATAGGGGAATGGCACGGTCCGTGCCCAGTTAAGCACGGGGCATGTTGTTCTTCGGGCCAAGAATATTTGAGTTTTAAATTTTTAGAAAAGCTTTGTTTTCTGAAACCCATTCTAGTTTTTGTCTTAAAAAATTGGATTTGTGCAAGTTTTACTCACGATTTTGAGCAAAAACATTGATTTAGGGAACTCAAAAACAACCTTTGTGGGTTTTTTTTTTTGACATAAACTTGCATTCATGGGGTTGAGATAACAAGAAAACATGAGTGAAGGAGCTGAAAATGTAGCTTGAACACTAAGAATCTTCTTGTGTTCATGGCTAGAAGAAGAAAGCTTAAGAAGATGGAATGTTGAAGACAAAAGAGACTTACCTTAATGGGTGTGTGTGTGTGTTTTGACTTCAAGGGGCAGAATGAAAGTGAAAGGAGGGTTTATGGGGTTCATATGTAGCCAAAAGAATGCAGAAGTTTCTGATTTGCTGCATCTTATCAGACAACATGGGGCGTGCTCAGCTGTCGGACATCAGATGTCATCTTGTGACTACAGACGTGTGATGACGCAATCAAACATTGGGCGTGCTGAGTTTAGCACGGGGCGTGCCTCATGCATGAAGATAGTATATAAATTACTAGATACTTTTGCATAAAGAAGTTCTACATTTATAAACCCTAAGATCACCTAAAGGACTTAAACACGCATACAGGTAAGTGTACCTATCGCTCATGTACTATGGTCCTATTGGTAAGTATAGGGGTCGATCCGTGGATACGTATCTCTTACTCAACCTAACCTATTTCTGGCCTAGCTACCCTAACCTAACTAACTAGCCTAGCTGTCACCTAAACTAGCTTAACTAACTAACTTATCGAATAATTATTGAAATAGGATATATGTAACCTTTGTGCCTGAACCATGATCCGAACTAGAAATTGTAAAGGAAAAATATTTAAAAAGCTTCAATTTCACTAATTGAGGCGGTATGCCTAAAAGAGGAAACTTCAGGTCGTACGCAACCCATGTGTCAAACGGGTCGGGTTGAAGTACCCATCGGATCCCCGCCCATCCGCACCTTAAGAATAGGGCGGTACGCCCCAAACCAAACATTTTGGGGCGGTACGCTTCATTTCCAGATCGTTAAAAACAAGGAATTTGGACTTTATATCAAAGATCCCATGTAAAGTTCTGCTCATACTCGGCCAGAGTTCCCCCATTGCTGCTCCAGACCTCTGTTCCCACAAAATCCAAGCCATTGGAGCTAAAGGAAAGGGGACTCTTCAAGGGTGAGCTCCTTATTTAACCATTTTCATCTTTAAGTACACAATTACCTAGAGAAAGCCATATTCACAGCCTTAATGCTTATGAATACACCTGTGCATGTATAATTTGGGAGGATCAAAGTGTGTGGAAACTGAATTCAAGAGTAATCAAGGTGAGGATGTCTTGATTTTTGCATAAGAAGGTTATTTAGGGTTCCTATGAGAACATACACTTATAATGTAATCATGGATCATACATGTAGCCATAAATCTGCCCTACAAAGTTTGATTGGAGGTCTAAGGAAGCTAGGAAATCAGAAAAACCCGATTGTACAAGGACTCCTTCATAAGGTACAATCCATTAGTGCATGCATGTTGATTTTTCTTATAAATAGAAACATAGTATATAAGGATGATAAAATCCAGATTTGATCAGTGTACCTAAGGAGGGAATAATTTATTCAACCAAGAGAATTCTGTTTATAAAGATACTTGTACGAATCGAGGGTCAAAAATAATGAAACTTACCATAAATGGAAAGTTCGGGAATTGGGATAATAGCTTAGCAAGGGTTATAAACCATAAACGAACCACTGATCAACCCCAATATGGCATACAACTGACTTGGCAAATCAATTCTAGCTCAAAACGGAGAGATGTAAAAATGGCACAAAAAGACAAAATAGTCTAGCTAGATTTGGGTGTACCGCCCAAGTATTGTACATGCAGCGCGGTACGCCTAAATATTAAAAACAGTAACCGTACCAGCAGATTATAGTGTATCGCCGGTACCCAATTAAAACAGAGCGGTACGCCTAAATCTGCGAATCAGGAACTCAGATTGTCAAATGACGAGTACCGCCCAGATGTGTTTTACTCTAAGCGGTACGCCTATGAGGAAAAATGTCAGAATAATTGTTCTGATTCTAAGTTAACCAAAAACTTAGCCTGTTAATCTATTGACTGTATTCCATAATACTTTGAACCTATATCATTAAGGGATATGTTTAGCATTGTATATAACAAGAATATACATAATAATTTTGATAGGTTGCTAGAATCCGGAGATAGGATATTCTCGTTGAATCTCGGATTCCAGTCTGTGTTAAACTCTGTTTCTGACTCCATTATTGTGAGTCCTCTGAATTCCTTCATGCCATTTAACTGTTTGAGATAATACTTCTGTTCTGATGTATCTGTTATATCTGTTATGATTATCTGTCGAACACTGTGAGTCATTAGAGACTTTCTGGTCATTAAGGTTGAGACCACTAGACATATAAGGGATTATAGCGGCCGTTATAGTTGAACAATCCATATCCACCTGGATCCTCTAGTATTAATTTATTAGGGAGAATATGTACTTATATGTTGAATTAAAAACTACTCGTAGAGGGTGTACGGCTACGCGCAACCTGTCCGCAGAGTATCTAAGTGTTGACCTTGGGTGCGACATGATAAATTCATACTCAGTTAGTGTTTGAAAACTGTTAATATGATGATGGTAGTTATGACTCACCAACAACGTATGTTGTTGACTCTGTGATTGACTTATGTTGCAGGTAAACAAGTGTAGGTGAAGACCTGATCTGACCTTGGATTATCCAGATGGTTGTTGTCACTAAGTCTAGGGCTCTGTATAATAAACGACTGATGTTTGTTTGTGAATACCTGTCATGACTATGTTTTCCTTGGTGTGTATATATATATAGGGTTAGCTTCAAATGAGAACTTTTTGTATTGAGAACTTTTGAGAACTAAATATCAACCACTAATTTCAGGTGGGGACCACTATAATTCATGAGGGGGGGGGGGGTTTCCATATATATAAACTAGTGGCTTAAAATGATTCTTTTTAGTTCTCAAACCCAATTGGTTCTCAAATGATCCTCTCCCTATATATATATATATATATATATATATATATATATATATGTGTGTGTGTGTGTGTGTGTATATGTATGTAGGGAGAGGATCATTTGAGAACCAATTTGATTTGAGAACTAAAAAGAACTAATTTGAGCCACAAGTTTATTTACATGTATCTCACCTCCCATGAATTGTAGTGGTCCCCCCCTGAAATTTGTGGTTGAGATTTAGTTCTCAAAAGTTCTCAAAAGAAAAAGTTCTCATTTGAACCTAACCCTATATATATATATATATGCATCTATTGTTTGTTCAGTCCTGGGTCAATCTGGTGGCTATCGATTCTATTAGGCCGGCTAAGAGGGGCACAATGCATCTCACTGTGAGGACTGGATGTCCGTTATATGTGCTTGTGTGATTGTTACTTAGTTGGTGCCTTGGGAACTGATATGGACAGCTGATCCCACTCCCCCCCCGCACCTTGTAGGGGGCGGCGGAGGGGGGTGTGACATGTTGGTATCAGAGCCAAAGTTTCCAGCAAATTAGGAGTTCATAGAGCCCCTAAGCTTGAAGCTAATTGGACCTCTAAGATAAAGCATGAACCCAATTTGTGACTTAGGCTGAAAATTTGTATGTTAGAGAGTAATCGAGGTTTAGTGTAAGGTCGGTAGTAGTTATAGCCTTGCAAACTTCCAATTCTACCCAACGGTGCACTAAGACTCGGTGAACTCTAACAACACAAGAATGCTGATGGTATTCCATGATAAGTGATAACCTAAGTTGAAATCGGTATATTAGTTTAATCATGGCATGATGTAAGGTCGGTAGAAATTGCAGAAAGTGCACGCTGTCATTGTTACCCACAGGTACATCATGACATGACGAGTCTAATAGACACATAGATACCGATGGTTATTTTATGTGTACACTAGTGACTTCAATTGATGAACTTTAGCATGAATTAAGTTGAAGAAAATCTAGGAGTGCACGGAAATTTTGTATATATATATATATATATATTTTATTGTATATTAAAAGTTTATTCACAGGTACTTCAGTGGAAATTGTGGAACTTTGGAAAATCTTCAAAATCAGGTAGCAAGAACAGTGGGAGTAGCAAAAGCAGCAATGGCAAGAAAGAGGAAGGCCGTCCAAGTCAACCCGTACCACCTGTGAGCCTTGACCTTTCCGGATATTTTACGGCACCTACTCAAAAGAAGACTCCATCACCTGCGGCGTCGGCTACTGACATACCGAAACCTTCTAAGAAAAGAAGTACCAAAGCAAGAATGTCGTTGCGTCCAAGTCATACCATTCATATTGCTCCATCGGAATGGAATGCTCGTGATGTGGGAACAGATCAAGAAGACCCTAAGGAGGAACCTTACCAGTATTTAGCTGGGTGTGCTTTGTCTTTCTTTTTGTGTTTTACTCTTTGGGGTATGCCCCTTTGAGAACTAGTAGAGATTTCACTCTACTACTTGTACTTTGAAGTTTCTGTTAATACAAAAATCACCGGGGTAACCCTTTACCCAAAAAAAAGGAGGAACCTGAAGAAATTGGTGACGAGACCATTCCCGTACAACAGGTAGTAATTGCAGTGTCAGCGGGACACATGGTAAGTTATCACTCAGAACATCATTCCCAACATGTGTATGCCTCCCTAGCTTATGCAGCAGATATTGCAGAAGGACCCGAGGAATCGGTTCCTATGCAACAGGATCCCACTGTAATTTTTCCTCAAATGGGAAATCTTGTGGATGTTCCGATACAAGATCCTATCATAGCTTTGGCAAATGATGTTAGGGACCCGTATGTAGCTGCAATGATGCAGGGCCAGAACAGTCAACCTATGTCTGAACGATACAGTTTTCCCCAGTTATTAAGGTCTAATAGTCAACCACCGTCTGCATATCATTAGCCACCTGTGTATCATCAAAATTCCTCATTCCAGCAGCCGCCTGGGTTCCAGCAGAGGTCCTCTTAATAGCAGCCTATCATGTATCCAACACCTGCTCAGGAGCCATATGCCACAGTTATGCCGTATTATCCACCACAACCATCGTTTTATCCATCACAGACATATCAGTACTCGACCTCCCCACCTATGCAGCAGTCATACATACCTTTTCCCTCTCCTGTATATCCATATGTTCCGTATGGATCATATCAGGATCTGCCAAGATCGTCTTTTTTCAGGACCAGGCCCAGTTTTCGCTCCAACCCCGTATGTGGATCATTTAGGACCTAACTCTCCGATGATCGACGCCCTCAGGGAAGAAAATAAAGCTTTAACAAAAAGACTAGAGAAGCAGTTGAAGAAGGAAAGGAAAATGGAAGAAGAAGCTAAGAAGGTGTCATCCCACATCAAACATCTGACATCGTTTGGAAGACGTAAGGATTAGAAGCAAGGAGATTAGCATGAACTGTGATGGCAGAAATCTTGTGTGACGTGTCTAATAAATTATTATGTTATCTGTTATGTGTTATTTCATGAAGCTTTGTATGTGTGGTTTGACTGTGTGCTTTCTTTTGTAAAGCGCTTGAACCGCTAAGTCGATTGTGTTATCGTTATGAAATAAATGGTTGTTTGTTGTTTTTAATAACATTTGAGTATCATGGTGATGTAAAATCAAGATACATAGTGATTGTAGGAGGATCGGATCATTAGACCACCCCTAAGGACTTGTGCGTATGTGACTTCATTCTGATCATAGTCATAACATGGTAACGATACCGGTAACCACAATATGGTAATCCGGAAAGCCAAAAGAGTGCAATTACACTAGCATGTGCAAAGGAATATAAAATATGATTACAAATATGTGTCAACTAAGTTAAATGTGTGTTAATCTGTCAATTTGATATTGCTTTCAGCAAAATGTCGAAAGCAGGAACGAGCAAAGCTCGTCAAGATGACTACGAAGAGGAAGGTGATCATGATGATCACCCCGTTCACAGTAAATCAAGAGAACCACTTACGTCTGAATAACTAAGACCGAGAGAGCATGAGGAAAGACTCCAGGAGCTTATAGCTCAGGGAATTTTAATGGCATTGCCCGCGTTAGTCGCCAGGGAGAAAAGGCATGGGAGGACACATGTTGATTCAGAAAGATCCAGCGAATCACCAAGAAGCAAAACTGCCATTTCTAGATCAAAGAAGTCTGCAAGATCTCGATCACGAACAACTGAGTCTAGAACTGACTCTTCAGCTCGCAGTAGGAGCAGGACTCGTCGGAGTCGCAGTCATGATCATGACAGTCGTCCGAAAGGCTCCATAAAAAGGTCAAGGAGTAAAGAACGTAAATCAGAGAATGAGGTGTAGAAAGGGTGTTCCTATAAGACGTACATGGCTAGTAAACCTAGCATATTCAGGGAAAATAGGGGCTACCGATGCCCTGAACTGGTTGGAAGAAACTGAAGCTGCCTTGGATATCAGTGACTGTGCTACTAAGGATATGGTGAGATTTGCATCCCAATCCTTCAAGGGAGCGGCATTAAGCTGGTGGAAAGTGGAGTTGAGTCGGCTTGGGAAAAAGGATGCTTATCGCATGGATTGGAAAGCATTTTGCGCAATGGTCATGGAAAAATTCATCCCAGAAAACGAAGCGGAGAGACTTGTGAATGAATTTATTAACATGAGAATGAATGGAGCTGACTACATGACTTACATCAATAAGTATAACGAGTTGTTGAATTTAGTACCCACATGACAAGATCAGAAACTCCCAAGATTAGGAGGTTTATATGGGGATTAAGCCCCAAAATAAGGACAGACGTGAGATCTGCACGTCCCAGTACCTTGGCAACTGCTATAAGCCTGACGGGTACCTTGGCCGATGAATGGATCAGAACAGTAGGAATTAAAGTGGACCCCTCTGGAAATAAAAGGAAGTTCGGTGATAACGAACGGGATACTAGGAGAGGTAAATTTGGAAGAAATGACCAAGGAAGGAGAAATGATGAAAGGGATTTCAAAAGGTCGCAGGCAGAATAGTGCAAAAATTGTGGAAAGGAGGGGCACACGCATTAGCAGTGCAGATCACCAGTAGTTTGTTTCTATTGTAAGGAGAAAGGACACAGATGCCTGGAGTGTCTGAAAAAGAAGAATGGTAGAGACGAAAAGAACAAAGGAGCCGGAACTTCAAAAGGTAGACCCCGACTCTATATCATGACATGCGAGGAGGCACGTGTGAATGATGACGTGGTCTCCGGTATGTTTTTACTCTTTCTTATTAATAATAAGATTGTTAGCATACTATTTGATTCCGGTGCTAATAAGAGTTTTATATCCTCTACCTGTGTGCCTAGACTAAAATGTACGATACATAAGCTAGATAGGCCCTATGTTGTAGAAACTGCTAATGGCCAAAAGATTAGTGTTTCCAATGTAATTACAGATTGTCGTTTAGAACATGAGAACACCACATTCGATCTAGAACTCCTCCCCATGGATCTAAGTGAATTCTACCTAGTGCTCGGAATAGATTGGCTCACGCGACATCAAGCAAAGATTCATTGTGCTGAAATGGTTTTGGAACTAAAATCCTCGGACGAAAAGATTCACACGATCATTAGAGAGAGACAAACGAAACCACTGAGGATAATATCCAGGTTAAAAGCAGAAAAGTGTATTCGCAAGGGAGATCAAGCTTATCTAACAAATCTGGTTGAGGTACCTCGAGAAAAGAAATTGGACGAGGTACCTACAGTCTGAGAATATCCGGATGTGTTTTCCGATGAGCTGCCTGGATTGACCCCGGAGCGATAAGTGGAATTTCAATTTGAGCTCGCACCTGGAACATCTCCGATTGCTAAAGCACCTTACCGGCTCGCACCTTCTGAAATGCAAGAATTAAAGAACCAACTTCAAGAACTACTCGATCAAGGCTTCAACAGACCCAGTTCATCACCTTGGGGAGTACCTGTACTTTTCGTGAAAAAGAAAGACGACACAATGCGAATGTGTATCGATTATCGTGACCTTAATCGTGTGACCATCAAAAATAAATACCCCTTGCCCAGGAATCTATTCGATCAATTTCAAGGAGCCAGTTATTTTTCAAAAATCGATTTGAGATTAGGATATCATCAAGTCAGAGTTCATGAGGAAAACGTCCCGAGAACATCATTTAGAATAATAATAATAATAATGCTTTTGAGTTGCTTAAACAGAAATTAAGCTCTGCTCCTATACTTTCATTACCAGAGGGTACTGAAAATTTTGTGGTGTACTGTGACGCCTCTATAAATGGACTCGGGTGTGTTTTGATGCAAAAAGATAAGGTAATTGCATATGCATCAAGACAACTGAAAAAGCATGAAAAGAGCTACACCACTCAAGACTTGGAGTTAGGAGCAATAGTTTTTGCTCTTAAAATTTGGGGGCACTACTTATATGGAACAAAATTTTTGATATTCTCTGATCAGAAAAGTTTACAGCATTTATTCAGTAAAAAAGAATTAAATATGCGACAACGACGCTGGATGGAGGTGCTGAGCGATTATGATTGTGAAATCAAGTATCACCCAGGAAAAGCCAATGTAGTGGCGGACGCACTAAGCAGGAAAGAAAGAGTTAAACCACCCCGAGTTCGAGCCCTGAGATTAATCATAAGTGTGAATCTAATTATTATTATTATTATTATTATTATTATTATTATTATTATTATTATTATTATTATTATTATTATTATTATTATTATTATTATGTATCAAAATATTTATTTCACCTATTATGGAAAACGTCACCAACGTTCGTGTGTCGGTTAGACCGTGTGTGTGACCAGGTAATTAAATTACCGATGCATGATATGAATGTAATGGATGTGCTATGTCATGTAACACATTAATTCATGCAAAATAGATTCATGAAATATATAATGTATGCTTATTGGTTATTCGGGAGCGGAATATGACCTGAAATTCTGACGGTTGTCACATACTCCCCCCGTTGAAAAGAATTTCGTCCTGAAATTCAATCCGCGCCAACCGCTGCTGGTGCATCCTCGAATAGATGCGGATATTTGCGTTGTATTTGATCCTCGCGTTCCCAAGTAAACTCTGGTCCTCGCCTCGAGTTCCATTGCACTTTTACTATGGGAATGCGAATCTGTTTCATTCGTTTGACCTTGCGGTCCATGATCTCGACTGGTTCTTCGACGAAGTGAAGCTGGTCGTCGATCTGAATCTCCTCGAGCGGTATGACCTGTGTCTCATCTGATAGACACTTCTTCAAAATTGACACATGGAAGACATTATATACACCACTGAGTTCCTGTGGTAACTGGAGTTGATAAGCTATAGGACCAATCCTAGCAAGGATTTTAAAAGGTCGGATACCTCGGGTTTAGCTTACCCCTTTTACCAAAACGGATAACCCCTTTCCAGGGATAGACCTTAAGCATGACCTTGTCTCCCACCTCAAACACTAATGGTCTCCGTCTTACGTCGGCATAACTCTTCTGTCGATTACGCGCATCCTTTAGTCTATCCCGTATTTAGACAATCCTTTCAGTAGTTTCATGGATGATTTCTGGACCGGTAAGTTGGCTATTTCCAACCTCTGCCCAACAAATCGGTGACCGACACTTCCTTCCATAAAGTGCCTCGAATGGTGCAGCCTTTATACTCTTGTGATAGCTGTTATTGTAGGAAAATTCGGCTAGTGGCAGGTGTTCGTCCCAACGGGTACGAAAGTCGATTACGCAAGCTCTGAGCATATCCTCGAGTGTTTGAATGGTCCTCTCGCTCTGACCATCCATCTGTGGGTGATAGGCTATACTCATATCTAGGCGTGTACCAAGCACCTTTTGCAATGATTTCCAGAATCGGGAAGTGAACCGGCTATCCCGATCCGAGATGATAGAGTGTGGTATCCCATGCTTTGAAACAACCTCCTTGAGGTAGATTTTGGTCAACTTGTCCATTTTGTCTTTTTCGTTAATCGGAAAGAAGTGTGCCAACTTTGTCAGCCTATCAACAATTACCCAAATGGTGTCACATTTACTTGACGTCTTGGGTTACTTTGTTATGAAATCCATAGAGATCTCTTCCCACTTCCACTGCGGGGTCTTAGGCTGTTGCAGCAATCCTGGCGGCTTCTGATATTCAGCTTTGACTTTTGAACATGTCAGACACTTGCTAACATAGGTGGCAATGTCAGCCTTCATATTCGGCCACCAATAGTGTTCCTTGAGATCGTGATACATCTTGTCTGAGCCTGGGTGAATCGAATACCTGGACTTACGTGCTTCGTCCATTACTAAATCCCTTAGATTCCCAAAGCTTGGAACCCAAATCCGATTCATGAAGTAGCGGGTATCATCGGATTTAACCTCAAACTGTTTGTCCATACCCCGTAACGATTCAACCTCCAAATTAGGCTCCTTGAGTGCTTCCAGTTGAACTTGTCGAATGTGGCTTGTAAGGTTTGTCTGAATGGTCATTCCCAGGGCTCGCACTCTCAGCGTCTTGGTTCTCTCCTTCCTGCTCAAGGCATCTGCCACAACGTTTTCCTAACCAGGATGATATCTGATTTCGCAGTCGTAATCATTAAGAAGTTCGACCCATCTGCGTTGCCTCATGTTGAGCTCCTTCTGATAAAAAATGTGTTGGAGACTCTTGTGATCAGTGAAAATAATACACTTAGTACCATATAGGTAGTGTCTCCAGATTTTGAGTGCAAAAACTACAGCTCTCAACTCTAAGTCATAGGTGGTGTAGTTCTTCTCATGCACTTTTAACTGTCGTGACGCATAAGCGATGACTTTGGTGTGTTGCATCAATACACACCCAAGTCCTTGGTGGGATACATCACAATACACAACGAATCCATCTGTCCCTTCAGGTAGGGATAAAATGGGTGCACTACATAACTTTTGCTTCAGTGGCTGGAAAGCTGATTCTTGTTTGTCTCCCCAATCAAACTTTTTATCCTTCTGGGTCAGAGCTGTTAGTGGTTGAGCTATTTTAAAAAAGTTCTCGATAAACCTTCTATAGTAACCAGCCAAACCTAGAAACTGTCGAACCTTGGTAGGAGTGCTAGGTGCTTTCCAATTCTTGATTGCTTCAATCTTTGACGGGTCCACGTGAATGCCTTTCTCATTGACCACATGACCCATAAACTGTACTTTGTGAATCTAGAATTCGCACTTGGAAAGCTTAGTATAAAGCTTCTCATTTTTCAATAACTCCAAGATTAACTTCAGATGATGAGTATGCTCCTCTTGACTGCGTGAGTAGATCAAAATATCATCGATGCAAACAATTACAAATTTATCGAGGTAAGGCTTACATACTCGGTTCATGAGGTCCATGAAGACGGCTGGTGCGTTGGTTAGCCCGAATGGCATAACCATGAACTCATAATGACCGTAACGAGTCCGGAAGGTGGTCTTAGGAACATCATCCTCATGAATCCGTAGCTGGTGATACCCTGAACACAAGTCAATCTTCGAATAGAAACTAGACCCTTGCAGTTGGTCGAATAGGTCATCGATTCTGGGTAGGGGATACCTGTTCTTGATAGTAAGTTTGTTCAACTCTCGGTAGTCGATGCACATTCGGAACGATCCATCCGTCTTTTTGATGAATAGGACCGGGGCTCCCCATGGTGAGGAACTCGGTCGGAAGAAACCCTTGTCTAGCAGTTCTTGCAATTCGCTTGACAACTCCTGCATTTCAGTCGGTGCAAGTCGGTATGGCGACCTCGCAACAGGTGCAGCTCCTAGAACTAGGCCAATCCGAAACTTGACTTGTCTCGACGGTGGAACTCCAGGCAAGTCTTTGGGAAAGACCTCCGAATAGTCTCGGACAATCGGTATATCTTCTAACTTCTTTTCCTCACTCTTGTTTTCTGTCACGTGGGCCAAATATGCATGAAACCCTTTTCGTAAGCACTTTCGAGTCTTCATACTTGAAATGATTCTTAGTTTTGACACACTCTTTTCTCCTTGAATCGAGAGCGTCTCACCGCTCGGGAGTGGTATACTGTCACACCCCAACCAACGACGGAATACATTGGGGCACGAGGATTGTTCAGATGCTCATGACGACTAATAAAGTTACCAAATTTAAACATGCCACTCATTAAGTATAAATAATGTCATACAACTAGTAATATCCAAGCAAAACAAATAGATAACTTATTTTAATCTTAATTAATCTAGGTCCAAAAGCATGTCCTAAGCGTCCACGATAAATCATCAGTTATGTCCTGCAACATGTACAACATAATAGAGTCAACTACTAGAGTTGGTGAGTAACCATAGGTTTGGCATAGAATGTAAGTAAAACATGCGATCTAACGTTATGTGGAAATGCATAAGTATGAAAGAACATGTAATGAAATAAAGCAAGTACAAGTGGAGTGCATAAACCAATCCTGACACTTAGGTTACCAATCACTCGACGCCAAAACCGGTCAAGTCAAGTGGGACGTCACCCCAATAGATCTATTATTGGAACCCAGGCTTTTTACAGTTAATGTTACGCGAATGATCATGAAATATAATGAAAGAACAACATGCAATATGACATACAGTCCACATACAAGCAAAACGCACAATAACGAACAAGAATCGCATTTGAGTTAAATGAAATATATATGGTATGAAAGTTCGATAAGTGTACATGTTACACCCCAATACATAAAACAAAAATGGGGCTATGAATACTCACCTGATAAGCTAAGCAGGTGACAAAGAACGAGCAACGCACGATAATAACTAACCCTGATGAAAACCTAAATAATTCGAAGAATTGACAATTGTAAAGACCGAACGATCAGACTATGCTTTAAACGATTAATTGGGGAATTTATTTATTATTTATGTCAAAAATGTTTTATTTAATAGTTATTGTTACTAAAAAACCCCTTTTATGATCATAAATGCCACTTTTGATAATTATGTAAAGTTTAGGGTTAAAATTGTAATTTCTCAAACTTAGGGGTTAATTATGTCAATTCAACAAAGTCTTAAAAATATAATTTTCCAGCATTTAGGGTTTATTATATAATTACTAAAACATCATAACAATTCTGAAAATTTCATATCTTTAGTAAAATTACACTTTTTACCCCTTAAGTTTCAATAATTACATAAATGGCCCAAAACATGTAATATTTTGCGACGGTAATATTAGACTTATGGAGACCTTAAATTATGTTTATTAACATACCAGAGGTGAGTTAGTAAGTTTCATTCGCTACAAAATTGTTAGATTAGAAAACTATGTGATAAAACACTTACTTTAACGGGTCAAAACGCATAACTCTTAGGTTTTTGATAAAAATTCAGTTTTGATGGTTTGGAAACATCATAATATACTTAAAATATTATTTAGGACAGATTACAACCCTTGGTAAATGGTAATTGTGATTTTTGGTAGTTTTTCCCCAATTAAAGTGTGCGTTTAAGGTTTGACTTTTAACACAAAGGAGTTTTGGTCAAACCCAGCAATGGGGTATTGTAAAGCACACAAAAACAAGAAACTTTGATGAAGAAACTTACTTGTGAAAGTCAAAGGAAGCTGGTCAATTTGGAAAGTCAAACTGGTGGACTTTGACTTCTTAAAATGCGAAAGAATGATCAAATCTCGAAATTGGGTGGTGAGGTACGATGCACAGTGGTTTTTAGGGCCAGGGAAACATGCATTTATAGTTGAGATGGACGTTTAGGGTTTCAATTGTGCTATGGAAAGTCTTGGAGAGAAAGTCAAATCTTTGCATTCAGTTGAGGATCACTTAAAAACATGATTGATTGTGTATTTTTATTGAAATTCTTGAAGAATACGTTTAGGGTGAAACACAGAAGAAAACGGATCGAAAAGCGGATAAAAAATGAAGTTTCTAGGCCCAAAATAGTGAAGGAAAACGAGTGAATCGATTTATAAAAAAAAAACTGTGAATGAATCAGGCTGACATTTAATGCATAAGTATATATGGAAATCAGATAGCTCAGCAAAAGCGTGTTTGGCGCAATGGTTAGAGTGCTGATTAACAAGCTGCAGGTCACTGGTTCGAAACCAGCTTCCAACTCTATGTTTTTTTTTTCTTCCTTTCCTTCTTTCTTTCTTTCTTTATCTATTTTTTTTCTTTTTGCTCTAACTTGTTCGTTACACATCGGATTGATTTCAAATTTGAAACACCCTCACCAAATACATGAATGAACAACATGAACCAATAAAATATGATTTTCGAGATTCGCGGATCGTCCGGTTAATTCCCAAACGCGCACGAAAACCGAGATTTCGTTATTCGCGTTTCAACCTCCGATTTCCACGAAACTTCACACAGACCTACTTGTGTGCGTGACAAGTATTACCCACAAGTTTAATACATGTTTGGATTCGCGTAATCGCTCGGTTTGACTAAAATAACAAAAACGATCAAATTTGCGATTTAAAATGCGATAAATACAAAATATTCAAACGATTCACAAATGATACATTAAATGACATAATCAAAGATATCCAAATGATAAACGGGATAATGAAATAGAACATGATCCTTCATTGATTATCAGTCGTAGTTCGAATTCAATCCGGGTACAAACAATTTGAAAACCGAAATGTTACATATACGAACAACTTTCTCACCAACAACTTTCTCACCACAAACAATCTCTGCTTGATTCTTTAATAACCAATCCATTCCAAGCACTACATCAAAGCTTCCAAGTGTTACCGGTAGTAAGTCAATGCTAAAGGGATGATCCGCACACCCTTGGTACACCTTATCAGTTTCGATTAGCTTACCGTCGGCTAACTCTATAGTGTAATTACAGGTTAAAGCAGTTGGTCTAACACCGAGTAAGGCACTAAAGTCGCTAGACACAAAACGTTTATCGGCACCCGTATCGAAGAGAATAGTAGCATAGTTATCGTTTAAGAGGAACGTACCCGTCACGATGTTCGGTACCTGACGAGCCTTAGCATTCCCTATCACAAAGGCCCTCCCATGAGCATTTCCGCCATTAGCTTTGTTCTTCGGGCAGTTCCTGCGGAAGTGCCCTGCTTCCCCACACCCATAGCATGTGCGGGTAACGCCGGTGTTGGTGGCGGTAGGTGTGGCAGCTGCGGGTAGGGTGGCAGCATTGAAACGATAACCTTGGGGACTGTGGCTGATCCTTTTGCAGTTCTGGCACCGGGCACTTTCACACGTGCCATTGTGATGGAAACTGCACTTGTTGCATTTGGGTAAGGGGCCAGAGTAGATGGCCCTTGGCTTCTACGATGGATCAGCAGGTGCCGCAACAAACGCCTTAACAGTTTCAGGAGCTTTCTGGTCAGACTGGTTTCTCCCCCGCTTGTTATTCCACTTCCCCTTTTGATTTCCCCTAGAGTTGTGATTGGAAGTGGCCTCTTGTTTTCACACTGCTGCTTTCTTGCCCATAGTGCCCTGACGTACTCCCTGATCGGTCAAGTGATGTGCCAGTCGGACGACATCCTGAATTGTTTTTGGAACAGAAGATGTGACGATGCTCTGAATCTGAGGGGCTAGTACCCAAATATACCTTTCAATCTTTTTGTATTCAGGTTTAACCATTGTCAGGCATAACCGGCACAGCTCGTAGAAACGATTGGTATAGCCCACGATGTCAGCATCCTTCATTGTCAGGCTCCAGAACTCTTGATCAAGTTTTTGGAGTTCACTGCGGGAACAATACTTCACCCGCAACGCCTGTCCCTCAAAAGTACCCGCTGCATATTTCACCCGATAGTCCTTACGGAAGTTGCACATACTGAAAACAGATATGACTTTCTCAATCCATTTGACGAGGCCGGTGGCGCCCTCTAGTCCACTGAAAGGTGGGGGTGTGCACTTGAGGAATGACTCATAGGAACACCTCACGCTATTGGTCACTAGCGCTGCAACGGTTAATAAAGAAAATTAAGTATGATTAATAATCATGAAGCGAAGGGTTAAGTAGCTCGCTGGATAACTATATTACCTCCCGCGGCACCACTTCCAGCACTTCCACCGGTGCTCCGATTGGCCTCGAAATCGGCAATGGCGTCGGCCACGCGTTGTGTAATCAGTTGCTCGATATCAGTTGAAGTCATGGGGGTGTTTTCCCTGTTGCGTGAAATGTTTCTTCTTGGCGGCATGGTTCTTGAAATCGAAATGACAAACAAGATAAGACAATATGGAACATAAAGTCAACATATGTGTACAAAATGAACAACCACAACAACCATAATAACCATAACAACCACAAATAATACAAAAGTCGTAACTTGTAGAAATAATTTGCACAAAATACAAAATTTCCCTGGGGTATAACCCCTTACAAACAAGTTCCTAATGTAAATAGTGGTGCACAGCCCGCAAAGCCTAGGCCAAATCAGATAAAACTAAGTCCAAAGGTATCGATGAACAGGACAACGACTGCTAGTACGGCACTGGCACCAAATAGTGCCACTACCACCTCAGAGCACTCATGCTCCATAGCGGCCCGCTGCTCTGCCTCAACAGCACGCCCTTCGGCCTGGTGCAATCGGTCACGCATAGTCAGGATGGCTAAGTCATCCTCGCGCGCGAGCCTCCTCAATAGCGGCTATGCGCTCGGTGAGCTCCGGGATGTCACGCTGTTGAAATCGATCAACATGCCCCTGTAGCTTAGCCAACTGTTCAGAGATGTAGCCAAATCTAGTGTCTGCAATAGCTACTGGAGGAGTAGGAGCGGATAAGGGTAAAGTCCGAACAGCCAGAACAGGAGCTAGACGGGCAGCAGCTGCATGAGATGACTCTCCGGGCTCCGCATCATCTGGGGGGCCGTCAACCCAGCCGGCACCCAGAACCGGAGTCCAGTAAGTGTCGAATCCTGATAAGCGCCTGTGTTGAGCAGTACGTGGGTCCTTAACGGGCGTCTCCGCTGGTCGCTTCCCTAAGCTGGTGGGAAGCCTCCCGAACCGAGGGGACATAGGTGCGCTCTCCTCCAAATAAGTATCCCCGCAAAATGATCATCTTTGGAGTAGACTCTATCCAGCCCTCCCTGACATCCTCGGAATCAGCATTCGAATTTGCCTTGGCAGCGTTTGAATCCTCCATTGGTTCTTCCTCGAAGTCAGTATCATCGTCTGATACGTGGGGCAGTACATTATCGTTGTCGGCCATCTCTGCAACAAGATAAAAATAATATATATATACATATGATATTATAAGTATGCATGTGAATGGATATGCAATGCAATGATGAGCTATAAGTTATAGTCTAGGCCCACTAATGCAACCTAGTTCGCTATAACTGTGGCTTTGATACCAATCTATCACACCCCATCCATATCGGCTTTCCCGCGGGGTTGTGACTTCATGGATCATCAATACACAGGTTATATTGAACGACACTACATGAGTTTTGAAAGACATACTCAAATAAAAGTTTTGCAAAACGATTACATTTAAATAGTCTTAATAATTGTGGAAGCTAAGTGGAATGAAAATGTTTTCCTAGAAAATGACATAACATGATAATGAATGTCCCAAAATATGCACCCTAGCATGGTGACTCCTGAATGCATGTTGATGTATGCCGCTGCTTAATTACCTGAGAAATACATGCTTAAATGGTCAATAAATAATGTTGGTGAGTTCACAGGTTTGTAATGTAAATGTAAGTGTAAACAATTTGTAATGGACCACATTTTACACATTATATGACATGTGTTGGCCTACACAATAGCCACTACCATGAGTCACTGGAACCGACGCTCGACTGAAGGAATGCCCCCGTGCAACATGTTATCACTGACATGAGGATGAAAATTAGGCCAATAATATACCCATTTTGGCCTACAACCAAAGTTAGCGCGACTAACGCGGGTGGGGTTTGTCAAACCCGATAGTACTATCCATCACCACCTTGCTATAATAACGATTAACGATCTAGTTATGAAGGGACGTAATGTGATATGTAAACTGTCTCAGGTAATCGGTACGTATCATTTAAGTATATTGTGTCCAGATGTAAATGTAATTTGAAATGCATGTAATTCTCCCCCAAGATAAACAATGAAAAGAGGCCGTGAAACTCACCCGAAACTGTTAGTGATGAACTGTATGTAGCAATGAAATGTGTGTTGACCTAGCGTGCCCTAAAACAGTTTTTAGACACCTGTGGTCTCAGTATGTGAATATAAGTAAGTAGGTGATGTAACCTTTCACCCAACACTACTCGGGTTGCATGTGATTGTAAGTGTATTGTGACGATACATTGGTGATTTGTGTATGTGTTCCAAAATATAGTTATATTGTAGAACCACGATACGATCTTACTACTGCATGATTCGGTAATCAGATAGCAACAAGAAGGTAAATAAAACTTTGCTTTATTGATTCACAAAGAGATTACACAAAGTCTAGAGAGAGAGAGAGTTACACACTCAGTTACACACACTTAAGAGATGTAGAATGACAGAACTTCTAACTAGCTCTCTCTAACACGAACTATTTATAGTAGACACATGCTAGCTGGCGGATCCCTAGCGTACCATTTGGTACGCTCGGACCAAATGAACTGCAGACCATTTGGTCCGGCCACCTCAGCATGAAGCCACTAACTCACACAGAAGCTCTTGTCTAGATACAATACACGAGACACAACGTTAGCATAGGAATAGGCTTCTACAAACTTCCCCTTAACGTGTAGTGTATCTAGTTAACTATCTATCTAACAAAACTTCAGTCTTCAATCTTCAGCATTGTTGCATCCGATCTTCAACTTGAAATCTTGCCAGAATTAGAGCTTGCATGGCTGAACCAATCTTGAATAATCTTTGAACTTCAAGATCCACTTGTGAAAGATATAACATACTCCCCCTTTCACCATGCTTGAGTCATCTCACATAGAAACCTGCAATTTCAGAAGACAGAAACGCGGCTTTCCTTTTCTTTTGAAAATTAATTTAATCTTGGCGCAAAACTTCTCTTCGAGAATCTAAGATATAGATTTGAATCTTTTTAAATTTTGTATCATGTATCGATCGGTCGAAAACAAATAAGAAACAAAATCTTTTTGGCTTTTTGAAACTTTATATTAAAACACACCGAAAATCCTTTTGGATTTTTCAGATATGAAACATAAATGCAATACAAAATCAGACACTATTTTGTCTTTTATGAGAAAGATCACAACTTAGGATCATATTGGTCATGACATGCTGAACTACATTTCAATTTCAATTACTTCAGCACACAAGTCATGTCGATTACTGGTATAATTTGTCCATCTTAAACTCAGGCACAATCATACTCATACCATCTGGATATGTTATTGTATTGATTAGATTTGCATTGACCAGTGTACCCCACACTATCAGACATACTCAGATATGTTTTTGCTTTTTATATCACACTTTGTGATTTCATTTGTGATTTAATCACATAATGATTGTATTCATGATTCAGTCAACTGTGTTCCATGCAAAAAGAAATAAGAACGTTAAATCGTCTACCTTAAGGTCGATCTTTCGATACGCAGATAAGGCCTCGGATTTAACAAAATAAGAAAATAAAACAAATTGAAATTGTATAACTCAACAAGAATCAGGTCGGTACTCCCGTACACGCAGAGAAAGTCCGATGAGTTATACGAAACACCAAAGAAAATAAAGCAGAACGTCAAACGAACAACAATCAGGTCGATCTTTCGATACGCAAAGAAAGTCCGATCGTTTGATAAAATAAAGAAAATCAAACAAATTTAAATCTTTGCAAAATGAACACATGTATACATAGTGACTTCTCATTTTCTTTTTCACATATTTTTTCTTGATACATCATGAGATATGCATCAAGATGTTGTCCACTTGGTCAAGCATTAGTATTTAGTGTTTATCACATCTGAATACTTTCTGATTTAATGCCGAGCCTACCAAGTACATCAAACAATGATCTTATGGCTTTTTCATCTATTTTATCCATGAGTCAGACACGTAAGCCAATGTACCATCATTTCCCAATCATGTCGGATCAATTTCTCATTTTTTAATGTTTTAGTATTTTTCTATTTTTCAA
>JBCNJP010000025.1:34117474-34165616 GCA_039602395.1 Deinandra increscens subsp. villosa
CGTTTTGTTGTGGAGTTCTAGGAGCACTGAATTGTCTCACAATTCCCTTTCCTCACAAAATGAATTCAGAACATGATTTTTGACTTCTGTGCCATTATCACATCTGATTGTTTTGACCTTAAGATTAGACTGGTTTTCTAAATTTTTCACAAGTGTTTTCAACAATTCAACAGTTTCATCTTTTGTTTTAAGAAAGAAAACCCAAGTGTATCTAGAAAAATCATTAATTATAACAAAACAATATGACCTTTTCCCTAAGCTCATCACTCTAGTTGGACCAAAGACATCCATGTGCAATAACTCTAGAGGTTTTGAAATAGAAGACTCAACTTTTGGCTTAAAAGAGGTTCTGTGTTGCTTTCCCTTGAGACATGGCACACGGTTTTCAGAACATGCAAAGTGCTTGTTAGGAAGACCCTTAACTAAGCCAAGATTGACAATTCGATTCATATTCTTGTAGTTTACATGCCCTAACCTTCTATGCCGCGGATCACTCTCATCAACAGAGGCTTTGGATACAAAGCAAGCAGTGCCACATGAGGGTGTAGCAACTGACATATCCAAGATATATAGCCCATCTCTCCTAGGTGCTTTAAGCATAATTAATTCATCGGGATTTTTAACACCAGGTTTGAGGACTATAGCCTCTCTCTCATTAAACATCAAATTCAAATTTTTGTCACACATCTGTGAGACACTGAGCAAGTTGAAATTTAATGTATCAACAAAATTGACTCTGTCAAATTTTACCAGTCCATTTGTCACATCACCTTGTGCTGTGATATGGCCTTTTGTGCTTCCAAAGTGTAGAAACGAGATACGATCTTACTACTGCGTGTATCAATCAATCATAGCAACAACGGATGTAAATAAGAGAATTCTTATTGATCACTTGAAGATACAATGAAGTTCTCTCTAGTTTCTCTCTCTAGAAACACACACAGAAAGGTGTAGAATGACAGAAGTGTTCAACTAGTTAACTTGCACATTCTAACACACACTATTTATAGTAAGTGACTACATAGGCTGCGTACCAAATGATACGCCCGGACCATTTTATCCGCCGGACCATCTGGTCCGGTGCCAATGATATAGTCATTACACTTCATACAAAGACCCGCTCACATAGATACAATACACGAGACACTCATAGCATAGGAATATGCTTCTACAGACTCCCCCTTAACGTGTAGTGTATCTATTTTCTAACTAAACTTCAGTCTTCAATCTTCAACATTGCTGCATTCGATCTTTGACTTGAAAGCTTGTCAGAAATAGAGCTTGCATGGCTGGATCACTCTTGAATCAACTTTGAACTTCAAGATCCATTTGTGAAAAATACTTCAAACTCCCCCTCTCGCCATGCTTGAGTCTTTGATATCCATAACCTGCAATTTCAGAAGACAGAAACGCGGTTTCCTTTTCTTTTGAAAATTAATTTAATCTTGGCGCAAAACTTCTCTTCGAGAATCCAAGATATAGATTTGAAATTTGATTTTGTATCACATGTCGATTGGTCGAAAACAAAAAAGAAATAAAATCTTTTTGGCTTTTTGAAACTTTATATCAAAACACACCAAAAATCTCTTTGGACTTTTCATATATGAAACATAAAAGCAACACAGAATCATACACTATTTTTGTCTTTTGTGAGTAAGATCACAACTTGGGATCATATTGGACATATCATGCTGAACTACACTTCAATTTCAATTACTTCAGCACATAAGTCATGTTGATTACTGGTATAATTTGTCCATCTTAAACTCAGGCACAATCATACTCATAACATCTGGATATGTTAATGTATTGATTAGATTTGCATTGACCAGTGTACCCCACACTATCAGACATACTCAGATATGTTTTTGCTTTTTATTTCACACTTTGTGACTTCATTTGTGATTTAATCACATAATGATTGTATTCATGATTTAGTCAACTGTGTTCCATGCAAAAAGAAATAAGAACGTTAAATCGTCTACCTTAAGGTCGATCTTTCGATATGCAGATAAGGCCTCGGATTTAACAAAAAGAAGAAAATAAAAACAAGTTGAAATTGTATAACCCAACAACAATCAGGTCGGTACTCCCGTACACACAGAGAAAGTCCGATGAGTTATACGAAACACCAAAGAAAATAAAGCAGAACGTCAAACGAACAACAATCAGGTCGATCTTTCGATACGCAGAGAAAGTCCGATCGTTTGACAAAATAAAGAAAATCAAACAAGTTTAAACCTTTGCAAAAAGAACACACAGCGACTTCTCATTTTCTTTTTCACATATCCTTTTCTCGATATATCATGAGATACGCATCAAGATGTTGTCCACTTGGTCAAGCATTAGTATTTAATGTGTTTATCACATCTGTATACTTTCTGATTTAATGCCGAGCCTACCAAGCACATCGAATCAATGATCTTATGGCTTTTTCATCTATTTTATCCATGAGCCAGACATGTAAGCCAATGTACCATCATTTCCCAATTATGTCGGATCAATTCCTCATTTTTCAATGTTTTTGTATTTTTCTATTTTTCAATGTTTCTGTTTTTCACAGCGACTTCTCATTTTCTTTTTCACATATCTTTTTCTCGATATATCATGAGATACGCATCAAGATGTTGTCCACTTGGTCAAGCATTAGTATTTAATGTGTTTATCACATCTATATACTTTCTGATTTAATGCCGAGCCTACCAAGCACATCGAATCAATGATCTTATGGCTTTTTCATCTATTTTATCCATGAGCCAGACATGTAAGCCAATGTACCATCATTTCCCAATTATGTCAGATCAATTCCTCATTTTTCAATGTTTTTGTATTTTTCTATTTTTCAATGTTTCTGTTTTTCTCCCCCTTAAAATGAAAACTCTATTTTTGGATTTTCATTTTAATATAAACAAAAACACAAAGACGCTATATTTGGTTTTTCAATTTTCTCCCCCTAAACTACATACGGAATGTAAAAAGAAAGAAAATTGACCTTTCGACATGGATACCTTTCAGGTTTAGTTTTCAGAAAAATTTCTGTTTTGAAATTGATATCACATGTAATTTAAGTTAAATCAGCAGAATACTCCTCCATCAGCAACTTTTCAATCACCGATAGGTCTTCTAGAAGTACCTGCACACTGGTCAAACACATCAGGTTATAAATGACCCGAAGCGAATAGCTTCTGGTCGACCAGTATCTTGATTTCCTTTTGAAACCACCTTAGGTTTCCAGTGTTGTTGTTTTGGTAAATCAGTATCTGATGAACCTGTCACAGTCGATTGTGACGAACAACCTACATATGAAACATTTTGAAAACGTGGAATAAATCTTCCTTGAGTTTTGAAAAATGTAGGTTGTGGGAATTCATCAAACACTCTGCCATATTCATCAAGGAATCGCGGTTTGGCAGTTTTACCAACATATGGAACCTTTTCTCTTCTTGAACTAGAAGCAGCAGTGACATGACAATCTTGTGCCATATGCCCTTTTTGGCGACAATTGTAACACAAACGATTGTGTATGTTTCTTTTCTTTGAAACCTGCATAGCTTCACAAACATATTCATCTCCAAAATGATCATAAAAATTATCATATACCTGACAACGATGATCATGAACCCATTTAGAAGTCGGGCTCTTTGGAGTAAAAGTTGATCCTCCAGAAGAAAATTTTGCAGATTGATTCTTCTTGTTCCTCGGATCAGTAGCCTTCACAAATACTTCAGCAATTTTCTGAGCATCCACGCAATGAAGCGGGAATTCTTTATCAGAAAATATTTGTTCTGTGACACCCGAGAATTCCAAGGTTAACTTCCGTTAGACAACTTCCGTTAGTTACGTTAGTAACTAATACTTAACTAGGCCGAATACGTCCACGTCCTTTGGTTGATCACCAAACCCGCCCATATATGTTATGTGTTCAATTATTTATGGTCATTATGTGCAAACGTGATTTAAATGCATAATTATTAATAAAAAGCATAACTATTTAATTAATTGATAAATTATGTGACAAATTGCTTATTTGGATTATTATATGTTAACCGGGTAATTAAATGTATGCATACATGTTTAATGATTGGGCTAGTAATTAGTTAATGATGGACTAATCATGGGCTAATGATGGCTAATCATTGGGGGCCCAAATCCCAATGAAAGCCCATGAGACCACTAGTATTTAAATAGAATTATAAACTCTAATCCCATTTACATGCTCCATCACCACACACACACACTCCCCATCACACTCTCTCCCTCTCACGACTTCTGGACCAGCCCCAAGACACACCAAGATCAGCCATCACTTCTGTTGGTGAAGATCATCCATCGATCCTTGATCAAACCGTGAGTCCCATGAACCATTTCTATGTGTTTTCTATGTGTTTTCTTCATAAAGCATGCCTAGATCTCCATGTAATCGTTAGATTTTCTGTAAGAATGCTTAGGAATGCTAGATCTATGATAAAGACTACAACTTTACGTGTGAAACTGATCCATAATAGAGATTCATGCTAGATTAGGTCATTTTGGGTAAAGTGTGTTCTTGAAGATTTGATGATAAAAATGCATGTTTATGATGTTAAAAATGCTCCTGTGATGTTCCTAAATGATTATGTATGCTTGAAAATGAATTACACGAAGCATGGAGGCTGTTAGAAAGATTTTTAGTCAAATTTACGGGGTTTTTAGCGACCAGTGAAACTGTGCATTCATTAGGAGAAACTATCCAGCGAAACTGTGCATATCTCCTTCCAGCGACACTGTCCAGCGAAACTGCAGTGTCTCTCGTGAACGAAACTGATCTTGTCCCTGAACGAAAGTTCAACCAGTTCCTGGCGAAACTAGCCAGCGAAACTAGCAGTTTCTCTGGCAGTTTCTCTAGCAGTTTCTCTAGCAGTTTCTCCAGCGAAACTGCAGTGTCTCTCGTGAACGAAACTGACCTTGTCCCTGAACGAAAGTTCAACCAGTTCCTGGCGAAACTAGCCAGCGAAACTAGCAGTTTCTCTGGCAGTTTCTCTAGCAGTTTCTCTAGCAGTTTCTCCAGCAGTTTCTCCAGACTAAACCCAAACTTGTGCAACTTATTTAAATGATATGCCATGACTTGTATGATTATGCAATGATGAAACATGCTATGAATTCTGTAATATATGAACCCTTGTTTATGATCAACCATCGGTGTCGTGTGTCGTTATGTCGTGTCGTAGTTCCAACGTGCTATGTTATGGGCCATAGTGACGATAAGTTAATGTTTAGACACAAAACTAATACTTAAGACCTAAACGTGTTCATAGGTATTCATTAAGCAATATTTGGATTAATTAACAAGTGTAGCTGAGCAACCTAAGGTGAGTTTCACTAACCCCTTAATTGTGAACCCGTTTGGGTCACAACGAATTACTTAACGGAAAACAACGCTGACACTTTGAGATATCGCCGAATGGGATATCTGTTATGGAAGCTGGAGTGCTTTATGGGAAGCGCTTGCAACTGTCCATCCTTGGGATTTCAAATGAAATCCGGAATAACCGTTTTGACACTTAAACTATTTTTAGGATTTCAAATGAAATCCAGAATAAACAACTTTTAATATGGCTAGTGTAGGTTAAAGTCTAAACCAAATGATATCACATGATTTCTAAGGATGCCTTAAAACTTAAAAGTCCTCAACAATTTAGTACCATTAATCTGTGAAGCGAGGGGATGTTGGGTAGATCTACTGGGGTTTGACAAACCCTGCTCCGCGGTACACAAATGTGTAGCCAACCGGTTGGAGGCCGAACGGAGTGCAATATCAGCCTATTTTAGTTGTGGGTCCCATGAGGAACACAACTGGAGGCACAAACCATCCGCAAATGCCGAACTCTGTTACGTCAGCTTTGGTACGAACTTCCTTAGTGCATGGAAACCGGATTAGCTACCCGCGATATCGGTTGACCGCTTTAACTTTTACTTAACTAGTGCATATTCGATAATTCAACACTTGGCAATGTTTGCAAAACTAATCCTTATTACATGTTGATACATACGCTTATGAGACCGGGCCAATGCATGACATGCCCACAGTGGACTCACCAACCGTTAGGTTGACACTTGTGTGGTTTTCACTTTTGCAGATCGCTGAGGAGTATCCACCAGGGGTTGGCATGGCACACAGAAGACTTTAAACTGTTTTAACTTACGTTGGACATTTTGAATATCAATATATAATTTGTACTTAAAGCACGTGGTTAGTGCTGAGATACTTTTGTTTACTTTTCCGCTGCGAATTTTAGACTGTTTTATGATGAACACTTGGACTTTACTCTGATTCGTTTAGTATTTGTAACTAATGGTTGTGGTCCTGGTCTAGTCGCGCCCCTTAACGGTATAAACTCCGTTAGTGGTTAATTGGGGGTGTGACATGTTCCGAACCCTTGAGTTTGTAGAACCTCTCGGGTTGAACCTTCTCAGCTTTGAATACATCTTTTCGCACCTGCTTCACATTGACTTTTTTTAGTTGTTGTGGTTTTGAAAATTGTGAACTACCACCTTTATCTGCTTTTCTTTCAAATCCCAACCCAACACTTTTTCCTGAACCCTTTTCTCCCATTCCAGTAGACTTATGCCCATTCTTTGCCAACCTAGAAAATTCAGCTTTAACTTTCTTGAGATCTTTTGGAGCATGGAGAATTGTTTCATCAATGTCAGCTTTTGAAGACGAAGACCCAGACACAACCTTTTGAGCTTCAGAAGCTTCAGTACTTTTGCCTTTGTCTTCTTGCTTTTCTTCAATAGATTTGGAACCAACAAACTCAGAATAATCACCGGTCTCAACCTTGTCTTTCAAATCATGAACTCCTTCTTTGAGACTTCCTGGTGGCGAGACTGTCTTGTTAAACATCTTCTCAAAATTTTCATCTTTGGCCATAAAACTTGTAAAAGATTGTGAGTTAGTAACATTGTTCAAAAGACGTTTTAAATCAATGACTTCAATCTTTAATTTAGAAATTCTTTGATGAGCTTCAGCCAACTCTTTTTCTGTTCCAATGAGCTTCTTTGCCACTTTGTTAGTTTCATACTTTTGCAATCTTAACTCATCTAATCCGGCCACCAATTCCTTCTCGAGTTTATCTTCATTTCTTTTCTGAATATCCAAATTTGCATTTTGCAACTTGTTCACTCTAACCAACTCCCTCTTCTCATCAAGTAACTTTTCCATATCAGTCTGATAAGATTGAATCTTAGTAGCTTGATCACCAGAAAGTTGAGTAAGAGTATCAAGTCTGGACTTTGATTTATCAAAAAGATTTTGAAAATCTTTTGCTGTATCCTCAGCTTCATCTTTCCATTTCTTCACTTCTTGAACTAATTCATCCTTTTCTGCAGATAATTTTGTAAATTTCTTTTCAAATTCCTGCTCAACACCTTCCAACTTTTCTCTATCAGCAACCAAATCTTCATTTTCCTTAAACAGACTTTGAATCTTCTTATCTTTCTGAGAACAGAATTCACAAACGGATTCATAACCACTATTTCCAGATTCACTTGAATCAGATTCAGAATCAGTTATCTCTACTTCATTATCACTATGAACAATTTGAGCAATCATCGCAGATGAACCAGTCCATGCAGACTCATCATTAATGTCATCAGTAGCCCAATCATAGCCTTGATTTGATGTTCGTGCTTTTTCAAATGCTTCAAGTACATTAGCATCCCAATCACAACCTTCATTGGATGCAGGAGCAATGGCAGTTAAAGCAACTGGAGAATTAGAAGTTTGCCCCCAATCATATTGTTTATCAACTTGAGATACCAAGGCTGTTGAAGACTTTGATGAAGAAGCAGTTGATTTTGAACACTCACGAGCAAAATGTCCAAAATTGGAACATTTGAAGCATTTTGCCTTTGATTTATCAATGCCAACTTTGCCATCTGGATTTAAACTTTGAAATCCAGTCTTTTTCTTGAATCTTTTAACTCGTTGAGCTAACATTGCCAGTTGCCAATTGATATCCATTTTCTCAAGATTATCAGGATCGATTTGATCGAAATCCTCTTCAATTAGATTAGAAGTTGTCAAACCACCATTCAGCAACCCATAATATGAAGATAATAAAGCTGAGATTAATGCCAAGTGCTCATCCGGTGTTTTTGCTGAATATGAAGTCGAACTTGACTGATTTGGAACAGTGAAGTTACACCCTCTTGAAGAATTTCCAGAATTTCCTGAACCATGACCAACAACAAAAGCAGTTTGAGGTGGATTTGATGAATTAACACTGAATGATTTTGCCTTTGCATTGATACTTGCAGAATTTTGTCCATGATATAATTCAGGATTTTGTAATTGAGCAGTGGACTTGTTTGAATTCATCATTTCCATTTCTCGAGCATGAAGCTTTCCGGTTAAATCATGAAATGATAATGTGGAATAGTCTTTATCATGAGTAATCAACAACACATAACTTTCCCATTTCTCTAGTAATGCTTCCATCAATTTTTCTTTCAATTCTTCCTCGGTCTTTTCAATCTTGACAACTTTCATTTCACTAATTAGATGTGAAAACCTTGAAACAAGAGCAAAAATATTTTCTTTGTCATATTGTTGAAAATTCTCAAATTCCTTGTTCAAAACTTTTCGTCTACTCTTCTTATATTGATCATTGCCTTCACATCGAGCAGATAACGCATCCCATAACTGTTTAGCCTTCTTGCAAGTACTGAATTGATGCAACAACTCGGTAGGTAAAGCCATGGTAAGATAACCATAAACTTTTTGTTCAAGTTCATAACTTTTTCTTTCATCCTTATCAAAATCTTGAATCTCTTTATACTCACCATCTGCAGTTGGACGTACATACAACTTATGAATTGGAATCCATAAATCAATATCATTTGTGCTAATGTATGCAGAAAAACGTTGCTTCCAATTTTGATAATCTTCCAACTTTAACAACTTGGGAACTTTCTGACTTGTTCCTATTTCATTATCAAAATTGAGCATAGCTTGTACCGTGCTTTGCATAGCCGCAAACGCTTGAAAATCAGACATTTTCACCGTAAAATGATACTTCAAAAACTTCGAACTCAAAAACGGAGGTCTTCCAAGCGGATTTTGAGGGTCAAAACTAGACGGTACTGACCGTAGGCCAATACAAGTCCTAGATCTCGGAAAGACGAACGTTTTGACTGGTATTGGGTTCCGTAACTCCAAACGGTTTGCAAGTTACGTCAGTTTTAGTGAAGGTCACTATTCTGCCAGCGTACCAAAACAAATCGACAGACCAGTTCCGGACCAAAACAATCAGGCGGATCAAATTTGTACTAGCAGACCAGATTCCGGATCAGATGAACTAGCGGACCAGAATTATACTAGCAGATCAGATGCGGACCAGATATCTTCAGCGGATCAAATTTGGTACGGCGGACCAAATAAACCAGCGGACCAGATGTGATACGCCAAAACCGCCACGGACCAGTTCGTTGAAGATTGCCTGGGCGGACCAGTCAGCGGACCAGCTGATCTATCAGCGGACCAGACGCAAATAAAGCTGAAATCGACTGATTTTCACGAATTTTGACAATTGAAGCTGAAAACTGGATCAATATGATGCGAAAACACTCCAGGAGCATACAGAAATCATTTTTATCCTTGGAATCACTCAGAATTGGAAGAAATTGAAGAAAAACTTAACAAACCCAAGCTTTCTCTCTCTAAAACTCCGAAAATTAATCAAAAACACAGCAGTAGAGCAACCAATAGCTCTGATACCACTTGTAGAAACGAGATACGATCTTACTACTGCGTGTATCAATCAATCATAGCAACAACGGATGTAAATAAGAGAATTCTTATTGATCACTTGAAGATACAATGAAGTTCTCTCTAGTTTCTCTCTCTAGAAACACACACAGAATGGTGTAGAATGACAGAAGTGTTCAACTAGTTAACTTGCACATTCTAACACACACTATTTATAGTAAGTGACTACATAGGCTGCGTACCAAATGATACGCCCGGACCATTTTGTCCGCCGGACCATCTGGTCCGGTGCCAATGATATAGTCATTACACTTCATACAAAGACCCGCTCACATAGATACAATACACGAGACACTCATAGCATAGGAATATGCTTCTACACAAAGGCAACTGGTCCTCCATTAATTCTTTTTGTATTTTCTAGAATTTGCTTATTCCCTGTCATGTGGCAAGTGCATCCACTGTCAACTACCCATAGGCTATTTTGGCCTTTATTTTGCACCTGCACACATCAGAATTGATTAGTTTCTATAGGGGACCCAAGCCTGAGTGGTCTTGGGTCTGCCATAAGCATCATTATACTTGTACTCCTTGAGTATTAAAGTATTTAGAACTGGAGCTTCATTAAGCAGATCATTATTATCAGAACTGAAGTTCTCATATTGAGTACTTGTTTGACTAAATCCTTCACCTTTGGTGTTTTTCCTTTCAGCAATTTTTCTTTCCCTGTACTCCTTAAATTTTCTTTGCTTGTTGGTTATTTTCTTAGATTTTTCATTACCTTGATTAACCAACTTAGTTCTTTCAGGGGATTTGGAAAATCTTTGAGAAAAGTATTTGTTTTGATTTGAACTCTCCCCCTGAGGTGGAACACAATAACTTTCACTTGAACTAGTAGCAAATGCAATTTCAGGTTGGTTAGACTTTTTGCTTCTTGAATTTTTTTTCTCTAGAGGTGGTCTTTCCTCTAGAGGGATTTCTTCTTCCTTGAGTTTCAAAATAATCAAACCCATCACAAAGTGTACATGTGGTCTCTACTTTGGAGCAGTAGCTGATCTGGGTTGAATTTTGTTTTCCGGTAGAACTTGAGTTCGAGCGGAAAGGTGTTTCGCTTAAACTTCAGCCGGAAAACGATTTTACCTTAGAACAGAAAAAATTCCATTTTTACCATTACCAATTAAGACCTGTTGGATTCAGATCCAAAATGCTTCATTGTGTGGCTTTTCACAGGTGAAATTCTTCCTGTGTGTTTCTTTTGAAAATTAGCCTTTGTTTGCAAAACAGGTTTTGGTTTCAAAAATGGTTTAGTTTTACTCAAAGGGTTGAACTGACACACAGCAGCTAAGTGGCCTTGTTCACCACAGAACATGCATTCAACAAGTTTGGTTTCAAATCTTCTGGGAGACTCATGTTTGGTCACTTGGTTGAAAGTGAGTTGACCAAGCCTTTGAGTTTGACTTCCCTTTGGTTGCTCAGGTTGTTTCCCTCCAACTTTTGAGTCTTTAGGCTCATAAATAGTTGGTGGTAGAACATCAATTGAAGGTTTCAAAATGCTTGATTGGTCAGCTGATGCAGAAGTGCTTGCAACAGTGACTTCAGTTTTCTTTGACTCAACAGTGTTTTCAGAACATGAGTGTGATGAGATGTCATCAACTGTGAGACTAACTTTACATTATGATTTTAAAGCTTCAATTGGTTTGATTACAGTTGTGTATTCAATTGGTGGTTCAATACAGTTATACCCAACACCTGCTTTACCATACATCCTTCCCATCCACAATTTCTCAGCCTATTTATTTGCTGTCTGAAATTTGTCACAAGTAAACAAAGCATCTTTTAGATTGATGTCAAGAACATCAATCTAAGCCTTAGCATCTTTAGTTTCATTTCTTGATTTCTCAAGTTTTGACAGCAAGTCATCAAGCTGTGTTTTAAGAACTGAGTTGGTTTGTTTTAACTGTTCATACTCTTTGGTTAAGTTTTCAATTTTTGAAATGTATGATGATTCAGTTTTCTTAAAACATTCCTTTAACTCATTTAAGTTTGAAACTTCATCAATCAAGTCAGTGTTGTGATTTTGATACTTTGCCACTTGCTCTATGCAAGCAGGGCTGCATGGGTTTTCTAAAACTTTCTCAGGGATAGAGTTTACCTGATCTGAGATGGAGTCTTGTTTGGCCATCAAAGCATGGTTGATAGGCTCAAAATCAGCAACAAAATCTTCCCATTCAACACATGAGGTTTGATTAGCAACAGCAGCAACCACATTTTGGTGGTTCTGACTTCCGGTAGGCTTTGGTGGGGTAGGTTGATGACCTGAGTAGTTACCAGAATTGTTGTTGTTGGAATTGTTTCCACCTTGATTCTTTCGTTGGACATGACCCTGGTTTTGTCCTTCTCTTCTTGGCTGTGGGCATTCTCTTGCAAAATGACCAAGCTGATGACAGTTGTAGCACTTTACCTTGCTCTTGTCTAGGCCTATGTGAGCGCCCTTAGCTCCTTTGTAGGTTCTACCAGTTCTTTTATAGAACCTTTGAGCTCTGACAAACACCATCGCAAGTTGGGTTAAGAAATCCATTTCTTCCAAATCATCACTACCTATGCACTCAAGATCCTCACGAATGAAGCCTTGGTAAGAGTCGGTTGCTACATGAGCATTGTGAGAGTTGTCAAACGAGTTTGAAAAGCTCTCTTGACACCTTGGTGTCTCAGGGAAACTGACAGTAGGTGACTGGTATGATGATGAATTTGAAGATCTTTGATTGTTAAAATCGGTAGTTACTAGTGCTGTTGAAAACAGCTGAGTTGACTCAGAAGATAAGTTTTGTTTAAGGTTCAGTTCCATTTCATAGGCACCAAGTATGCCATGAAGTTCACTAAGTCTCATCTTTTTCAAATGCTTACATTCCTTCATTCTCACAGTGTAAACTGTCCACACAGAAGGCAAGGAACGAAAGAATTTTCTGTTTACATCTACCTGATCTAGTTTTACGTCTACCTTTTGCAATTCATCAAGTAAGGAAACAAATCTTAAGTACTGGTTTGTCATTGATTCACCAGATTTGAAAGTAAAGTTCTCATATTTCTGTTTTAAGACATCTTTCTTGTTTTCTTTTACTTCATTGGTTCCTTCATACATTTCACTTAAGGCATTCCACAGGTCAAATGCAGTTTTGTATCCTTTAAACCCACTTAAAATGGAATTAGGAAGTGCAGCCTGTAGAGTCTCAATATGCCTTATAGTCAAATTCGAGAGCAGCATAGTCAGAATCAACGTATTTTTCTAAAGGTTTAGGTATTTTGACTTCTGCATCATCAGCAGATGAAACCATGGGTGAGTAAGGTCCTTCAGTAAAAGATAGCCAAATACGATGGTCTAAAATCCTAACAAAACCTTCCATCCTGAGTTTCCAGGTACCAAAGTCATCAGGAGTGAACATTGGCGGTTTGTTGGCACTACCGTTTGGACAACTTAAACTGAAATCAGTCATTTTTGAAAAACTTTAGAAAGATAAAACAACAAAGCTTGTAGAATAAGCAAGTAGAGTATCAACTTTGAAGCACTGAAAGTCTTCAAAGTAAGAGCCAACGCTCTGATACCACTTGTAGGATCGGTGTTAAACAGATTAACTTAACAAGAAACCCTTCTACTTGCAAATATAACCCTGTGGAATTAAAGTTATATTTCAGTCTACTTAAGCTTATATTAGTTCTCTTGTATTGATGTGAGGGCTTGATTGCATAAAGATAGTAACAACGAAGTAACAAATACTCGGCACTATTTGCATTAACTCAAAGCTACACTATTACAAGTTGTTCGAGAACTGGATGTGTAAACTATGAGCTAACTAAGCTATATATAGTGCTAATGAGATCAATGACAGCCATTGATCTCATGCGATCTAATCTAGACCGTAAAATATAAAGTCAAATACGAACTACCAAAAGTATGAACTTCGACATTTGGAATATCTTGCGTGTTGACAGCAACATACTACTTTAGGAGAGCGGCTTGAATCAGATATAGAAGCATACGAGAAGCTTTTGCAGGATTGGACTTGCTGAAAAGACATCTCAGGAAAAGTCCGGTTGAACTCATTATCTGGTGGATAATCGAGTTCACCCGGAATATTCGCTAAGCGACAAAACTGCTTCTTTCCGCTTGAACTGCCAGTTCCGCTTGAAGTGAGAATTTCGCTTCAACTCTAACTTCAGCCGGAACATAACAAAATTGGCATTCAGCCGGAAATCTTCCAAGCGCAATATTCCTTACAAGCCGGTTTACTAGAGCCTTGATTCAACAGGCTAATTGGGCTATAATCATTTGGCGTCATCGGGTTGTGATTTCAGTATGAGTGCAATAAAGCATAAAGAGCATCCAAGCAATATTGTAAATCTCTTAAAAAATTGTCAAACAATTTGATAAAATCAAATGCAAATAAATCCCAGTACCATTTGAAGAAATCAAAATTGAAACCATCTGGACCCAGTGCTTTATTTCCTTCACACTCCCATATTAGTGCTTTGACCTCCTTCATTCTAAACAAGTGGATTAGTGCAACCCCTTCCTCCTTCGTAAGTACACAATCCCTCTACATTACACATTTGGTCTATTCTAATCAGCTTCATGGAACCTTCCCTTGAAAATCATAAAGAATTCATTCTTAACCGTTGAAGGATCCATGACCCATTCATCCTCAATCCACACCCCCATTAACTCTATTATTCTGTATATTACTATTCATAATGCCATGGAAAGAACTCAAATTCCCATCCCCATCTAGTGCCCACTTCACTCTAGCCATTTTACCTTAAGTTCAAACTTCTCCGGCGCTCAATTTCCATAATTGCTTTATTCATATCCAACCTTATGCTAAGATCTTCATTCGTTAATCGCCTACTCTATGCCAAAACTTCCAATTCCTCTACCTATCCTTTCAGATTTGAAATTCTACCGAACTCCTCTCACTGTTTTTGTGTATGCCAATCCTTAATTCCATTTTTTATCCATCGTAATTTTTTCATTAGGCCTAGGATAGCTACCCCTTCAAAATGGAACATGTTGCACCTTAATTCAACTAATTTTTTAAACCTGGGTAACTTCATCCAAGAATTAAACAGTCGGAATGCAGATGACCCATAATCAGCCAAATCCACGTTAACATGTATGCGACAGTGGTCTGACTTTTCTTTCGGAATAGCCGGTACTGTTGCACCTGACCATTGATTCAAAAATTCACCATTCACTAACACACTATCTATTTTACACAATTTCATCCCATCATCTGATATTTACCTGAAACGATGACCACCCATGGGATATTCAAATAAACCTGCTTCACTAACAAAATTATTAAAATCCTTGGATATGGTTTAGTTGAGTTTTTTGTTAACCCTTTCTTCTTTCATGCGAACCACATTAAAATCTCCCATCAAAATCACAGGACATTGCATCTCATGTATCAACAATTGTTGCCACTATTCCTTAATTGTTGCAGCCCTCTACGAAGCATAAATGTTAATAACAGTAATAGTAATTGAAAGAGGGATCATACCTTGCATCAATATGAAGTGTCTGGCCTCTGTGACTTCCTGCTAGACAAATATCGACGGATTATACAAGCTTACTAATCCACGTGACCTACCTTAGCATTAAGAACCTCCATTTTGATTCTTTCTATACCCCAAAAATGTTTCCCATCCTCTCTGAATTTGCCAACTGTGTTTCCTGTATTGAAATAAAATTGACTTTGTGGATAGCTCTGATTTTCCTAATCCACTGGGCTTTGTCAAAATCGTCTGCTCTAACATTAGTGGTTTTATGTGTGTATATATATAAGTATGTGAAAAGTTTTTATCCCACTCAGTAAAGCGATTTACTAAGTCCTACATGTGCTTTCATGTATATTAGGTTATAGGGCTGTTGAGAAAGATAGTAGATTAGTCCTCGAGAGTTAAAGATATTTTTTATGTAATGTATAAGAGTTTATTATTTATTTCTTTTTTGAAACGTTTAAAAGGTTGATTTATTTTTGAATTGATATACACTTGAATTCTAGTATTATACGAGTGACACGTCAGCCCTACCTGAGTTTAGGTGTTACATTTCAAACCTACATTTGTGGTTCTCGATACATTGTGTGACGACTGAGAATTTTTTTTCTTTTCTTTTCTTTGTGTCTAGCTCATTAACTTTTACCGCGTTACGCAATTTTCGAGGACGAAAATTCTTCAACAAGGGGATACTGTGACAATCCAACTTTTCAGGTCATTTTCTGGCATTAACTGAACGTAAAACGTATTAAATGTTGTGTGAACATTTATGTGCTTAACTATGTTGACTTTAGCAAATTAGGGTTTTGTGTGATTAATCACTACGAGCATGCCCGGAAATTTAAATATTTGATATTCTATGATTTCACCATTTATGATTTCATGTGATATATTTATATATAAGTTGACACAATTTATTCTATGATCTTATGTGGTGATGTGTCGTAAAACTAGACGTATTATTCTATGATTTTACTAGGGTTTAATCTATGATTTTATTGAAACAAAAATAATTAATTTGGAGTTATTACTATTCATTTTTTGTGGTTATTTAGGGTTTACAACTTTATAAACGTCAAGTGTTAATCCTGTAGCGATCTATATTCGTTTGGTAGTCGTCTAAAGATAGTTTCGTTATGTCCGTTAGCATTGTTAATCTTGTTATAACTTGGAGGGCCTTTTCTGCCATTTTCCAAACTTTATTGTTCTTAACAAAAGTCATAGGGGCCGGTTCAGTAATTGAGGGAACTTTGTTCCACAATTGTAACATTGGAGGGACCAATTGTGTTAATTACCCAAAGTTGAATTGAAGATTCGGTGTAACCGTCGTCCGTTCATCGCCTCGTAATTACTTCGGCCATTATTTCCTTCTCAGTTACACACCACAATCGACTGTTTTGATCCAAGCTCCCATATGATTTGGTCATTCACTCACCATCAACACCATCCCATCTTTCTCTCGTCTTTCTCTCGTTCCACCGCAAAGAACCACCGCGACAGAAAAATTCCGACTAAACACCACTACTACACCACCGTTCGACACATGACTGTGATCGCAAGTCTTTGCCGAGCAACCAGGAGCAAGTTGGGTGGTGACCGGAGCCGAGTTCGTGTCAAAGCGGGTTCGAGTTCGAGATTGTTCGGGTTTAGTTTCGACAACAAAAAATGCATCAAACGCTCGTTCAGACGTGAGATAATCATCCCCTCTATTAGTCACTTATTTTTTTTAAGGATTTCTGTGATTTCGCGATTTTCCGGCGACTGGAGCTAGGGTTCCGATCACCGGAGTTCTTGAATGAAGAAGATGAGTTCGGATGGGTACGGGTAATATATTTTCGGTTCTGGATATAAACCAGACGCCAATCTGGCACAATGGTTTGGGTGCTGGTCTGGTACGCTGGAGACGCGGGTTCGAGTCCCGGTCTCACCCTTTTTAATTCTGCATTTCTATTTCAATTCGTTTCTGGTCGCCGACTATGTATAAAACGAAACTGATCGGACTTGTAACACAGTCAGGGCCCTAGCCGAGTGGTTTGGCCACTGTGTAGCGACATGGAGGTCGCGGGTTCGAACCTGAGGACCCTCATGTTTGCTTTTTTTTATTATCTCATATTTTAAGCATTTGAGCCCGAGATTTTGTATCAAAATTGTTCCCTATCATATCTAAAACCCGTAGAAATATATTTGGGACATTTACACCTCGTAAATCACGTTTAACTTGTTATTCTAGATAAAAAATATATATATATATTTCCAACATATATATATATATATATATTGATATAAAATTCTAGTTTTTATAAAAAGGTAAAATATATATGTATATGTATATCTTGGGTAGATTAATATATAAACTTATGCCGTTTGGATTTTTATTGAAATAACCGGATATTTTATGATAACCTTTAATATATATATATATATATCTATTGTCCTCGCAAATTCATTATTAACGTTACTTGAACGTTCAGTAAATACGTATATTATATATATTTATTTTTAGAATATTTAAACTTAGAAAATATACAATATTGATATATATTGTATTTTCCCACATTATTCCGATAATCACTCGGATTTGGCACACGTGCCATCCTCGACTTGTTCCGTACTCCACGATCCTTCATGTGCTTGTCGTTTACGTTAGACTTGATAGTTTATAGAACACACACTTATACATTTATGCTCGTTAGGTGATTGATTGCTTGCACAAGACTCGTTCTTGCTACTTGAATTAACTGTTTATCTGGAAACTTTGTTGTGCAATCTAAGGTGAGTTTCACGGCCCCATTTTACTGTTTTAATCCTGTTGGGGGAGATTAACATGCATGACTTACACAATTGAGATAATTAGACTTTTGTATATCACTTAAAGTACTTGTAGCACACTGATACAACAAAGTCCTTCTTATGGTACCGTTAGTATTAATGACGATAGCGAGAAATATATTGTAGTACTACTGGGTCTGACAAACCCCACCCGGGTCAGTCGCTCTGGCACGATTAGATATCAAACGGGTGTTATATTCGTCCTAAACACAACAAGGCAAACTATAAAAACCTGTTAGCTAGGTTCGCTGAACAATTACAACTCGTCTCTCCAATGAGGGGCGATTTCCGGTGATCTGTTTCCGGTGATTTGCTTGTTGCTCCGATTGCTCTTGTCGATCGTGTTTTCCCAAAACCCTCCTCGTTAATCATTGTACCTAGCGATCCTGTCATTGTATCCGTTTCTGTGCATCTGGTACGAGTTTGCTAGCGATTTATTGGAGCGAGTTAGGGTTTCCCGTCTCGTTTCTTATGATCGTATAGCAACCTGTGATCGGTTGTGTGGTTTACGGTTACTTTACGAGTATTGTTAGCGACTGTTGATTTCGTTTAGGGTTTTCGTTTCTGTTTTGATTTCCGTTCCTCGTGGTTGCGATTTCCTAAGATTACGGGTCTTTTTTCTCTAGTTGTTCAAGGCTACATCGGTGTTTATCGGTCCCTTCCTTGACGCCTAGATCGAATTGCATTCCTTTAATCTGTTGGATTGTGCATCTTTGAGGTTCGTCGACTAGGGTTTCTGTGAGTATGAATAACAAACCTTCGGCATCGGGCCTTGTTGCTCGTCTTAAAAATATTGGCGGGTCTAAGCTTCCTCCTCCGAGGAAAGGAAATTCTTTAAAAGCAACTAAGGGAGGTAGTGTCGGTGACAGTTCTTCAAATTTGTCCGCCATGCATGGCAACAGTGCTGATGTCAGCCCTGTGGAGGCTCTACCTGCGGATGACGTCAGCCCTGGTATTGATCCCGTGAAAGATGTTCCCCAAGCTAACAGTCCTGTTGAAGATGCTAACCTGAGCGTCCCAGGTAGAGTAAGCCCTAAGGCTTCTGCTGATGTCACTACGGATGTAAGTCACGTAAGTAAGGTGAATGATATCGAGTCTCCGATAATCCCTGATGCTGGTATTATGCATAATGAGGAGCTCAGTAACAAACAGGTGTCCTTTGCGGCAACTCTAGTAGGGAATAACTCGAAAACTAAGATTAACTTCCGTTCTCTTGCGAATGAGACGAGTCTTCCAGGAGTTGATGTGGTTCTCTCCAAGGAATCGGTAATGAAGATTCAGAAGAAGTTGGAGTTCACGTTGTATGGATACTTTCTGGTTGATAGAGTGGCATTCCCAGTTATGGAATATTTTGTTAAGAATAATTAGAGGAAATATGGGATACAAAAAGTGATGATGAACGGTGTTGGCTTCTTTTTCTTCCAATTTGCTAATGAACAGGGAATGATGAATGTGCTAAAGGGTGGGCCCTGGATGATCCGGAATCGCCCAATTTTTTTAAACACTTGGTCACCATCCACTAAACTTAAGAAAGAAGACATTCAAGAAGTGGCTGTTTGGGTTAAGTTTCACGATGTTCCTCTAGCAGCGTATTCAGAGGATGGTCTTAGTATGCTAGCAACGAAAATTGGGAACCCTAAAACTCTTGATACGCATACGGAAACAATGTGCATGGATAATTGGGGACGTAGTAGCTATGCTAGGGCACTGATAGAAATATCCTCTAAGCAAGACTTTGTTGATTCGGTGTCGATAGCGATTCCTAGTATGCATGGAAATGACTACGTTGTGGAAAATGTAAAGGTTGAATATGAGTGGAAACCACCACGATGCAGAGGCTGCCATGTATTCGGGCACGAGGACAAAACATGCCCGAAAGCTCCAGCACCAAAACCGGTTGTGGAAGCTCAGGATCCTGATGAGGAGGGATTTACGAAGGTTAAAGGGAAAAAGGCTGCTAAGAATCAAGGAGTTCCTCTGAAAAATCAGAAACCCAAATTTGTTTATCGTCCAGTTCATATAAATGCCAAGAGTGACAATGGAGCCTCTACGAGCAAGGAGACAGGCCCTAAAAGAGGTCCAGAGAAACAGGTTAACACTTCTAATATGTTTAGTGTCTTGACAGGTGGTGAAGATAGAGTGTTTGAACTTGAAGATCTACAAGCTTATGCTAATACTCTTAGGAAATATTCTAAGGGGGGGAAGGATATGGTGGACGAGGAAGAGGTTGAGGAAATATACAATGAGACGACGGAATTTATGATCTCGGGTACAAAAACTAAAGGGGCAAGCACTCCTTCCACGAAGGTGATCCAATGATTAGTCTTTCTACCTGGAATATTAGGGGGTTGAACCGCCCCCTGAAACAAAGGGAGGTTCGATTTTTTGTTCAAGAACACAATCTTTCTTTCTGTGCTATATTAGAGTCTCATGTCAACACAAAGCATCTTGTTAAAATTTGTGGTGATGTTTTTCGTTCGTGGGAGTGGACGTCAAATGGTGGGGTCTGCAAAAAGGGCACGAGAATTATTCTTGGTTGGGATAAGAATGCGATAGATGTTATGGTTTTGTTTCAAACGGATCAAGTCATGCACCTTCAACTTATCATCAAACATACTAAAAGCGTTGTCTTCTGCTCGGTTGTCTATGCGGCTAATTATTATGTTACAAGACGTGCTTTATGGGAGGAGCTGATCAAGTTTACTCACGTTGTTAAAAATCAGCCTTGGTTAGTCATGGGGGGATTTCAATACGACGTTATTTTTGGACGATAAACAATCTAGTTCGTCTAAAATTGATATTGGCATGAAGGAGTTCAGGGAGTGTGCTGAGGAGTGCAAGATTGCCGACCTTAGAAGCACGGGTATCCATTATACGTGGACGCAAAAATTAAAATCGGGAATGGGAATTTTCAAAAAACTGGATAGAGTTATGGCTAACGATGGATATATTGATGCTTTCCCGAATTCGTATGCCCGGTTTGAACCCTATCGGATTTCTGACCACAGTCCATCGGTGGTTAGAATTTGTAGCTCGAGGATACGGAAAGCTCACAGCTTCAAATTTGCTAATTTCCTGACATCGAAACCGGAATTTCTTAAAATTGTCGAGGAAACTTGGAAAGGGAGTGTGCATGGTGTTCCTCAATTTGTGGTGGTTAAAAAGATGAAAATGTTGAAGAACCCTCTTAGTTCTCTTCTATACAAGCAAGGGAACCTTCACAAGCGTGTGGAGAGCATTCGGTATGAGCTGGATGATATTCAAAGGCAGATTGATAGTGATCCCAGTAATATGGAATTAAAAGCAAAGGAGGCTCTGTTAACCAATGAGTTTCATGTTGCATGCTTGGATGAGGAAAATTTTTTGAAACAGAAGGCTAAGGTTCAATGGTTGGCAACGGGTGATCGGAACACAAAATTCTTTCACAGAACTCTAAAGCAGAAAAACCATCGTAGTAGGGTTGATACAATTAAAGATGGGGCTGGAATTCTTCACGAAGGAGCTGCTGTCCCTAACGCTTTTGTTGAGCACTACACTAAGTTCTTTGGGAATAAGGGAACAGTTAGTGGGGATCCGGATCCAAGCATATTTAATAAGAAGGTCTCTAGAGAAAAAGCTGAATGGATGACTAGACCGGTTTCTGAGACAGAGATTCGTGATGCAATGTTTGATATTAGTGATGATAAAGCCCCTGGTCCAGATGGGTTCTCCTCTGCTTTTTTTAAGAAGGCTTGGGCTGTCATTGGTAATGATGTTATGGTGGCTGTCCGTGATTTTTTTGAGTATGGAAAAATGTTGCAAGAAATAAACCATACAATTATTGCGCTTATCCCAAAGGTGGCAACCCCCGAGATGATTACGGACTATAGGCCAATATCCTGTTGTAATGTGCTCTACAAATGCATCAGCAAAATTATTGCCAATCGATTAAAGGCTGTTCTGAATGAGGTGGTTAACATTAATCAGTCGGCGTTTGTTCCTGGTCGGCGTATAACAGATAACATTTTGTTGACCCAAGAGTTGATGCATAATTACCACCGTCAGTCAGGTGATCCGCGTTGTGCTCTAAAGATTGACATTCAAAAAGCGTACGACACGGTGGACTGGATGTTTCTAGGTAAAATATTGGTGGGTTTTGGGCTCCAAATGAGAATGGTGGAATGGATTATGAAATGTGTTACATCGACCTCATTCTCAATTTCTGTGAATGGTGAGATTCATGGTTTCTTTAAAGGTAAACGGGGTCTCCGTCAGGGAGATCCTATGTCGCCGTATCTGTTTACTCTGGTCATGGAGATCCTCACACGTATGATTGATCGTGATGTGAAAAATTGCCATGGATTTCGGTTTCATAAAAAATGTGAAGAGCAATGTATTGTTAATGTGTGCTTTGCTGATGATCTGTTTTTGTTTGCGAGAGGCGATGTTCAATCCCTGAACTGTTTGATGAACACGATAAAGAATTTCTCTATGATTTCAGGTTTGATTCCAAGCATTCCTAAGAGTACCATCTTTTTCTGCAATGTGAAGGTGGAAACGAGAATATCGATTCTCAATAGTATGCCGTTCAAAGAAGGTAGTTTGCCTGTCAAATATTTGGGTGTCCCGTTGATCTCCTCTCGTCTCCGGTATAGTGACTGTCATAGTTTAGTGGAGGCGGCTGATAATAGAATTGGAAGTTGGAAGAATAAATGTCTTTCTTTTGCAGGCCGTTTGCAACTTATTATCTCTGTTCTGTCTGCCATGCATATTTATTGGTGCTCAGTGTTTTTGCTGCCGGCTTCTGTTACTAAGGATTTGGAAGCTAGGATGCGTGGTTTCTTATGGTCCCAAGGAAAGCTTACTAAGGGAGCTGCTAAAGTGTCTTGGAAAGTGGTGTGTGCGCCTAAAGCTGAGGGTGGTTTGGGTATTCGTCGCATTCGGGAGATGAATATCGCTTTGCTCTCGTCTCATATTTGGAGCATTGTTACTAACATGCCTTCTTTATGGGTCCGATGGGTTCACATACATAGACTGAGGGGCCGAACAATATGGAACTGTAAAAATGTCGCTAATAGTTCGTGGAGCTGGCGGAAGCTTATTCAACTCAGATCGATGTTGCGTCCTTACATAAGAACGATAATCGGTAACGGGCAACACGCGTCGGCTTGGTTTGATTACTGGAGTAGTGTTGGTCCGCTGGGTGTGATTATTACGTCTAGAAGCATTCATAATGCTGGCTATACGTTATATTCTAAGGTGGCAGATTTACTATCTAGTGGTAATTGGAATTGGCCACCTGAATGGCTTGTGACTTATCCTGCCCTTCGTGATGTGCAACTGGTGAACCCTAGCGATTGTCTTGATAAAGTTGTTTGGCATCATAATGGGACAAACAATAGGTACTCGACAACAATTGTTTGGCAGTCGATTAGAACTGCGAGGATGGAGGTTTCCTGGATGCATGTTGTGTGGTTTTCTGAATGTATTCCCAAGCATGCGTTTGTTCTTTGGCTGGCTGTTATGGAGAGATTACGTACTCAAGACAGAATAAGGGAGTGGTATATCAAAAATGGGAACTTGAACATGATGTGCTGCCTGCTGTGCCATGCAGAGCTCGAGACACATAATCATTTATTTTTTGAGTGTTCTTTTTCTCAGGTTGTTTGGCGAAAGGTCTGCCACATGATTGCGAGGAATGATCTTGATATTATGTGGACTAGTACTGTTAATATGTTGTCGGCAGGAGCAAACTCTAGACGAATTAAAGTGGTGATCAGCAAGCTGGCGTTTTCGGCGACGGTCTACCACATTTGGAAGGAACGTAATGGTAGATATCATGATAATTGTACAAGACCTCCGAATGAAGTGTTCAAACATGTGTGTGATGATATCCGATACAAGCTAATGGCGCTCAGGTTGCGGAATTGTGTGAACGTGTCCCAAACTTTAGCGGATTGGGATATTGTTGGTGGCAAGATTTCGGATGACGGTGGCTGATTTGATGTTTGTTTTGTCTTTCCAGTTTTGTTACTAGTGATTGGCTAGGTGTTTTAGTGGTTGTTATCTGTTGGGTTGTTTGTGATACTCTGCAGGGGCATGTCCCTGCTTGAGAACTAGTAGAGATTCACTCTACTACTTGTATTTTTTGTGGCTGTTAATATATATCACCGGGGTAAAACCCTTTACCCAAAAAAAAAAAAAACCTGTTAGCTTCGGTGACCATAAACGTGCGAAGTTTCATGTATATAGCCTAGCTAGCTATTTGATATATATAAGTGATTATGCTCTTACAAATTGACGTTATTGAACGGTCAATCTTAAACTGAACTTGAAATGTTATTGAACTGATAAACCTGTGAACTCACCAACCTTTGTGTTGACACTTTAGCATGTTATTTCTCAGGTCGCTAAACTGGATTGTCTACCACGAGCTAGGATGCACCACTTAAGGATTATTATTGACATGCATGCATCATAGACTTTAATACTTTTCAAACTAATTATCATTTGGTTTGCACATGTTTTGGCGCTTGAACATTTATTATAACTTTTTTCGTTTACGCTTCCGTATTTCAAAATGCATTTACTTTGGTTTGACTTTTACGTTGCATATAGACTGTTCGTATGGCTAATGTGTTCGATCTGGTTTGTCACGCTCCCTGCGGCGCGTTGTCGCGCGTGGGATTTTTGGGGGTGTGACAGATTGGTATCAGAGCCATTGGTTATAGTGAACTAGGTTTGCATTAGTGGACCGACTATAGCCTTAGTTACACCTTAGTCATACACTCGAACACACACACACACACTAGTATTTGAATATTTGACTATGTGTTACTTGTACTTATATATGTATATATATGGTATATATGCAGACATGGCTGGATGGATATCCGCTTCCCTATCATCCTCATCATCATCATCCCCATTCGTCACCAGTAGGCGGGTTACTTCGGGTCCTACTACCCCGACTCATGGTAATCGGAGGATAACTTCCGAAGGTAACGTATATGGAGAACCAATTGTCGTTCATGGAAGAGATAATGGCAACTGGAACTGGTATGAGTCACTTGTGGCTAGTTGGGTTCATCGGGAACAAGTGCCACCTATTTCAACAGAGCCGTCATCAACTCGGTTCTTTCTACCCGAACTGCCATATGCCATTGAACGAGTTGTCACGGCAATGGTCTCTATGTTTGACCGCGCGCTCAGGGACATTAAGAGGCTATTTGATATGGTCGCAGATCTGCAAGATTTGGGGCTAGCATTATTCAGAAAATTGCCACACTCGAGGAAACCTTGAAAGGGACTAATGAGCGTCAGACCGTGCATCAGGTGACACTGAGTGACACGTATTATCAGGTGAGTCATCTCACTGAGCTAGTGGAGGCACTCACAGCTCGGGTTGCTGAGCTTGAGTTGGCTAGGCAGGCTGAGCCTCCGGCAGAGCTGGTTGAAGAATCTATTGTGGAGGATCCCGAGGAAGAACCTAAAGAGGATCCCGAGGAAGCACCTGAAGTGGATCCCGAGGAAGAACCGGAGGAGGAGATGTCTGATGCATCTAGTGATCATGATAGCTCCTGAGTTATTTGTTTTCACTTATGTTTTGTTTGGTTGTTTGTTTTATTGGGAGGATGTACCCAAGACTATGCATTTTGAATTTTGAATTTCTGTTGGATAATTTATGAACGAGTTACATTTTATTTGAAATGGGATTTACTATTTAATATGTGATAGTCTCTTGTGAAGTAATTTATTACTTATGTGATGGTTGTTGTGATTCATGTTATATATTATTCTCATTTTGGGTAATTGTGAATTGATGATAATGGCAGACGGAAATGTACCAAACATGACACCAGCTGAATTAGCTGCACTAATCAATCAACATGTGGCTGTTGCCTTGGCGGCACAGGCCCAAGGTGCAGGCAATGCAGGGCCACACCAAGGTAATACAAAATTCGCGTTTTGTTGTTTGATGTGATGACACGCATTGGTGATCTATGATTGAATGGTTGTATGAATGTATGTACAGGTAATGCTACATTTAAAACTTGCATGGACTGTAAGCCTAATCAGTTCAAACGAACTGAAGGAGCTGTTAGCCTACTCCACTGGATTGAAAACATTGTGTTTAACCCATAACGATAACAAGCAACGGTCATCGAGCTCATGAGGTTTGGGAAGATTATGAATGTTGTGAGATGTCAGATGGCATAGGAGACCATGTTGTTAAAAATGTGGTGTGATATTTAAAGCCATTTCAGTTGCTACAATGCGATTGCATGCAAACCAGATGTGTCAGGCACATTGAATGTTTTTTAAATGTCTTATGCTTGTGTTTATGTGCTTTTTTATGATTCATTGTTGTTGTTCGTATGCTCTTAAGTTTAAGTGTTGTTCGCATTAATTAAGTTTAATTGTTGTTCGTATTAATTAAATTTAAGTGTTTGTTCATGTGTTATTGTTAAAAGTGTTTGTATTAATAGAAGTGTTATTTGTATGTTTGTATTAATGAAAGTGTTTTCTTTAATAAATTTAGAAACCCTTAATTTCAAATTATTGGAGCATAGAGGAAGAGGAGGAGTTGGTTGTTACTATCCATCTTGTTACGCATGAAACGGGGATTCATGATCCCAAGGGTCCCGAAAGCGAGGCTTATTGGAATCAAGTAAACGAAATGTTTGACAACGATCGGTTAACTGAAATGTCTGACGAAGATATGAGGTTATATGATCTCAATTCATCAACTCGTACGTTGGATGAATAAAAGGGGAAATGGGTAAAAACTACAACCGCTTCTTCAACGATTTCAACTTATGTATGACGGCCGAGTGACGTTGGATGAAGAAGGTCCACAATACAATTATCTTAATGACTATGTTATTGCTGAAACTGTAATCGAATACAAACGGTTATATAAAAGGTTATTTGCTCAGTTAGCAATTTGAAAGTATTAACGTCATAATTTCAGTAATGTAATTTCTTGGTAGTTTTAGAAAAGTTTAGTCAAGTTTGGAATCTTTTGTTTTTCTTAATTTTAACTTGAAAAAATTTATTTAAAAAAAATTATTTAAAAAAAACCAATTTTTTCCGGTTAAGAGGTCCAGTTAATAACCAAAACCAGTTTAAGAGGTTCGATTTTTTCTTGGGAACCGTTTTCACATGAACCGGTTTATTCAAAAATTGGTTCATTTTTTTTACATAAAAATCGGCCGGTTTTTTTGGAACCGGTTAACTCACTGGTTAACCGTTTTGTGCACCTCTAATTTGTTCTCTCTCTCTCAGTCGCCGATTGTAATTTCCCGAAGACGAACACATCCCCGATGGTTCACCACTGCCTCCATCAACGGATGGAGGCAGTGGTGAACCACCCCTATCATTCAAGACCACCATCCCTTGTGTAGGGGCCAAGACATCACCATCAATTTTTGTTTCTCTTCCTCTATCCTCTCTCCGACGATCGTAGATCTGTCTACTTACAACACCATCTATACAACACCACCGCATGCCTATATCACCACCCCAAACATCAATTAACTTCTTCAATCCAAGAATCCAATAACGATCTAATTCAGTCCATACATCTCCGAGCGTCGTGACCCGTTGGAGCTTCGATTTGGTCTGAGGACCCGTTGATGCTTCGATTTGGTCTGAGGACCCTGCCACCACCAATTAGAGATTCACTTTGGGCTTTAGCCATGGGTTAGATAACCAATTTGGGCTTAAAGGCATTTGTTGTTGTGGTCATCACGTCAGTTTTCAATTTGATCTCCACTTTGATTCTTAACGCCTTATTTATAGTTTAGTAAATGGAGTCTTACGATAACGATGGGGAAAATATTTCGTTTTAAGGATTTCATTGAAATCATTCGAGAAGACGGGTGATGGAGATTGTTTTCCCAGTGATGGTCCTAGAAAAAAGATGGGTGGTGTGCGACGTGTGTTAGATGTGGATGCCCAAGTAACGACAACTATCATATAGGATCCAAATTGTTACATCATGAGCAATGATTAACCTATTGATGTTTACCTGCTTTAAATATCTTAAACACGAATATGATGCAAAACGTGATGAAATCGTTATTCAGAATAATGGTTTGGGAAATTTATAGTAGGATAATAAATTAGGCTTAATTAAAAAAATCGTTATTTAATTTAAGGCTAGAAAATTTCCAAGTTTAAAATTTTTAGCAAAAGAAGAAAATACCAAAGCATGTATCAAACTAGTATCGTACCGAAATATTCGGTACCAGACCCGGTACCTACGTCTCGTCAAATTCGATATTGGTAACGGTATGCTACCAATACACTTGTATTGTTATGGTATCGATACTGACCTTAATTATAATCATCTATTGAGTAGAATGTAGATAATTCAGTTATTTAATATCTTATATTACCGCCCTTATAAAGCCTACAGTCAAACACTCCTTCCCCCAACCCGGAACTTTCAATTCCGCTCTCCAAAACATATTAGATGGAAGGATTGGGTTTTCTAGATGGATTCACCTTCTACAAAATCGAGCATCCTCAACGACCAGCCTTGGTATCCTCTAGCCTTTTAGGTAATGTCCCTAGGTGGTATAAGTTTTTTTATGGCTAAGGTTGAAATCCTATCTAGAGGTGGTCCCGTATCATCGTGCCTCTCTGCTTACTAGGACTTGAACCAACCACAAACACTATTAGAGGAAACCTCAAGCAACTGGTAAAACGTTCCCAGCGCGAATGCAAGGTCTCAAACCGGTCACCTCCCATTGGTGGTGGCCTTTCGGGTATCATTGGGGCGAACCCACTACTATCCTTATTTGGTATAAATACTTTCACAATAATGGTATGTTGACCACATGGGAAACGGATCAGTATTTCACCTTCCCATGTTGGATGGAACCAATCTTTGTAATTTTTAAAAATTTAGTACAAACTTGTTATGAAGGAATATGATATTTTTGCGGCATATTTATACATTCTAATTTCTCCTTCATCTTTCAAACGTGGGACTTCATTTCTGTTTTGGTTAATTAGAGCTGGCATATCCCGGTTCCTAGACTCCATGTTTTGGGCAGACTCGGGGCTTCTTTTAACAGCCTTTTCATTCGTGGAGCATCCCATCCATGACCAAGTTGTTGTACCTTCACAAATTCACGTATATCTGTTCACCAACATTTCTGATCTAGCTTCCCAAGTTATTGACAGCAACGTTGTAAAAGCGAATCTTGTTGTTTTAAAACAGTGGTTGATGCCGGCTCAAATCTTGACAGCCACATGTGGCAGAATTATTGTGATTGCTGCTTGATTTGATCAGTACAGTTCACATCTGCTGAAGCCTCCAAAAAAGTAGTGCATATGATTGCAACAAGGAGTACTACAATAATGGTTTGTGTTGTTGCCATTATAGAATAGGAAATGATGGTTTTATCTATATGTGAATGGAACTATGGTATTTATAGAGGTGTTAATGTGGGAATTTAATTTGGGTGGGCATGAGGATCATTTGTAGTTATCTGAAGCGGTACAAAGAATTGATTTTTTTTTCTATTCCATAAATAGAGATAGTATTGTTTAATTTGACTGGAGGTGACGATGGTGATGGCAATGTTGACAATATGCCGTAACGTGTTATATCAGGTATCTATATGTTTATTGAAGGGCAAACTTTTATGCTATTGATAGAGTTTGTCGACGTTAATACCTTTTGCAGTGACATGTTGACGCTAATGTGTTGCCCCTACTTCTTTGCTGCTAATGCTCCATGTGTCGCCGTCATTGATCCCAATCGTCGCTATTGATGTTGCCGCTAATACTCTTTGATCCGTAAAATGTATTTTTCATCATATTTTTTTAGTTTCCAGTTTTCAAATAAATACATTAAAAAACCGCAGCCTTCAATATTAAAACATACATACACTAACATTTTCATATCTATAAATATAGGAGAAAGTTATGGTAGGACCCAATTTGTGCAAAGCTACGAAACCATATTAGGCGCCGATCTGCGTTTTTTTAATGTGACATTCAAAAATTTATTCCGTTTAAAGCGTGATTTTACAAGGAAGTTTTATCTGAAAAGGATAGCGGCATCTTTTTACAAACCAAAACCTATTAAAAGAATCCCTATGATCATGCAAAACATTCAACTATTCTCCCAAATCACTCAGACACTATACAAAATTTCTCCAAAATTTTGAATTTCGTCTTTGAAGACTATGATTACGGTAATGGTGAAGGCTGGCTGATAAACAAGGAAAATCAGGTATCAATAAGTTTTTTGTTTTGTATAAACTCAGTATAATGTGCCTCCTATCTATGCGTTTGATGTTAAAGATCTTGTCATTGTGGTGGATGAGGCGCATTTTTGCAGGAGGAAGAAGTCCATATTTTATGCCATCATTCTCACAGCATGTTGGTGTCTTTGGAAGTGTAGAAACTGGGCGGTGTTCGAAAAGAAGAAACCTTTTTTAACGGCAATTTTCAATGAGATTAAGTGTATGAGTTATCTTTGGGTTAAGACTAGAGGTAAATGGGAGGACCTAAAATGGGAAGATTGGTGTAGGTTCAATATGTAAGTCTTTCTTTCTTTGTTTGTTTCTTGCCCCCTAGCGTCTTACTAATGGGGGTGTGTTAATGAAATCGCCGTTCAAAAAAAAAAACATAAGTGTACTATTTTTGGAAAAAAAAACTCACGTTATTTCTTATTACATATGCGTTGTTTGGAATTACATTTGAATGATTTATAATTGCATTAGTTGGGTTCAGTATTTGGTCATTTTCTTACTTGTGTTATTTATTGTTAACTTTTGCGTGACTATTAGAAAAAAATGCGTCATTCCTTATCAAAAGCTTGCCTAATTTATAGTTGCTAGTTGCGTTATTAAGATTACGCGATTAAAATTTGCATGATTTATGTAAACCTTTGTGTGGTTTACTACTGTGCGTATTGTTTTTTTAATGGCATTGTACTTTATCTAGGTAACCGGGGGTGAACACCTGGCACGCATAACGGTGTTATCCACGGTACGCTGTGAGTACTGACCATGTGGGTAACACATGTCATCAGTCTAGCCCATTCCAGGAACAATCCCCCTTCGCGAACGGCCGGGTGGTAAAACATGTGGGCTCAAGGATCAAACTAGTGACCTCTCAGTCAAATAGTCTCCCATCATCACCAGTACCACTAGGACAAACCTAGTTGGTTACTATATTTATTGTTATATGTTGCATTATTTAAGTTTGCGTGATTACATCAGCGTGATTTGTTCTAAACGTTGCATGATTTAAACAACTACTATACTACCGCCTCTATTCACTCAATGAGAAAGCTAATAACACCAAAACAAAGCCTCAGAAAAAAACTCCAATCCAAAATTGTCAATGTAGTTAAAAAGGGTGTTAAAAAAGATTAACAACTACAACAGATAATTTGAGAAAGAAAGGTATCCCTGCTCATAATGATGATGACTTTGAAATTTCACTTAAGAAAAATAAAAGAAAACCAAGGAAATATGACAAAGCATTGGAATCACCACCAAAGAAACGAAAGAAGGTTAGACAGCAAACATACAACGATGATGATTTTTAAAGTCCACTAAAAGAGAATGAGAAACAAATAATAAGAAGCCACAAAAGCAAAATTTTATGGAATACAAGAACAAACACATTACAACGAGATGCTTTGTGGACAACACATATTATAAAATAATAACGCATGAGGAATTATAAATAAAGAAAATCCTTAAATAAAGAGTTTCTATTATTTATAAAATAATGTTATATATCACGCATGATTTATTTGATTACCATGTAAGAATTTTAACCCGTGAATTTATATTAACTAGTTAGTGTCCCGGGTAAATACCCGAGGCTGTGATATAAAAAAAATTAAATGAATTAAAAGATGAAAGTTTTTTTTCTAACTATTAAACGAATAATCGAATTGGAGTTTAAGTTCATCAATGGTGGGTTTAGAAAGTCGCGACTTTGTTTTTTGATTCGCTCACCATCATTCGTTGATCGAAACCTAAGTAATATGGATCTAGTTTTGTTAGGTTTTCTTTCACGAATTCAAAGCAATTTACAGATCAAATTTTCATTGAGAAATGAAGAAGATATGATGAATCAAAGTTATGGTATTGTAAAACAAATATGGATAATTTTGTATGGAAATTTAATTTTTTGATTTTTAATTATAAGATCTTTCCTTTTTTGTAAATACCATTTACCTTTTAATTTAAAAATCTATAAAAATGACACATAAGCTAATCCTAGGTGGCACACCTTAAATTGTGCCACCTACACATTAAAAACTTGTGTTTACTATATAGTATAGATCATTAGAAACAACGCGGAGATATATATATTTAATAACACATAAGTTATCTTCCGTTTTGGGAATACTCATATAATGACGCATGATGGAATATAAATAACGCAAGCCCTTACAAAGTTCAGGAGCTAGATAAAAGAATGTAATAAGTTCAGCCTGAGGATATTTGGAGATACTCAACCTTTTATATATACCTCCAATTCAAAAAACAATGAGAGAATACTGTTGATGTTGATGCATAATATTGCAAGATGCTGGATCAGACAAAAGATTACAGAAGAATCAACGTTTATAAAGAAAACCCTAGACTAGCCAAACTGCACCTGAAATGTGGACGAACTGGCACCCGAACTGCCAGTTCGGATAAGGTCCAGTTTGGGTGATCGGGAACTTATATATATTAGATTTTGTCTAGAATTTTGTAAGGAGTTGTCATTTAGTGTGTGAAACTCAAGGTGTGTCACACCCCGCCCGCACCACCACCTATCAGGTGCGGGGGAGGTGTTGGGGAAAACATGCTGTCGATATCAGATACGCGGAAGCAATAGAATGAACATATTTAATTTATTACACAATATAATGTATTTCTCCTGTAATGCATTAGTCGCAACATAGTTACTGTTGTGTATCTTACATGTATCTTGTGTCGTGCTGCTCGCAGGTGATACATGAGTATCCATCAGTGTTCAATGGGACTCTCTTATTGCATTTTGGGCATGCTGGATAGTACCACCCACGACCCGCTTCCAACGCGGTGATCGAACCTTCAATTGTGTAGGATCCCTTCTGTTTAAGAAATAGATAATGATCAGTCAACGCCTAAGAATTATGTAGTAGAATAGTAAACGGTTTCAAAGACCACTTACAGCCAAGACACTTGGTTCTTCGTTTTGTAGCGCCGCTATTGATCGACGTCTTCTCCCAGATGGTTTTTCCACAAAGACAACCCTTTTCTGCGGTGTTCCAGCTTCAATTGGTGGAAAACTGCAAGTATCATTCAGTGTTTGAGCCCTACTTTGATCCTCTGTTTATTGCTATAGGTTCTTATATATTTTTCCAGAAAACATGTATACACTACTATAGAAGCATTACCTTTCAGCCATAGACCTTGCCAGTTCTATGTTTGGATCAATGTGGACAACAGTTGCAGATGTTGACTGTAGCTGAATGTGGTCAAAAGGTTTAGTAACTCGGAGGCCAGTAATTGCAACAATCACGTGATGGTCAATGGCGTTGAGTGCTGCGACATCAACAGTCCTGCCAATCTCTTCCCACAGCGTCACCTCAATTTTCTCATCACTGCATTGGGTAAACAGTAAAGGAATTAGAATAGGCCAAACCCTAAACGTGGAGCCTTTTATGTGTAAATATAATCACCTGCTTTCTTCCAGCATAATCTTTGTCAGCACGCCTCTAGTTTCGGTTTGTGCAGCGGTAACACAGTCTACCTTTCCTATGAAGTCTGGCCATGAGAGTGAAATTCAGTTTATGTTACAGGGCATGCATAAGTAAAGGTGTATAACTACCTGTGAGGTTGTCATTCTTGCCGACCCTATTATGAAGATCTGCCTTTTTTATGAAATTAAAGCAGAAGCGTGGTATCTCATCTGTATCAGCAATGGGGGTGATAGTTGTTGATTTATCCATGGAAATCGCAGCAGCGTGCCTCGCAACCCTCATCAGAGAAGGTGCTCTTATACACTTGTATCCTTGAATGCGATAGCATCCCATGAGGGTGATCATGTTGTCAAGAGCCAATTCTTGAGATTCATCAAACAGACCCTGTATTCCTCCCCCCTGCTCAAACATGTGAGAGATATTATAAAATAATTATGTATGTCTTGGATGGCATATATTTATGCTACATTTACTTACGTATTTGTCCACAAACAGATATGACCTGGTTGGTTTCAAATGATACGGACGCCACTTATTGAGAACCCTTACTTCGACAGTCTTTGGTGAGCCTATATGGCCGATCTCAGCCACTTTCCAAACATGATCCCTGCACCAGTAAGAGAGTTAGATGAAACAGCATTGAAATTAGCAAATAAGAACAATTTTTTCTATTAGCAATTAAAGTAGCATTTTTTTTTCGCCTACCTATATGTAAGATATCTAATAAAATAAAGTCAATGGTAACCGCGCTACATTTCGGCCGCCTTTATTTCATCCAAAAGGTCAGAATATACAATATTTCTTGTTGTGTTTGCTGGATATCCCTCTTGAGGCATAATTAGAATCTTCAGTGAAGCAGGAGATGTGGCCCTTGACAGTGCCACATATAGCTGACCATGTCCAAATACGTGTTCAGGCAGATAAATGCCGATTTTGTTAAGGGACTGACCCTGGCTTTTGTTAATTGTCATGGCGTAACATAGCCTTAACGGGAACTGTCTTCTTTTGAAAGTGAATGGAAGTTCCCTTTCGTCATGTACAAACGCGATGCGCGGAATGTAAACACGGCGACCAACTGCCGAGCCAGTGATAATTTCAGCTTCAATGACCTTATCCATTAGTTGGGTTATGAGCAGCCTTGTTCCATTACAAAGGCCACATGTCTGGTTGATATTGCGGATAAGAATAACCGGACAGTTTACTTTTAGGTTCAGCTGATGTGCCGGTATACCTTGAAAATTCAATGCATTTAAATACTCTGTTGGGTAGAGCGTCTCAGTGTCCCCCCTATCGCCAATTCGTGGAATGATTGAATCTGTGCTGAGATATGTTCTAGCATCACCGCCTGTCATTTGCAAGACAATCTGATTGATTTCGTTAGCAGTGTCATTTCGTGGACACACGATCGCCTTATCAGACAGGCTAGCAGGGCTTGGGAAGCTTAGAGTGTGATCGTCATATATAAACCTAATGAGTCGATCCAGGGCTCCTTCAGTGTGATCTATAACAAATTCATCTGGCACACATATTTGTTTCGAATCTGGTAACAGTGGTTCCGAATTAGAACCGGCTGCCCCATCACCAACAGCCATCAGCCATGCTGAAAAGCGCTGAGCTGCTCCCCTCTCAGCGGCTGTCATGTTAGAGCGCTGTAGACGTAGGTTTTCCGTCAGCCTCACAATTCTAAAATCAGGCCAGAGGCAAGAACGGGGCAGAGAGCATGAGATTACCTTCGCCTTTGGTGCTCGTTGCTGCACTGGTAATGTTTGCCTGAAATCTCCACCCAGCAACATAGATTTACCGCCAAATGGTAGGTCAGGTTGATCTAAAATATCCCTTAATGTTCTATCTAACGCTTCAAAGCAGCGACGATCGCTCATCGGAGCCTCATCCCATATAATTAGAGTGGTCTCCATTATTAATCTCGCGAGCTGGCTATCTTTCTTAATGTAGCACAAAGATTCTTCCTTTAGTTTAATGGGGATTTTAAATCTAGAATGCGCAGTCCTACCGCCGGCTAGTAAAAGAGATGCAATGCCTGATGCTGCGACCGCAAGAACGACATCACCAGAAGATCTTAAAGCGCTTATAATAGAGGCCCACAGGTAAGTTTTACCAGTTCCGCCATGCCCATACACAAACAGGAGGAGCTGTGTTTTAGATGACCTGGAATGCATCACGGCGTCGTATATCTCTGCCTGTTTCTGGTTCAGAGAAGCACGCGGGCGTGCGTGCTGAAGTGCCAGGGCAGGTCTGTCATAACACTTTTCTTCCATGAGCAACCGATTTTTTAACATAACTCTGAAATCTCCCTGAGGCATAGGCAGCCCGTAGTTAGCAAGCGTAGAATAAGACGCGTTAGAATTCAACAGCTTCTCTATCTCGTAGAGGATGGCCTGCTGTATGGTGGTCGGCGGAACACAGTTAGGCGGCACGTTAGTATCTGTGCTTATGTTTAAGGTAATATCATCACCCATATGTCTCCACTGCTCATTCCAGAATCTAACAGGATTAGACATCTCACAATACAATAACATATGCGCGAACAGGTATCTCATTTCTGTGCTAGTAGCCCATACAGAAGCCTCTGCAAATGTGTCTGCCCACTCCTGATCATCGCCAATGAGACCGAGAGCCTCACACGCCCCCCGGTAAGTTGAGTGTACAACACCAGAAACTGTTTTTATTGCCTGAAACGAAGAACAGCCTTTTTGATGATTAAGCAACATCCGTAGGAAAAAAAGTTCACCACTGCTCGGATGTACATAAACCAGGCGGCCTATAGCTGGAGCCCTGTTTACCAACCGCCGCTTCCATTCCTTATTAGAAGTTTTCCATGTATACTCAGATAGATAATCGATGTAACGTAGGTGGCGTCCAGTCAGGTCACCCCTGTTACTGTTCAACCATTCAGTCAACGTACTCTTTGCTGCCAATGGGTTGTCAACCACGTCTGTTAACAGGGTCCGGTCACGAAAAGTAACATTTTGCTTTCCCTCTAAATGAACAGCAAGAGCCTGAACTGCTGGCCGACGATTATGAATCCGAAAATTGAGTATTCGCCAGGCAGCCTCATGTGGACACACAAATCTACCATCAACAAAATTGTGTATTTCATCTATCTCTATACCCTGGACCGGAACTGATGTAGAGGCGCCTGCTGAAACTGCACCTGGTAGAGTGGTTGCTGGTTCAGGGGCTGTTGTTGACTCAGAGGTGACTTTGTACTTAACCCGATCAGGCCCTTTAGAAATGTACTTAAACAGATATTTAATCATCATACTCCAGCCACAATGTTCAACGTTTATATGTGCTTCAAATCGCGTACATAGCATTTTATTGTATGGCACAACAAAGCGGCTATCCACCAATACCTCGCCCTTCTCAACTGATGGACCGTTGCGTCTCCTTCTATAATGCACACGACCATCATCATCGAAGCGAGTCTCCATTTGATAGTCTCGAGGATAATTTTTAGAACACTTGCCATTGTGCATACATGGAGAATCCTCTCTAGCCAGACCACATGGGCCATGAATCATCGATTCAGTGATTACCTTGTACAGTACTGGATCTGCATCTCTATCAGGTATCTCGGCACAAATGAACTCGTCCACGCGCTGAGGTGTCTGGACTCTATACGGTTCAGTAACCCACAGCAAAGTGTGACAGTGTGGCAGGCCTCGCTTCTGAAATTCGATGGTGTAAAGGTCTGGAAAAGGGTTGAGACGGAAGAATGTGTAAATGTGTGCGCAACATAAAGTAATAAAATGAAAATGAACAGGTAATGACCTGCGGCGACGACACCGAAAGGCTTTGAGTCCTTCAAAAAGCTCATGAACGAATGCACCTTCATCTCGAACACCCTAGACACGATCTGAGGTATATCTTGAGCAGTCAACAGTGGGTTGCGTGTAAGGTGTCTATTTATCTCTGGCCACTTAGCGTTGCATGTGAATGTGATGAAATACTGCGGATTCCCATGAACACGACAAATAGCAAGCGCATCTTGGTAATGTTTATACATATACCTTGGCCCTCCCATGAACGAAGAAGGCAGGAAAACCCGCTTGCCAACGCTGTGACCTTCGGTGTCACCCCTCGATATAGCATCATGCACCCCACTCAAAAATTCTGTTCTTAGGCTGTTTTGGTTAGCCTGGATGTAATCAAGCCTATTACGCTCTATACAAATATACGCATCCACTAAATACTGCTGTAGAAGTCGGCCTGCGTCAAGTAAAACTGTGTAAGTGCCGGGACGATCATGTATCTGGTAACTGTAGAACATATTCATCGATAGGCGTGTGTCTGTGTCGCTCGAAGTGGATGGTATCCTGAGAGAGGGGGACCAACCAGGCTCACCGTACGGAAACAGAAGGGGATACTGTAACGACATATACGATGTATGTAAATTGCTAACACGCTGGGGGAAACCATCTCTGCTGTGCACAATTATGTCAAAATCCCTAGATGCGGGATCATTGTCATATATTATAGCACCTAGGGTACCGATGGTAGGAGTCTCGTATGGATGTCGATTGTCACCATGGTAGAGCCGAATATAAAACTCAGGGGAATCAGCAGCACATATGTCTCTAGCGGTTCTAAAAAGGCGCACCAACACATTATGATCATCTAGAATACGCAGTAACGACGACACAACATCAGCCTTTAATTTATTCCTACCATTTTCGTTAAAGAAAGACATACGATTGGAAACCTCATTAGCAGTATCATAAATATAAAGCTGTAAGAATTTTGGCTGTTTTGGCCCTATGGGGCACAAAGTACCAAGCACATGAGAAACCTGCCCGGCAACTTTAAAAACATAAGGACCACCGCCTTTGTTAATAGAATCGTCAACATCCGCACCGAAAGAGGTCATTGCAAACATTGAATTGTAGCGTCTTATATTTAACAGAAAAGAACGGTTTTGAAAAAGAGCTTTAAGTTCAGGAGGAGGTTGTTTTGGAAAGGGTAACTTAACACGACCGCCCCTACAACACATGTTATATCTGGGAGGTTCATTTAGAGGTGACGATTTAACACGCTCAGCAAACCAAAACGAAGCGCCACAGAAGTCACAAATGCAGCTACAGTCACCCAAATCCTCGTATGGATATTTTTGAGAAGCAGCCATAGCAGCCACGGCCCCACGATTTCTACCACGCCGCCTGGAAGTGAGAGCCGCAGGAGCAGCATTACGGGTTCTAGCGCTAAGGCTGTTCCTAGCAGCAGCCTGAGCAGGCGTGGTAGCAGCAGCCTGAGCACCAGTGGTAGGGTGAGTCTGCCCACGCAACCTCGCCCTAAAGGCAGCCTCATATGCTGCACCGAAGTACGAAGACCGAGAACGCGCTGCTGGTGAAGGTGGTAACGATGAACCAGCAGCTGATAGTCTCTGCGTAACAGAGTCACTGGATTTGGCGACAGATGTGCGCCTTCTCTTGGATTGACGTGTCTCAATAGGCATAGCGCGCAGTCGTAAAAATGGAGCAGAAGTATAACACTTATGTAACAAAATAAATAACTAAAATTAAATAACTAAACACATAAACAACCATAAGTATTTATATTTATAACTAAGTAAAGAAATTTTATAAGTAACTAACAACAAAAATCAACAGCAGCATAAAGTAAAGCGGACTGGAAATATTTGTAGTTAACTTAACAACTAACTAAAATAGCATTAGAGGAGAATAATAGATAATAATAGATAATAATAAAAACGATAGATAGTTAAAATACTTAAAAAACAATACATAAAACAAACAGGAATGAAACAATGTACATAAAACAAATGCGAAGCGGAAATAACTTACGTAGCAGGCTCCATTTCGATGATCAGCAAGAAACTCTTTCAGATAGTCCTGAAATTGTAACAATGGGAAACACAAATAAAGTCCACAAAAGACATAATCCTCAAAGGAAACACACATACAGTAAATGACTATAAAGGTAAACTACTAATTTCTTCATTTGCAGATCCTTGATTACTACAAAAATACCAAATAATAACGGTGAACATTAAACAGATTAAACTTTCAAGACGAAGTAGAAGTCTAGCCTAAGTTCCACCATAATGAAACAAATCAGAAAGTTTGAAGTTGAAGTAGAACTCTAGCCTAAGTTCAACCACAATGATACTGCAAAGGACTTTATTTCTACACATCAAACAGGCAGAATTAACTACACTGAGCACATACAAACCAAAATAGTAAACAGATAAAACTTTCAAGATGAAGTGCCCTAAGTTCCAGCATAATGAAACAGCAATCAGAAAGTGAACCTCAATCAAACAGCCCAGAATTAACTACAGTGAGCACATACAACCCAAAATCTGCAATGCAGCAATCAGAAAGTGAACCTCAATCAAACAGCCCGAATTAACTACAGTGAGCACATACAACCCAAAATCTGCAATGCATGCACTGAATACAGTGAACAAAAACTAAAAGGGTAAACAGGAAGCAAACCAAATCAGAGCAACCCAACAGTTATTGAAATCAAACGGGAAGCAAACATACCGATTGAAGAACTCGGGGAGCAGCGTGGAGGAAAATGGTGTGGTGCACGTCGTTTAAGTAGATCCAAAATGCAGTAGAAGGACATGAGAACAGTAAACCTTGCGCCCAAAGATACCAGCAGGAAATGGCTGATGGAGACATGGCTGAAGGTGAAAGTACTGATTTAGGGTTTCAATGAGTACTTGAGGAGTACTTGATGGCGAGCTACCGGTTAACGATGAAGTAAGGAAAACCTTGCGCCCAAAGATACCAGCAGGAAATGGCTGATTGAGACATGGGTGAAGTTGAAAGTACTGGTTTAGGGTTTCGATGAGTACTGAGGAGTACTTGATGCGGTTAACGATGAGATAACCAACCTCACCGTACGCGTCCCTTTTCTCTGGCCCAGTCCCTTTTCTCTGGCCCAATCTACTTGGCCCAAACGGAGCCCAACGGCGTTAAGGGCTGGTTCAAGCATTCAGGCTGAAAATTGTCAAACGTTAAAAGGGTTGCATTTCCGTTAGAATGGGTGCATAAAAGAGCAGTACCTAGCGCTTGGAGAGTTGTACCTTGACGGAAAACACTATTTGAGGCCAATGCAATTGTTAATAGGGGTAAAAAGATGAATGCTGAGGTGGCATCACCACAGCCCTCCTCAGCATCAAATTCCCGCCCAAATCACCACAAATTAAATAAAAAAACGGATTTGCTTGACAACACTCGCGGGTATAATGTTTTGAATACCCGACCCGAGTTTTATCCGGGCCACGATCAACTTGGCTAAAATAAAACCCTAATATGTTGCGTAATCATCCCAAAATCACTTTCATTTTTTTGTTCTCCCCTGCCGCTTCGATTGAAACCCTTCCTCCTTCTCCGTTCCAACAATGAAGCTTGAAGAATCTGGCCGAGATCTAGGTCAAGCCCGTAACATCAAACGAAGGTAACAACATCGTCATCATCTACAAAGTCATCGATCTTTAAGGCATCGATCTTTCAAATCTGCGATTTTTCATATCATTAGTGATGTTCTCCTTAATTTTTTCTAAAATCGATTTTGACTGTATCAAACCTAACCCTAAAACCGCCGATTTGAAAGATCGATTGCATGTCTTCCCTGATCTAGATATATGTATTTTAGGGTTTATTAAAATCGATTTTCACTGTATCAAACCTAACCCTAAGATCGATTGCCTTAAAGATCCCTGATCTAGATATATGTATTTTAGTGTTTATTAAGGTTTATTAAACTATCGATTTGAAAGATCGAACATAACCCTAACCGTGCCGATCTGATTAATTCCGGCACCAATTTTGCGGATGACGTGGTTTATTAAGGTTTTAATCCGGTTTATTAATTTCGTCCGTTTATTGAAGTATTGTTGAATTCCTTCACCGACATTTTAACTTCCTTCACCGATTTTGTGGATGACGTGATATATGAAGGTGTATCTATCTGATTTTTTTGGTCATAGAATGTCTTTATGAATTAACGTATGCTCATCATCCTTATCAGTTACTAATTTTGATCCGTCTACTTTAATGGATATTAGATTAATTCTGTTATCAATTATCACTGTTTCACTTTTATATACTAATTCAATTTCTGCTTCTCTTAAACAGTATGAGTTTCTTCAAGGTTGTTCGTTTTCCTGAACGTCCTTACTTGGTAAATCTTTCATTGTATCACTTTAAGTTTATGTATTCATCAATTTAGTTACTGTCTCTTATATAATATGACAATATTGCAGCACATACCAAGTCATGCATTCAGTAGGTATTTGTACTCTAGGCATGCTGTCTACAAGATCAACCTTCTCTTGAGGGATGATCTGCGTTATGTCGTTCGTCTCAGGCAGATTGATAACGAGCTTTACATCACTAAGGGCTGGCCTGCTGTTCAACGAGACGCTGATATACGCATCAAATACATTGTGGTTTTCACAATTCAAGATTTCAACACTTGGTCTGTCACCATTATGGGAGAGAATGGTGTGGGGCTTGATCTTCTTGATATACCCCCAAATGATGACATACCTGTTGATCTCTTGGATGGTGAGGATGATGTCATTATTCCACCACCATCCGATGATGAAGAAGATCAGACTGATGACGATGATGTACCTGCTGTTCCAGCATTTTCTCAAAAAGTCAAGATCAACAAGAGAGTTTCATACGTAAGTCAACTGTTTAATAATTTCTATTAAAATTTTATTAGTATGATTCATTTTTTTAATGTACCCATTTATATTAAATTTTAAAAAATTCTGCAGAAGGTAGCACCACCACTGGCTGTGCTTGCTGATCTTGCCAGTAGGATGATTCTGAACATCAAGGTTGAAAACCAAGATGTTTATGCTGTTGATGTTCTAAAGGAAGACAAAGATCGTAAGCCAAGGTATTTTACATCAGTTTTGTCAAAAACTCTTTCCCATTTCATAGTAAACCAAAGAGAAATCATAATGTAGTTAAATTTAATAGAAGCCATAAAGAAGTGAATCCCTTAACAAAATGGGTGTTAGATCTGTAAAAACCTACAAAATGACACTAAACAATATTAAAAAAAAACAATCAGCAATCCTACTTCATTATATAAACTCTAAGTTCAGTTTATTGAAATAAAACTTAACCATAGCTTTCAAATATATAAAAAAACTTAACAATGTTAGCTAATTAATCATGAGGAACATTCACACAACTATGGATCCAAATAAACTGTTGTAGATAGTATTTACTTGACAATTATACATCCAAACCTTCATTATGAGATCAATCGCTTTATAAGCTGCATTAACTGGTCCTGCTATAATAGAACAGGTAATAATGTGTTTTGTCCCATGATTACTAAATAGATCATATATTTTGTAATCTAATCAATGTCAACTATAAAGATTAACTTTGTTCCGTTAATGAGAACTAATATCATGGGAAAACCAAGATTGTATAGTTAATGTGCTCATCTATAGTGTTTGTTTGTTAAAATGCTATGTAATTATATAATGTAGTTAAATTTAGAGCTAAGCCATAAAGAAGTCATTATTCCACCACCATACAGAATTAGTATATTTCTGTCCTGATTTACTTATTTGTCTTCCATAATTGTATTTAGGTTCATTGTTAGGAGGTGGGGAACTTTTGTGAATGAGCATGGTCTAAAGAATGGCGATCGTTGTGTGTTTGAATACAATCTGGAGGGTGCCTTCCTGTTCATTAGAAAGATGAAATAGTCACCAACTTCATCATGCAAACGGTATGAGTCTTTCTTTTATTTCGTGTTTTTTTTTGGGTTGTCTTCTTCGAACAAATCTTTTTGTTAGATCGTTGCTGTTCACTTCGAACTCTTATTAGGTTTCATACCTAATTTTTTTGGTCGACGATCTATGTTTTCCTTTTCTGCATGACAACAATACAATGTGTTTTGGTTTTTTTGTGCTTTCGTTGTGTTTCATGTTCGCTATGTTTGTTATGACATTATGCTATGATATGTTATGACGTTTTAGTATATTACTTATCTTTATGTCTCTTATTATGTTTATTATCTACTTATCTTACTACCACTTTAATTTTTTTTTTAAAGAAATAACTGCAACATGACATGTAAATGTTTCATGTATATTTTACTTTTTGAGGTATGTACGACATTAGATAAAACAGATCGACTAACTTTAACAATATATATCTCGATGAAAAACAAAACAAAATTCTTAATTTGGGTTAACGCAATACAACAACATAACGTAACATGTAATCCATAACGTATAGTCCATGCTATATTTATCGTATATTATAATGCAATACGACAACATAACATGTAATCCATAACGTATGATCCATAACATGTTATTAAAATAAAAGATTAAAACAGAATCTATTGTTAACTATGCATAACTAATAAATTTCTTTAATATAACTATCTAAACCAATATCAATCATATCAAAAGATCATATACACAACATATATATGTGTGTCAAGTGTATGTATTTAAAAAAAATATCCAGTAAATATTCTAATAAATGTAATTATTAAAATACACGGAAGTCAAGTGTATGACCAGTTAATATTATGATGATGCAAGTCATATTAAGATGACATACATATATAATATGACCAGTTAATATCCAGTCAATTTAAAAATTATTAATAATAGTTAATAAAAAATTTAATATTTGTCAAGTAAATATTACCAGTTATAATTGGTAAGTTTTTACTACTCAATTATATATGTATGTCAAGGGAATGTATTTAAAAAAAATATCCAATTCCTAATTCATATTCCTAATTCCTAATTGGTTAGTCAACTGTATTGTTTTAAAAAAATATCCGATTAATATTCTTAGTTTAAAGATTATTAATAATAGTTTAAAAATGTATCATTTTCGGAAATATAACCAGTTATACATGGTAACTTTTTATGACCAATTATTGATTGTCAATTAACGTATAATTTTAGAAAATATACAAAGTTAATCGTGGTAAGTTTTTATATTTAATATAATTAATTTCATCCTTAATTAGATTACCATCTAATTAAGGAAAATTACATCAAAATTTCATTCATATACGCGGCTTATTTTTTAAATATTCAAAACCACACCCACAAACAAAATAATCATTTCTAAAAATATTCCTCCCCTGGTCATTATATATTGCACGCTTACTCACTCTTCCCCATCACCACAACCTTCTTTCTTCATCTTCTCCTACCCTTCATTTCTACAACAAACGATGGCTGAGATCGAAGTTTACGACTCAATTACTGATCTGGAGATTTCAAACAATAACCATAAGTTGAAAGTGAAGATTCTGAAGACATGGAGACGTCATGTTTTCAATAATCCTAAACATACATACTCCTTGGAGTTTGTATGCGCTGATGAACAGGTAATTGTTTCAACTTAACTGTTTAAAATTTAGTTTAATTTTATAGTGTTTATATTACTTAGTTTGTTGTTTTTCTGTAGGGCAACAGGGCTCAAGGTTCATGCCTTGCTACGTTCTTTTATCGTTTTGAACGATTTCTGGAAGAGCAGAATGTTTTGACAATTAAGAAGCCATTGCTTGGTTCCAACAGAGGTTCCTGGACTGTAATTAATTCTCCTCTGAAGATATGTTTCAACAGGGAATCACAACTTGCTCTCTCACCAGAATGGAGTGGATCCAGACACTCATTCTCATTTACTGATTTCAAGACTATAATTGATTGTCAAGCATCAAGAACAAGTAGCATAGGTAACTATAGAAGAATATTTCATTGTCATTCTTGAGATAATCATTTTTATTATACTGTAATTGTATTACATAGCATAAACTTATGACTGATAGAGCTTGACATCTATCCAATGTAGATATCATCGGTATGTTGATCGATTGTTCTCCAATAAAAAAAAAGATGAAGAACGATGTGGAGACCTCATGGGTTTTAATACAACTCCAAGATCTGAGGTAAATTTTATAATCTCTTTCGTATATTACAGTAGTATCTCATTTTCACTGACATTATGCAAGTATTGTACATATAAAAAATTAGCTCTAATTTTTTTCTTATGTTGCAGTGGTGAAAAAATATGGGTTACCCTGTTTGATGAATATGCATACAAAATAACTGAATTTCTGTTAGCTAATCCTGACTTAGGTCACTACTGTGTTGTCACACCCCCAATTTACCACTAACGGAGTTTATACCGTTAAGGGGCGCGACTAGACCAGGACCACAACCATTAGTTACAAATACTAAATGAATCAGAGTAAAGTCCAAGCATCAATAATAAAAACAGTTTCAAAATATACGCAGCAGAAAATTATTTGTCTTAGCACTAACCACGTGCTTTACATAAACAAGTCATTGTATTAAATCCCCAAATTTAGTTTAAAACAAACAAAGTCTTCAAGTGCCATGCCAACCTCTAGCGGATACTCCTCAACGATCTGCAAAAGTGAAAACCACACAAGTGTCAACCTAACGGTTGGTGAGTTCACGGTGGGCATGACATGCATTGGCCCAGTCTCAATAATCGTATGTATCAACATATATAAGTAGTATGGTTTTGCAAAACATTGCCAAGAGTTTGTTTACTGAATATGCACTAGTTATGTAAAAGTTAAAGCAGTCAACCGATATCGCGGGTAGCTAATCCGGTTTCCATGCACTAAGGAAGTCGTACTAGGGCTGAAAGCTGACGTAACAGAGTACGGCATTTGCCGTTGGTTTGTGCCTCCAGTTGTGTCCCATTTGGGATGCCCCCAACTAAGAACAGGCTGATATTGCACTCCGTTCGGCCCCCGGCCGGTTGGCTACACATTTGTGTACCGCGGAGCAGGGTTTGTCAAACCCTCAGTAGATCTACCCAACATCCCCTCGCTTTCCAGATCATCAGTACTAAGTTGAGGTCTTAAGTTTTTAAGCATCCTTAGAAATCATGTGATATCATTTGGTTTAGACTTTAACCTATACTAGTCATATTAAAAATGTTTATTCCGGATTTCATCTGAAATCCCAAAAAGAGTTTAAGTGTCATAATGGTTGGTTCCGGATTTCATTTGAAACCCCAAGGATGGACAGTTGCAAGTGTTCCCCATAAAACACTCCAACTTCCATAACAGGTACCCCATTAGGCAATACCTCAAATTGTCAGCGTTGTTTTCCGTTTAGTATGTTCGTTGTGACCCAAACGGGCTCACAAGTAAAGGGTTTGTGAAACTCACCTTAGGTTGCTCAGCTACACTTGTTAATCCAATTTATGTTTGCTAACGAAGACCTAGTAATCACATTAAGGTCTTAGGTGTTAGGTTGTGTCTAAACTTTAACTTAACGTCACTATGGCCCATAACATAGCACGTTGCAACTAAGACTCGACATACCGACACACGATACCGATGGTTGATCATAAACAAGGGTTCACATATTACAGAAATCAAACATGTATCATCATAGCATAATCATGTAAGTCATGGCATAACATTCAAGCAAATTGCACAAGTTTGGTTTTCAGGTCAGGTCTTAGTTTCGCTAGCACAGTTTCGCTAGGCAGTTTCGCTGGGTGCACGGGCAGCACTTTCGCTAGGCAATGCCCGGTGACACAGTTTCGCTAGGCTAGTTTCGCCCGAAACTGCTGACGCAGTTTCGCTAGCCTAGTTTCGCAGGGAAACTGGTTTGAACTTTCGTTCAGGTATTTCGCTCGGTAGTTTCGTTCGAGCAGGTCTGGTCAGTTTCGCTAGCGACACTATAGTTTCGCTCGGCAGTGTCGCTGAATGAAGGCCTAATTTCGCCACATAGTTTCGCCCAGAGAACACTCAGTTTCGCTGGTCGCGAAAAACATACGGATTTGCCTAAAAATCAACCTAACGGCTTCTGATCTTACATGCAATTCATTATTTAGCATACATAGGCATTTACCAACATAAATCAAGCAACTTTAACACGTTTAACATGCAGTTTCATCATCAAATCACCAAAATAAGTTCAAAACCCTAAAATGACCAAAATGATCTAGATCCCTAACATGGTTGGATTCTAAACGTAAAGTCATCAACTTTATGATAGATCTAGCATCCTAAAGCATATTTACATAAGATCAAGCAATATCATGAAGGTTTGGTCATGCTTTTTAAGAAAAACACATATAAAACACAAAATGGAGGTTTTTGGGACTCACGGTTCGATCTCCTAGCTTGGTAGATGATGGTTTGGGGCTGAGATCTCGACAACTCGGTGTGAACCTCGACTGATCAGAATCTCCAGGAGAAAAGAGTGTGTGTGTGTTTGTTGTGAAATGAGGCAAATGAGGCTACTAGGGTTTATTAAGTTT
>JBCNJP010000025.1:34166116-34190597 GCA_039602395.1 Deinandra increscens subsp. villosa
CAACACTACAAAAAAAATGCCATTTAGTGGCACATTCTTTTTGTGGCATTTAGTTTTTGTGCCACTAATAAAGGGTTTTAGTGGCAGATTATTTGTTGACTCATAGTTTTAGTGTCATTTAGATTTTCTGCCATTAATATATAGTTTTAGTGGCACTTTAAATATGCCACATTTACTTAACATATCTTTTATGGCTTTTAATTTATACCACTAAATTTAATTGCTAAAATTTTAGTGAGCGCCAAAATGAAAGTAATACCGCCACAAGTAAATAACACTAAAATTCATTTCCCCCTTCCCCCCCAAACATCAAACCAATTGGGGAAATTTGCATATCAATAACAAACCAATTTGCCCTAAAAACACAAATTGGCGTATATCACCACGATCTTCACCGATCATCGCTCGCATCGCAAGTCTTGAAATCAAGCCGGAATCATAGCCGATGTTGAACAGCGTCACTTCGTCCCGTCTATCTACGGCTCTAGCGTTCTTCAAAGCAGTAGGAGGCCGAGTCTTCAGAAGAGGCAAAGGAGCCATAAAAAAAGGTAGACTTTTTACAATAGAAATCTTTTATTCATAATTTTGTGTGAAATACATGTTCTTGTGTTTGTGTATGATAACAGAATCCATCCATCCATCGAAATGGAATTTTGCGAATTATTTTTTGATTAATACTCCATCCATCCATCGAAATGGAATTTTGCGAATTATTTTTTGATTAATACTGATTAGAAGCTTTTCATTTTTATGCGGTAACAACTAATTATTTTTATATACTTTAATCAGGGGATCGCGTCAAATGTGCTGGGCCTTCTGTCGGTGTGGAAGAAGATAGCAGGTTATTGCCTTTGTCTATTATCTCTCACTGGTAGTTCCGATGCCTGAAAATTTCTATAATTGTTCTATTTGCTATTTTTCATTGGGTAAATTTCTTAGAATGACGGTTACAGAAATAATGATTTGATTTTGATGAATTTATAATCTATTTGAATATGATATTTACTTCTTAGGTAACCTTTTGTATGAATTGGTTCTCTTTAATCCTGAGCACATATGTGTACTTTTAGGATCTTGATTGTGATGTCCATACATTCAGGATCTTGCTTTGCATATAAATTAGTGTTTAAGTCTCATTTGTTTAGTCCATTGTATCTTATTCTTCCATCAATGGTACAAATGATGCGAGAATAAAGGCATGCCATCATTATTCTAGGAATTTATGTTTTAGTTTCAAGGAAAAGATACATCACAATAGTGAATGGGTGACAATAAGAATACTTGCTAAATGAAAGACACCAAAGCAAGCATACACTATGTCTAGTACAGTGATTAGTGAGTATGGTTAGTTGCAGTGGCAAGGTTAACCTAAAATTTTACGGGGGCGATTCTCAATATATAAAAGTCTTTTTGGAAAGAATCGCGAAAATGAGTACTACTAAACAAAAAAACTGCAGCCCCCCCCCCCCCCCCCCCCCCCTCCCCGGGCTCTCCGCTAAGTTGCGCCCCTTTTAGGTGTTGCATGTTTATGGTATATTTAGATTTGAGATGCCAATTTTTAAAGTTCATTTTGATGCAAGTATTTAACAAGAAGTTACAGACAAGGATGTTAGTGGTATGGTAATAGTATGATGAAAGAAACGTGGCATGAACCTAGTCTTATGCAACATAAAAGTTCCTCTAAAGTTGGAGGAAATGTTTACGCAAGGACAATCAGAAGTTGGCTTATGGATTAAGAGTTATAGACATCAATTTGAACTCATTTACTTATGAATTGTTCTCTTTCTAATGGGTAAAAAAGTCATTGAAAGGAAACATGTCAAAATTTTCAAAGAGTAATGCATACAACTTACTAAATTATTTCATTTGAAAAACTAGTTTATTATTGTAATCATATTATAGTTTTAAATCTTTAATCATGCATAACAAAATTTATCTATTATTTGTTAATAAAAACTAGGGCAAAAAGTGCTTTGTGTCAACCCGCCCATTTTGACCTACGCACTCAATTTGCCACCTCTAGTTAGATTGATTGGCACCAAGATAGAAGTAGGTTTTATTTTGTAGTATATAATTTACCATCGATGTACCACTATAACTATTTTAATTATTCTTCTTTATATTTAATTTCTGTGATGCAGGTCAACATGAAGTTCTTACCTCAGGACCTATTGAGGACCTGAAAGCACATCGGCGGCATCAGTAGTTATCTCTTATATATCGGCTCTTCTATGTCAACTCATTTTAGGTTTGGTTAGTGGCATTTATGAATGTATTTGAATCTTTCATATGTTTGTTTGTCAGATACCGTATTGCGGGTTCATCTTTTCTTGCAGCTATGGATGAAAGTAGTACTCAAGTATCATCTGGTGTTCTAGACAAAGAACAAACTGATAGATTGAAAATGAATATAAATAGAGAAAATGTGAAGGAAAATTTAAATTCTTCAGATAGGAAAACTGATAGAAGTGGAAGAGGTCAACCCACAGTCGATAGCGCAGAAGTGTTAAGGCGATGGACACATGGACTACAACATATACTTAAACAGTCTCTTCATCTGGTATACTATATTTTGTGGACCTATGTTTCTAATTTTGAGGATTGTATATTGTTTCAGTAACTAAGATTCGTCTATTCTTTAAGGAATAATATTGCATCTGATGATGGATTCACATAATACCACAATGAGTAAATGGATTAAAATTTCAGTATACCATTGCGGCATTAAAATTTACTGTTAGAAAACAAGCATTAAAATTTCAGTATACCATTGCGGTATTAAAATTTCAGTATACCCTGTGGTTTGCATGAATTTCGGGTTTAGTCCTTGGGTTTCGTTTATTACGGCTATGGTCCCCGACGTTTGCCAAACCGTTGCGGATTTAGTCCCTGAGCCTAACAGCCGTTAAAAAATTCTGTTAACTGTGTGTTAAATGACCATTATACCCTCCTTTAAAAAACAATATATATTAAAAACACAATATATATATATATAATAAAATCAGTACATCATCATCATCATTGAATCCCAACCCTCCACCCCACCCCACCGTCATGTCTCCGGCAACCCTGCCGACGCCGCCGACCCTGCCGACGCCGCCGACCCACATCACCTTACACCCCCAACAACCCTCTCGAACCAACCGGCGACCTCCCTCTGCTCCTCCGCCCTCCTTCCCCAAACTGCCGTTCGACCCCTCCCCCTCGTTCTCCCGTTTTCCCGGCGACGCCAGCAAACCCAGTTTGCCTCTGGAAACTTAAAAAGAAGGGAGGGCTCAGCTTTGTTCTATGTATAAACGCACCACCATTTCAATCTTGAAATCGAATCCCCATTTATGAAATACGATTTAATCGATCGATTTATTAGAGGAATCAACAAAAAACCAAGAAAATATGACGAAGATGATGATGATCTGTTTGCTTTGAGGAAGATTTATTGAAGTAAATAAATAAAGGGTATTGAAGGGTGGTTCGATCTGAATATGAAGAAGTGGGAATCAGATCAGAAAGGAATTGAAAAGGATTAAAACATTGAAGCTAACCCGTTCACTATGAAACATTGAAGCCGAGTTCAAAATTTCTGGTAATGTACGCGAATAGAGGAGCTGATTCATGAAGCGGATGAGTGGACTGTAAGGGGTTAGGATTAACATTGATCTGCGATTAGGAGAAGAAGGTGGTGGCGGTGAGGGGGGAGCGGAGGTGCTTAGGGTTTGACGGAGGGGAATGAACGATGGCCGGTGTTTATTCTTTCTTTTTCTTCTTTTTTTTCTTTTGATTTTTTTGTTTTGTTTTATATTAAATAAAAGAGCAGGGGTATATTGGTCTTTTCACAGACACTTAACAATTTTTTTTAACGGATGTTAGGCTCAGGGACTAAATCCGCAACGGTTTAGCAAACGTCAGGGACCATAGCCGTAATAAACGAAACCCAAGGACTAAACCTGAAATTCGTGCAAACCACAGGGACTAAATCCATAATTTACTCTTGAATTTATTATAGGCAAATGCGAATGATGGTGAAGGTCCAGATATTCTGAGAAGTGCAAATGATGGCGGTACAAGTGGCCATGCTGAACCATTAGCTGTGACACTTGCTGATCAATAACATTTAGCTAGTATACAGGCATGTTAACCTTCTACTTCTCAAAATTGAAATTTATGATGAATTGTCTTCACCTATGATGAAAAAAAAACTCGCACCTGATGAGAAACATTCGAGGATATTTAGGAACGAGATCGTGTATTAGATTAGTTTAACATTTTTTTTGGTTCTGAATTGATATAGAATTAGATGATACATCGAATCCGTTCACTAAAGATACAGGAGTCACTAACTACCTGTACATCTCAAATAGTTGTTCACTTGCCAAACCGAATAGCTGTAACATTTTACTCTCTATGGTCATTATCATTAGCATGATTTCTGGTTTTGTGAAATTTGGAGATGGTTACCATCTGGTTGTATTGTTTTGTAACAACAATAATTGATAACTGAAATTTTAATGCTTGTTTTCTAACAGTAAATGGATTCACATAATACCACAATGAGTACATGACACAAGTTCTGATATGGATAGAAGATAAATTCTGCAATTATACCATTGGTTTTGATCGTTTGTACGTATTTTCTAATGGAACTTATGGTTTCTTATATTGCAATTTATGATTTAGGGATGGAAGCATGTCTTCTAATCAAAGTGCAGGGAAATTGATGGAGGAAAAAGTATAGCTTAAGTGCGTTGGATGGATTAAATCAAGACGTACCTAAAATTCGCATAAAGTTCGATTTGGCTAAGAAGTGGTTTCTCAAGATTCCTAATGTTTTGAAGAGAATGCCTAATATGAACCCAAAGGTATATGTGTTCTTATATAGAGAGAGATTTAATTGCACGTCTACACATTCTATGTTTAAACTTAAAACACGTCTACATTTTATGATGTTGTAGTAGTTTTCATGGTGTTGGATGAGGTCAAGAACAAGAATCTTGCAATTTATAGTAGAGTGGGGGCCTTATGCAACAATACTCTAAGAAGATTCTTTGTATTTTCAAATGAACACCACAAGTAAGTTGTCCAATTTTCACTATTTAGCTCAATATATAATTCAAGATTATTTGTTTATTGCTGTTCGAAAAAAAAAGATTATTTGTTTATTAAATTCACAGATTTCCTGGGACATCTAGAAGTTTCACAAATGACATGGAATACAACTATATAAAGAGAAAAAAGGCCATCGATGAGGAATATATGCAGATACATGTACACATAGACTAAGTAATTATAAATTAGTTTTGATTACCAATCATAATGTTAATTATAACTTACATTTAACTTTCTTTCGGTGCACTCATGTGTGAAATCACTTGGTCAACCAGCAAGGCAAAGAAGGCCTTATTGCTTTGCATTTACATCTCATCAACGCAAATCAGGTCTACATTTTGTTTACTTTATTACCTGATTAAACACGTGTAATGCATAAGTTATATTATTTCAATACATAAAGTTATATTTTAGTATGATATATAATTAATTATATATTATATGATTGACTTTTAATTTGTATCAATGCTTGTTTTTATGGTTGATATTGACAGGGTGGATGTAATGAGAAGTTATGAAGTTATATTTTGATGGTTTATGATGACAAGATACCTATGTTTGAAAGTTTAAATTGGTTATGTGAACATTTGGATTTTGAAAGATGTTTGAATGTTTAAATTATTTGTGTAAACATTTTGGATTTAAATTTACAATTTAATAATCTTATGGAATTTCTATTTTGTATTTTATATTGTGAATAATGTGATTTCTATTGCAATGTGTCATTAAAATAGTATATATATACAGGTGTGTGACTAATAATCATTTAGTGGTATAAAAGTATGTGCCACTAAAACTACTATAGGTATATAAGTAGAATGAACCTTTAGTGGCAGAAAACATTTGCCACTAAAGTTCAAAAAGTTTGTGTGGCACATTTAAAAAGTGCCACTGAAAGGCTTTAGTGTCACCACTTTTAGTGGCATTTATTTTTGTGCCACACATTCCTAAAATGGTGATAGTGGCACTTTTTTTGGCTTTTAGTGGCACTTTTTGTGTGCCAGTAAATGACATTTTTTTTGTAGTGCAAGTATTTACAATTAATCATGCTATTCACAATAGTAGGTCATGCATTTAAATCATATTGCACATAAAGACAATCAATGATGAACACATAACACATATGGGCGGGTTCGGTGATCAACCAAAGGTCGTGGACGTATTCGGCCTAGTTAAGCATTAGTTACTTAAGTTAACACTTATAACGTAACTAACGGGTTTGTCTAACGGAAGTTAACCTTGAAATTCTCGGGTGTCACAGTTGGCATGGCACGAGAAGACATTTACTTACATTAAACTTAATTGAGAATTTGAATTTTGGATCAATGATTTGTAAAGCACGTGGTTAGTGCTAAGATACTATCGATTACTTTTCCGCTGCGTACTTTAAACTGTTTTATAATGGACACTTGGACTTTACTCTGATTCGTTTAGTATTTGTAACTATGGTTGTGGATCCTGGTTTGCTCACACCCCTCGACGGTATGAACTCCGTCAGTGGCTAAATTGAGGGTGTGACATGAGTACTAGTGCACCATAAGGTGAGTTTCACTACTTCATTTAGTTATATCCAGTTGAGGATGATAATACACAACTAGTTGCATCCAGTAAAGGATGGCAATGCAAAGGCAAAGGTATTTTTTTCTGTTTAAGTAATTATCCAACACATATCACTTGTTTCACTGAATGCACTTTAAATTACAAAAACTCCTTAGTTTCCCGGGCCGTTAATAATGAATAGCGAGGTAATGTTGAGTAGTACTACCGGGGATTGACACCCCCGCTCAGTGGTGCACGTGATGCACCATCCCGACTGGCGGTCGAACTGAGAACAATATTAGCCTAAGACTACGATGATCTGGAAAGACACGGGGAAGGCAAATCGCACAAGTTAAGACCCGTGACGCATAGTCAGCTTCGATTGCAAATTTGCAGGTGAACATAAGCATAGGATAGCTACCTAATGATATGGATATTACTTGTAACTTACGAATTGGCCTTTCATTATTCGTATACATTCTTGGTCTACACAGTGAAGTGTACACTGCTTTTGTGTACTCACCAGCTTTTGCTGACACTTGATTGTTGAATAACTTTTAGGACGCTTGGAGGATCTTGGAGGCACGGGCGTTGGCAATACTCATTTTTGTAAAAGATTTTGGGAAATGCATTTCAAACACTTTTATTACCTACTAGTGCTAACAACAACTCCATAGACTTTTGAATTCTTCCGCTGTATTACAATGTAAACTCGGTCTTGTGAAATGCAATATAAGACTGTTTTACCGTTCATTATGGCTTGGTTGTAACTAAAGACTTAGATCCTGGTCTAGATCACACCCCACATGGTTATACTCCATTAGTGGAAATTTAGGGGTGTTACAGATTGGATTTGCCCTTAGCGATTTCGCCTTTATTCTTAGCGATCTCGAGTCTGCCTTATCGACTTCGTTTTTGCACTTGGCGACCTCGCCAATGGCCTTTGCGACCTCGGAGTTGAACTTGGTGACTTCGCCTACACTTGGCGATTTGGTCTGTATTCCTAGCGACTTCGAATTACACTTCACGATCTCGCTCCCCCCCCCCCCCTTCTTAACGACTTCGCCAACACCTGCGGAATTTACCTTTACGATCTTGACTGCTTTTAGCGACTTCGCTACTACCCTTAGCGATCTAGTGTGTTAGAGCATATTCCTATCCTATGAAGTGTCTCGTGTAAGATCATTCCGTGTCTTTACAAGTGGTATCAGAGCAATCCAAGTTGCTCTACTGCTGTGTTTTGATCTATTTTCGAGATTCTAGTGAGAGAAAGTTTAAGTTTCTTAAGTTTTGTAAAACCATGGAAAGGATCTTACCACTGCATGATTTGGTTAATCGAGAAACAAAAACGAGTAAATAAAGCTAGGCTTTATTGATTCACTTAGAGGTTACAATGTAGAGAGAGAAACACACTTAGAACACACAGTTAAGAAGATGGAGACTGACAAAACTAGCTAACTCTCTCTAACACGAACTATTTATACTTACCATTAAGTGCAGCGTACCAAACCACGTACCAGTTGGTACGCCCGTACCAATTGGTACAGCGGACCATATGGTACGGCCCCAAAGGTATGTTAACTATTTGACTCACAAACTCGCTCTAATCTAGATACAATACACGAGACACATCGTAGCATAGGAATATGCTCTAACAAGTTTTCATCAATTTTCTTCAATCCGAGTGATTCCTAATGTCAAACTTGATTTTAAAACATTCCTAGTATGTTTTCGTTGCCTACTGCTGCAAATTACAGTCCACAACGTCCAAATTCTCAAAAATCAGTCGAAACAGTGTTGGTACGCCGGTTGAATGTCGTGGTATGCTAGATGAACTGCTGGTACGCTGACTGGTACGCTGCTGGAACGCAAGGCAATCTTCATAAGTTTTGGTACGTTGGTTGCTGGTCTGGAAGACAATCTTCATCGATGGTATGCGACGGTTACTTATTGGTACGCAGGCAATTACGCCGCACCAAGGTGGTACGCTGACAATTCTGGTACGGTGAGTTCACTGGTACGCTACTGAGTTGGTACGCTGAAGAGTTTGGTCCGGTCAAAGTTTTGGTACGTTGGTCAACAATTTGGTACGCTGAGAAGGTTTTTGGTACGCTGGCAGAAAAGTGGTGTTCACTAAAATTGACGTAACTTGAGAACCGTTAAGAGTTATAGGAGCTAATACTAGCCAAAACGACTGTCTCGGCGAGATCTAGACTTTTACTCGCCTAACGGCCAGTACCCTCCGGTTTGACCCCCAAAATCCACTTTTAAGACCTTCGTTTTTTAGTTGGAAGTTTTTGAAGCATCATATTTCGGAAAAGATGTCGGATTTTCAAGCTTTTGCCGCGATGCAAAATGCAATGCAAACCATGCTGAACTTTGATAATGAAACTGGAATGAATCAGAAAGTTCCCAAGTTGTTGAAGTTGGATTCCGATTAAGAAGCTTTATACACATCCAACTGATGTGGGAAATTTCAAAGAAGTTCATACGTTTGACAATGCTTAGAGAAAACTATATGAGCTTGAAAAAAAAGTGTTTGGATATCTTACAGTGGCTTTACCTACTGAGTTATTGCATCAGTTTAGTACGTGCAAGAAATCAAAGCAATTATGGGATGCATTATCTGCGCGATGTGAAGGAAATGATCAATACAAGAAGAGTCGAAGGAAAATGTTGAATAAAGAATTTGAAAATTTTCAACACTATGATAAAGAAGACATTTCTGCTCTTGTATCTTGATTTTCTCATCAGATCATTGAAATGAAGGTGGTTAATATTGAGAAGACCGAGGAGGAATTGAAAGAGAAATTGATGGAGGCCTTACCATCAAAGTGGGAGAATTATGTGTTGTTGCTGACTCATGATAAAGAGTATTCAGAATTATCATTTCATGATCTAACCGGAAAGCTTCATGCTAGAGAGATGGAAATGATGACTTCAAATAAGTCCACTGTTCAATTACAAAATCCTGAATTATATCATGGACACAACTCTGTAAGTATCAATGCAAAATCCAAATCATCTAGCTTTGATTCATCAAATCCAGCTCCAACCGCATTTGTTGCTAGTCATGGTTCTGGAAATTCTGAAAATTCATCAAGAGGGTGTAATTCACCATTCCAAATCATTCAAATCAATCATTTTCTGCAAAAACACCTGATGAACATTTGGCATTGATTTCAGCTTTTTTATCTTCATATTATGGGTTGTTGAATTGTGGTTTGCCAACGTCTAATCTGATTGTAGAAGATTTTGATCAAATAGATCCAGATAATCTTGAGAAGATGGATATTAATTGGCAACTTGCTATGCTAGCCCAAAGAGCTTAAAGGTTCAGGAAGAAAACTGGAATTCAAAAGTTTAAATCCGAATGGTAAAGTTGGATTAGATAAATCAAAGGTGAAATGTTTCAAACGTTTCAATTTTGGACATTTTGCTCGTGAATGCTCACAGTCAAATGCATCTTAATCAGAGTGTCCAAAAGCTTTAGTTTTTCAAGTCGATAAACAATATAATTAGGGATGAACTTCTGATGATTCTCATCCAATTTCTTTAACTGCTATTACTTCCAAGAAAATGGCACCAGCAGCCAATGAAGGTTATGATTGGGCAGCAGATTTTCCTGATAAATCTGCATTTGTTGTTCAAATTGAACAGAATGATGGAGCAGTATCTGATTTTGAATCTGAAACTAGTAGTTCTGAAACTAGTGGTTATCAATCGGTTTGTGAATTTTGCTCACAAAAGGATAAAAGGATTCAGGGTTTAGTAAAGGAAAATGAGGTATTGATTGCTGATTACGAGAGGAAGATTGAAGATTTGGTTGATGAAAAGAAAAAGTTGGAAAGTATGATTCAAGAGTTGGTATCTCAAAAGGAGAAGTTTGCAGATTTTTAGGCAGAGGTAGTTGAAAAAGAGTTGAAATTTCAAGGTCTTGAAAAGGAGTTTGAACAGAAATTTACAAATTATCTGAACAAAATGCTAAATTACTCAGAGAGGTAAAGAAATTGAAGGATGAAGCTGAGGATACCGCAAACGATTTTCAAAATCTTTTTGACAAATCCAAGTCCAGACTTGATACTCTTACTAAACTTTCTGATGAACAAGCTGCTAAGATTCAATCCTATCAGATTGATATGGAAAACTTACTTGATGAGAAAGGGAGTTAGTAAGTGTGAACAAAGTGCAGTATGCAGATTTGGAAATTCAAAAGAGAAATGAAGACAAGTTAAAGAAGGAATTGTTTGTTGAGCTTGATAATATGAGGTTGCAGAAATATGAAACTCATAAGGTGGCTAAGAGGTTGATAGCTGCGGAAAAAGAGTTGGCTGAAGCTCATCAATGGATTTCTGATTTAAAGATTGAAGTCATTGATTCAAAACGTCTTTTGAACAATGTTACTAATTCACAATCTTTTACAAGTTTCTTGGCTATAGATGAGAATTTTGAGAAGATGTTCAACAAAACAGTGTCACCACTGGGTAGTCTCAAAGAAGGAATTAATGATTTGGATGACAAGGTAGAGATTGGTGATTTTTCTAAGATTGTTGATTCCAAGATTGATGAAGAAAAGAATGAGAAGAAAGAAAAGATTGCTGAAAATTCTAAAAATCAAAAGGTTGTGTCTGGTTCTTCATCTGATATCAAAGAGAAATCTGCAAGTTCAACAACTGACATTGATGAAACAATTGTTGATGCTCCAAAAGATATCAACAAGATCAAAGCAGAGTTCTCTCGTCTTGCAAAGAACGGGCATAAATCATCTGGTTCAGAAGAGAAGGTTTCAGGAAAACATTCAGATCTGGGTTTTAAGAAGACAAGTCCTGATATTGGTATTTCTCAGACTCAAAAACAACCACAGATGACAAAGCTTAATTTGAAGAATTTGAAGAAGGAGGTTTTTAAAGCTGATAAAGTTCAGCCGGAGAGGTTTTACAAACTCAAAGGTTCGGAACATATATTTTCTAACAAGGAATTTCCACTTCACTGTGTGGATTCTCAGAAGATAGTTGAAGTGTTTGTGAAGCATAATGAATAGCAGAACAAGAAGAAGCAACATGCTAAATATTCTTCTGGAGGTTCAAATTCTACTCCAAAGAGCCCGACATCAAAATGGGTTCATGATCATCGGTTTTAGGTATATGATTCTTTTTATGATCATTTTGGAGATGCTAACATTGGTGAAGCTTTGCAGATTCCCAAAAGGCGAAATGTAAACAATCGCTTGTGTTATAATTGCCGACAAAAGGGGCATATGGCACAAGATTGTCCGGTTTCTGCTGCTTCTACACAAAGAAGAGGAAAGGTTTCACATGTTGGTAAATCTGCCAAACAGCGATTCACTGATGAATATGGCAGAGTGTTTGATGAATATCAACCTACATTTTTCAAAACTCAAGCAAGATTTATTCCTCGTTTTCAAAATGTTCCATATGCAGGTTGTTCATTACAATCAGCTGTGACCGGTTCATCGAATAATGATTTACAAACATCACAAATCTAGAAACCTAAAGTGATTTCGAAAGGAAATCAAGACACTGGTCGACCAGAAGTGATTCGCTTCGGGTCATTTATAAACTAATGTGTTTGACTAGTGTGCAGATACTTCTAGAAGACCTATCGGTGATTGAAAAGTTGCTGATGAAGGAGTATTCTGCTGATTTAAGTTAAAATACATGTGATATCAAATTTCAAAACTGAAATTTTTCTGAAAGCTAAAATTGGAAGGTATCCATGTCGAAAGGTCAATTTTCTTTCTTTAATGCATTTTGTTTGTCGTTTAGAAGGAAATAATTGAAAATACCAAAAATAGTGTTTTTGTGTTTTTGTTAAAATGAAAAATCCAAAAATAGAGTTTTCATTTTAAGGGGGAGAAAAAAGAGAAAAATACAAAAATATTGAAAATAGAAAAATACAAAAAATATTGAAAAATGAGAAATTGATCCGATATAATTGGGAAATGATGGTACATTGGCTTACATGTCTGACTCATGGATAAATTAGATGAAAAAGCAATAAGATCATTGTTTGATGTGCTTGGTAGGCCCGACATTAAATCAGAAAGTATTCAGATGTGATATACATTAAATACTAATGCTTGACCAAGTGGACAACATCTTGAAACGTATCTCAAGATATTGAAAAGATGTGTGAAAAAGAAAATGAGAAGTCACTGTGTATACATGTGTTCATTTTGCAAAGATTTAAACTTGTTGGATTTTCTTTATTTTGTCAAACGATCGGACTTTCTCTGCGTATCAAAAGATAGACCTGATTGTTGTTCGTTTGACGTCTGCTTTATTTTCTTTGGTGTTTCGTATAACTCATCGGACTTTCTCTGTGTGTACGGGACTACCGACCTGATTGTTGTTGGGTTATACAATTTCAATTTGTTTTATCTTTCTTATTTTGTTAAATCTGAGGCCTTATCTGCGTATCGAAAGATCAACCTTAAGGTAGACGATTTAACGTTTTTATTTCTTTTTGCATGGAACACATTTGACTAGATCATGAATACAATCACTATGTGTAAAATCACAAGTGAAATCACAAAGTGTGATATAGAAAGCATATATGAGTATATCTGATAGTGCGGGGTACACTGGTCAAAGGAAATTTAATCAATACAATAACATATACAGATGTTATGAGTATGATTCTGCCTGAGTTTAAGATGGACAAATTATACCAGTAATCGACTTGACTTGTGTGCTGAAGTAATTGAACTTGAAGTGTAGTTCAGCATGTTATGTTCAATATGATTCCAAGTTGTGATCTTTCTCGCAAAAAACAAAAATAGCGTCTGATTCTGTATTGCATTTATGTTTCATATCTGAAAATTCCAAAAAGATTTTCTGTGTGTTTTGATGTAAAGTTTCAAAAAGCCAAAAAGATTTTGTTCCTTATTTGTTTTCGACTGATCGACATGTGCTACGTAATCAAATTTCAAATCTATATCTTGGATTCTCAAAGATAAGTTTTGCGCCAAGATCAATTTAATTTTCAAACGGAAAAGGAAACCGCGTTTCTGTCTTCTAAAATTGCAGGTTATATGCTGGCAAGACTCAAGCATGGTGAAAGGGGGAGTTTGAAGTATCTTTCACAAATGGATCTTGAAGTTCAAAGATTATTCAAGAGTGATCCAGCCATGCAAGCTCTATAGCTGACAAGATTTTCAAGTTGAAGATCAGATGCAGTGATGCTCAAGATTGAAGACTGAAGTTTAGTTAGCATAGATACACTACACGTTAAGGGGGAGTTTGTTAGAGCATATTCCTATGCTATGAAGTGTCTCGTGTATTGTATCTAAGTGGCGTGTTAGTGTGTGAGTCTTAGGGGGCAGCGTACCAAGTTGGTCCGCCGTACCAATGGTACGCCCGTACCAATGTGTGTTACCTATAAATAGGTTGTGATAGAATGATAGCTTAGAATTCTGAGTCATTATTCACCTTCTATGTGTGTATTCTAGAGAGAGAAACTAGAGAGAGATTACATTGTAATGTTGTGTGGTTCAATACAAAAATCTTATTTACTTCTCGTGTTCACTAGATTGATTGAATCACGTAGTAGTAAGATCATTATGTGTCTTTACATAGTGGATCTGATATAAGTGTCACCAACTTAAATAATGTTCTCTTGAATATTTTCCTCCCATAAATGAATGATTTCATGTAAATGGTGTTTTCAAGAAGTGATGCCCGTGTGAGACACTTCATAGGAATATCTTGGATGTTCTAACACTTAGCATACTTGTAACGCGTCTTAGCGCACTTTAGTTGTTCTTAACGGACATTAGCTAGCACATGGAAGAATTTTCTGATTTTTAATATAACGATTGTTTGATTGGTTATACCATGTGCTTAAATGCACATGCCCCCTGTATGGTGTATATAGGGCCTTTGAAAACTCGATTGGGGTAAGTCTCACCCAAAACATAATCAGAAAGAGGGTTTTCTCTTTCTACTGGATTTCTTCAACAAACCTTGAATGATTGATCATAAGTGCTTGTAGTTTTGCACTAGCTTCATGAATTGGGTAAGATCCATTGTCTAAGATCTTGTCATCTTCACGGACTTGTTCAACCCTTAACGACATTGGTTGTTCTTAACGACTCTAAGGCATTGCTCCAGCGTATCTTAAGCTTAATTGCTCATACTCTCTTATAGCATAAATAGGAGCTGTTGTAGATCCTATTTGAGTAAGTCACCCATTAACACAATCTGAAAGTAACTTTATCGAAATGATTTTTTAAGAATGCCGTTTAGCCTCGTATAGGGCAGCACTATATAGAACCGGTTTGTTACTCATGGGACGCTTGTAACTGCCTTTGTTACCCCTAATTGTTGACACCCTTTCCTTGGTCATTTTAGACCTTGCATTTTAAATCACATGGTTGTTGTGTGATAATTCAACGTGAATGCGACTGTTATAACCTAAATGGAATTGAGCATGTGATGTCAAAAAGATTTTTATATTAATCTCTCCTTATATATATGCATAACAAATTTGTGACCGAGTCGAAATGGGAAGTAATTATTCTATGTCACTGAGCTAAGCTATGAGCATTATTGCATGCCCCACCCGAACTACTGCTCAGCCCCTTGCTTATCGAACTGAACTTAGTGGTAAGTTCTAAGTTAAATGAGTATTTTATCCTCAACGTGTCTCTCTAGTGAATCTCGGTTAGTTGACTTTGGGGTTAATGACCACATTCTTGATACTCACCCCATCGAAACCATATACTACCCCACCAAATCTGGTAGCTAAAGTAAGATGAACCAGCGTGACCATACAAGGTAAATTACCGTTACGGGTGCACATGTAAATGTATTTGCAGTGTATGGAAACCCTGGGGAATTCTATTTGGCAAAGTGTTAGTTGTAGGGGATACGACCTTCCATTTCAAAAACCTCATGACATCGATGGCCGAATATGTGGGACTCAACTGTATGGTTAAGGTCATCAATCAATGTTCGTTACGCTGTCACACCTGATCTCATTTCTTCTAGATATGGCTTCCAACCTGTCAAAATCCCCCATTAAAATGCTTCTATAAATGATAACCCGATAGAACATCGTATTACTCGTACAATTTGATGACGAGATCTTCCTTCACTATGAGGGATCGGTGATTTAGATCTTGACTAGATTCAATTCATCCGCAACCCTGACTCTACTCCCGTGACATTTACCGTCAGGTCCATTCTTCGAACTCTCACAGCTGTGCAACAACTCAGTAAACGCTAACCTGATGAAAACCCAGACATCTCGAACGGCCGATTACACCTCAATCACCAGAACCAACCTTTCGGCAGGAAAATCTTGTGGAGTTTTCCTTTCTTGACTTGTATCCCCTGGTACATCTGCATGAGTCAAAATTTCTTGCCAACAGTCTCGGCATGATTTCACCAACCTTATACCCCACTACAAATAGAATTTCACCTAACGGAGCAATGTAGGTGAAACAACTTTAGCAAGTCGTACGGCCGATTTTATCTTCGATACTCGATTCATCTGTGAACTTAACTGTTAGTGAACTTTTCTCTTATTGTCTTTCGTGACTTGGATGGTTTTCAACCCTTGATCCCTTACGGCTAATTAACATCACTGATGACGTTATCTTGTACCCCTACCTTCATGCGCTCCTGCATGACAAACATCGACAACAAACAATAGGCAGCGGTATGACTGGAAAAGTTTTCACCACTTCAACTGCAGGACGACAGATAAACTGCAAAAATTTGGATACCCATTGTTCTCATTCGTTCTTCCCCAGGAAGTTTTCATTAGTAAACCCTGCTTCATAACAAATGGTGACTGATCGATATTGACTAAAAACTTTTAAAAACACGCGTAAGGAAATAGTTTGACTTCCGATGAAACGAAGACACGTTTGAATCAATCGCATATGCGATGAGCTACCCGAGAATCACTAAAAGTGACCCAGATACCCGATATTTTAATATCTTATATACAACGTAACCTTTCGATCCATAGTAGGTCTCGCGAAACCTTGGCTATGGTTCATCTTTACACTCATATTAAGCCAGGTACTACTTTGAATTCGTCAGCGCTCGGTGTTTCGGAAACCCACCCTTATTTCACGTTTGCACCTTTACTTACTCTTGAGAACCGATACAAATTGATGTTCCTACGTGATATTTACGCTACTAGACGGTACAACCATTGACACATTCGTATTGAATATTGGTTGACTCCGATTCTTTTCTCCAATCCACGTCACTCTTGCCAGATGATTAAAGTTAAGTGCTGAGTACCAGTGCACCCTAAGGTGAGTTTCACTACTTCATTTAGTTATATCCATTTGATGATGATAACACACAACTAGTTGCATCCGCTAAAGCATGGCAATGCATAGACAAAGGTATTTTTCTGTTTAAGTAATTATCCAGCACATATCACTTATTTCACTAAATGTACTTTAAATTTCAAAAAGTTCTTACTTTCTCGGGCCGATAATAATGAAAGCGAGGTAATGTTGAGTAGTACTACTGGGGATTGACACCCCCGCTCAGCGGTGTACGTGATGCACCATCCCGACTGGCGGTCGGACTGAGAACAATATTAGCCTAACACTACTGTGATCTGGAAAGACACGGGGAAGGCAAATCACATAGGTTAAGACCCGTGACGCATAGTCAGCTTCGGTTGCGAATATTCAGGTGAACATAAGCATAAGCTAGCTACCTAATGATATGGATATTACTTGTAACTTACGAATTGATCTTTCATTATTCGTATACATTCTTGGTCTACACAGTGAAGTGTAAACTGCTTTTGTGAACTCACCAGCTTTTGCTGACACTTGATTGTTGAATACGTTTTAGGACTCTTGGAGGATCTTGGAGGCACGGGCGTTGGCAATACTCATTTTTGTAAAATATTTTGGGAAATGCATTTCAAACACTTTTATTACCTACTAGTGCTAAAAAACAACTCTGTAGACTTTTGAATGCTTCCGCTGTATTACAATGTAAACTTTATTTTGTGAAATGAAATAAAGTTCGGACAACTTTCGGATGGGCCGAAGACAGAGTTCAGACAGGGTTTGGAGCCGAACATGGAGTTCGGACAGAGTTCGGACAAGGCGAACCCTCGGGCTATAAATAGCCAAACTTGAGGTTTGGACAGTCACTATTTCTCATATTCACGAACCCTTATCGAACCTCTGCCAAAATTTCAAAAAATCAATTGATTGCGTGTTTACGTGTTCTGAGACCAGATTAAGGTAGAGATTCTCATTCCGAGTACGAGGGTGTGTTTGATTGTTGTTTTTGGTCGATAAATTGGTTGTTTTTAGGCTAAACAGTGTCGGGGTTTATGAATTCATAGATCTAATATTAACCATAGTTAGAGGTCATTTCAGATGATAAAAACTGGGTCTGTGGATTCGTAATCAAAAACCGCTCAAAGGGTTAAAATCTTGAAGTCTGTTTTGGTCTAAATTGAATTTTGGAGAGTTTAATTCTCTCGGTGTCGTCAGTTGCCGAACCTAAAGTTCGTCTGCCGAACCTGGAGTTCGGACGAAGTTCGGTTAAGGTTCGGATGTTGACCAAGGAGTTTGGACTTTGACCGAAGGTCAACATTGACCTTTGACCAGGTCAAGTTCGGACAAGGTTCGGACACTGATTCTAGTTCGTCTGGAGTTCGAACAAAGTTCGGCTCAAGTTCGTCAACTGTTGATTTTTGAATAAAAAGTCAATTGTTTACGCGAATGACAACGAACTGATGAAATTGGTGACCATTTCTGTTAATCACATTAAATTTAATGAACTTTTTGTTATATGTGTTTTCAGATATGGCGGACGATTTAAAAATTGGTGATAAGCATAACATTTGTGCGTATCTTGGCGTTCCTCGTTCCAAGCTTGCTAAATTTGGAGGATCGGGAATATTTGATTTCTTATGAAGATCGAGAATTCACTATGCCATTACACAACCGTGTGATGTCTATCGTGATATTCTAGGGGAATTCTGGTCTACAGCAAGAACAATTACTGATGATCCTATCAGGATTTCTACAACAGTACAAAATCGAACTGTTGAATTCACTGAAGAAGATGTTAGAAGAATTCTGAAGCTGACTGGTGACTTAACAACAGCTCCACTTGAATTTCCTCATGCTAAAAATGTGGCGTTGTTGAAACGAATTTGGTACACCGATGATCCAAGTTGGGAGTGGATTTACAAGTCATCTTTCAGTGTTCCATACAAATTCTTGGTGCATGTATTGCTGTTATGTCTAGGGCACAGGATTTCAGGACAAGATGAAGTTAATTAGAAGATAATTTCATTGGTGAATGCTTTGATTATGAATAGCCCATACAACTGTGCTGGATTAATCTTTCACTACATGAGAGATAATCTGACTCAGAGGGCACAAGAAAGCAGTATTGTATCCAAGATTTATGCAGATGATATTGAATGAGTTGTATCCTGAATTAGTGAAGCTTGAAGAGCAAAAGATGGATTTGAAGCACATGAATGAGACAAGTGTGGGTGCATTGGCTTCTTATCAGAAAAAGTCACTTGAAGAGCAGCCAAAATTGAAAAGGTTGATTGGTCACTTGGCTAATCCAAACTATGTTGCACCAGCTCGAGGTGCAGCTCGTCATGAACAGGATAGTGATTCTGAGGAATTGGACTATAGTTGGATAGAAGAACAGAATCAACAGCCACAACAATCAAGAATTAAACGACCAAAATGAAAAATTCAAACACCTGTTGCACAAGAACAAGATCAAGTTGTTCAAGAACCGGTAGTTCAAGACCCAGTTGTATCTCAACCTGCTGTCTCAGAACCTGCTATTTCAAGAAGTCCATGTGACTGTCACTGAAACTGAAACACCAGCGGTTGATACCTTGATTGATGAAGAAGAAGAATCAGAAGATGATGTCTTTCTTAAATCTAACTCCGAAGATGTCTCAGATACAAATGAACCATTTGTTTATATACGGGTTGGTTCAAGGAACAAAAAGGTGAAGAAAGGTAGTGATGAGCATCTGGCTTATCGTACCAGTTTGAGAAAGAACAATGATCGCTTTTATTGGTCGTGTGTACGATGATGTCCCATCTGAGTCAGATGAAGATTACAATCCTGAAGCTAATGTTGTACATGGCAAGGGAAAGCAACCGGCTACTGCTACATCTTCAGTAACTCCAGCAAAACGGAGGATGAAGTCAGTTGCTGCCGGTGGGAGAGGCAATAAACATAAGAGTCAAAAGTATATTTTGAAACCTCGCCCCGGTGTATCTTCGTCTGATGGTCCAAGTATATTCTTCCCAGAAACTACAATAGTTCAGGCTGCAGTTTCTACAGCTCCAGCTGATATTCTTCAAGGATTGGATCAGACTGACTTTTTGCAAGATTTGATGAATGCAACACGGTCTGCAGCAGTTAGCCCAGCACCTTCAGCAAGTGCTGGTGCTCAATATGTTAACCAGCCAATGGGTTCAACACCTACAACACATGTGTTCTCAACAGCTACTGCAGCTACAACTTCCACAACATCAACTCCCGAAGTTAATTTCAATCTAGATCAGGGTTATGTGTCATTCTCTCAGGCCAGTATCCTTAACAGTGCGTTACTTGATCAACAAGCACATATTGACAGCTTAAAAGTTGAGTCTGAAGAAGAATCGAAGGTGATTACTTATTTGAGAACAAGCAATGATGCACTGAGAGCCAGAACTGAATCTCAAGGGAAGTTGATTACTTCATTACAAGGAGATTATTTGCAATTGAAACGTACGGAATCGGCTAAAGATCAGGAGATTCTACGTTTGAGTACGGCTAGTCAGGCCCAGAGTGCTATGCTTCTAGAGATGAGTGAGCAAATAAAATTCTTGATGCAGAAATTTAAAGCTCAAGGGGAGATTGGGTCTGGTTTTGGATGTCAAGAGGATTATTTGAAGTATTTGAATGATGATCCTGACCATGAAGATCCTCAAGGGAATGTTAGTGGAGGTTCAGGCCCAACCGGAAACACTGGTTCGGGTGCTGGAACTTCGACATCTCAAGGGGAGTCTGATTCAAGGGAAGTTATGCCGATAACTTCAATTTCATCGAATCAAGCTGCTAAAAGTATGGATGAGTTCAAACGAATGTTAGAATAAGGTGAATTTGTTTGTGATCTTGATCCTGAACAGCTTCAAGCAGTTTTTGATTTGAACGATGAGGAGATGAAGAGAACTTCTGAAGCTACACCTAAGAAATATGAGTCATCTAAGCCAGAGTCTGAGGAAGATATTTTTGAAGAAGAGATTGAGGTTGAAGATATTACTGAAGAAGAATATCCATATTTATACTCCAATTTCAACAACAAAAATCAGTATGGTGATGAATTTGAAGTATTTCCCAAAGAGAAAGGTGCTGAAGCTGAGGAGAGATTGAAAAAGAAAGAGGCAGAAAAATCTGTAGACTTGCTAAAGAGGCAAAGGAACAGAATCAATGATGGGTGTTCAATTAATACATGAAGACATTTCATGCAAATTATGTTCCTCCTCCAAAGCCAATCAAGCAAAGAATGCATGTAAAATTCAAAGGTCAAGCATCAGGTGAAATTATCAGTTGGATGTATTCTGAAAGTCTTTAGGTGCTATGGAATTAAACGGCAACATGGTATTCAATATTTCAAGACTGCACGAGACTTTGATTCATTATCGGTTTGGGATATTCAGGAGCTTACGCGAAAGCCGTTCTGCAATTTTGGTAATGATTGGAAAGGTTACTACTTCAAGAATCAAATTGACGAAAGAATGTATTTCTAGATTTCAGTTTCTAAAACCTTAAAAAAACCGAAGAGGCGTAGACATCCAACCAAGATTCATAAGAGAACTGGGAAGAAGCTGATAATACTTGTCTTCAAAACAAAGCCTAATGTGATGAAGAAGATTCCGTTGATGAAAATGGAATTGGATTTTATTCAAGATTTGAAGTGGTGGTATTATAATGAAAAGACGGGAGAAGCTGTAATGGTGTTGAAGAAAAACAACAGGGTTGTGAGGGTTTATGATCCAATGTGGCTGATTAACTTATCAAAAGCTGACATATATGTGTTGTATCACAATCAGATCCTGTTTCATCCAGATTATATGGATCATGCTTTGCAGTTTCAAAGGGTGATACGAATATGCTTTGTGTTCAACATCAATGCTGGGCACAATCATCAGAGTACCTGGACTGAGATGGAGACTGGAACTAAAAACTGACAAAGACTGACCAGCATTTGCCAAGGGGAAGTTTTTTGATACCTGCAGATGGCAAGATGCTGGATCAGACATAGTTTTGAAGAGATCAAGATTTCAAGTTTTCCTGCTGGCCGAACCCTGTCCAAACCCTGGCCGAACTGCTGGTTCAGACAAGCAGAGGAATTCGGACAGTGGAGGTTATATATACAGGTCGATAAGTTTGAATTTTGCAACTAAGCTTTCTTATGTGTGTGTAAGTGAACGTGTTTTGTGCTCTGAGTCTCTGTAAACTGTTCTTGTTTACTGACTGAGATTGAGTATTATATTTACACGTATTATTCAACGTTTTGTTTACACAACGATGTCGAGCTGATCACGATCCATTCGCTAACGCTCTTTCACTCACCCCATGGAAACCATATACTACCCTCACCGAATTTGGTAGCTAAAGTAAGAGGAACCAACGTGACCATATAACGTAAATTACCGTTACGGATGCACACGTAAATGTATTTGCAGTGTATGGAAACCCTGGGGAATTCTACTCGGCAAACTGCTGGCAGTAGGGGATACGACCTTCCATTTCAAAAACCTCATGACATCGATGGTCGAATATGTGGGACTCAACCGTATGGTTAAGGTCATCAATCTATGTTCGTTACGCCATCACACCTAATCTCATTTCTTCAAGATATGGCTTCCAACCTGTCAAACCCCCCCCCCCCCCACCCCCCACCCCCATTAAAATGCTTCTATAAATGATAACCCGATAGAACATCGTATTACTCGTACAATTTAAAGACGAGATCTTCCTTCACTATGAGCGATCTGTGATTTAGATCTTGACTAGATTCAATTCATCCGCAACCCTAACTCTACTCTTGTGACATTGACCGTCAGGTCCATTCTTCGAACTCTCACAGTTATGCAACAACTCAGTAAACGCTAACCTGATGAAAACCTAGACATCTTGAAAGGTTGATTACACCTCAATCACCGGAACCAACCTTTCGGCAGGAAAATCTTGTGGAGTTTTCCTTTCTTGACTTGTATCCCCTGGTACATCTACACGAGTCAAAATTTGTTGCCAAAAGTCTCGGCATGATTTCACCAATCCACGTCCCTCTTGCCAGATGATTGTTGGAAAGACACAGTTTCAACTACCATATGCTAGCTACCTCGCTCTTCGCGTGAAATTTGTTATTCCCATACCCGATGTTGTTCATGCTTATGTAAAGAACCCTTTGATCATTGGAACGACGCCATTATTTTGAATCTTCACCGAAGGGTAACAGGCATATGATGTATCCTTTGATGGCGAACCCCAGCTTAAACATCAACCTAATAGACTTCATTAGCTCTTGACTCCACTCCGGGAACTCAAATCGTATTGATGCTCGCATTGCGCATGCTAAGCTCTCAACAAACCTCACTGTGGGTGAAAACCCCGCCGACTAAAACCATGGAAAAGTCTCTTTGTCATACATCCAAATTTTGCACATGATGCATTGTGATTTCTAATCTCTCACGCCCATGCAACTCAAAACGTATTTGGGAAAACTTAAGATGCCCTATTTTATGTCTATTACTTTATGAGACTTGACTAATAGCTAGAAAGGTTAAGGTATCTAGTACACCCTCAAGGTGCTGGTAGTGTGGTGGGTTAGCTGCAGTACACCCTATACATAAGCACTAGCGGCATGTGGAAGGTGGGACCAGTACTGAACCACATATTTACTTTTAAATCATGCACATAAATCTTATTTTGAGAATTTTGTCTAATGGAACTATGCCCACAGTAAAGCAAATTAATGTTACCCCCTTTGTAATTTTGCATATCCCCTAAATATACTTTTCACTAGAAGGGACGTACACAATTTAACCAAATAAAAACTTAATTTCCCAACTCTCTCAATCGAGAGGAACTATTAAGGGTTAAAGGTAGGATTCGATCCAGGTGGACAACAATGTTTTAACAACTCAAGTTTGGCATTATAAATGACAAACCACATGTTCTTTCTAAACGCCCATGTTACTTCTTTCCAGACTCCTATAGACATTTTCCGTCTTGGTTCACCGTGGAAACTGGTGAAATATTTCAGTTGGTCTTTAGTTATTGCATTTCTGACCTTCCGTTACTTATTGACATCACGTACGTCTAAATTTAAAACTAGTCATCGGATTGGTGGAGCCGAGCGAATATTTATGAGATTACTACATTTACTCGCCATGCTATTGGTACTATAACGCCTAGTAGCGTCATCTGTCTATACCTTTTTTGCAAATTGTATGAATCACCCGATCTTAGCTAAAGTTCAAGGGTGCATGCCCACCCACCAGATACGTCAACATTTAAACTTTATGCAACACCTCATGTCTTTACCGTATCATTTGGCACAATACTTTTGTTGTCTTTGGTTCACTCAGGTTATCAGTGAATGAAAATACCGTAGGTGATAATGAAATACAAAGTGAAATCTCGATCATAGCATGGGATTCTATATCTGAATTATTACTCAGACGTATGGTCACTTTGTCGCACTATATAGTTCGATTTCGACACTTGTGTTGTCGTGATACTTGCTAAACCTAACCACGCGACCCGATTTGACTCACTCATGAAAA
>JBCNJP010000025.1:34191097-34282565 GCA_039602395.1 Deinandra increscens subsp. villosa
TCATCAACCAAATCTTTCATTTTTCCTTTGGAATGTGATGAATTTATTCGATTTCCGATAAGCTGAAATCGGATTCTTTGCTATAAAAATCCACAAACCGATTGATAACCATTAGTTTCAGAACTACTAGTTTCAGATTCAAAATCAGATACTGCTCCATCATTCTCAGATACTGCTCATCATTCTGTTCAATTTGAACAACAAATGCAGATTCATCAGGAAAATCTGCTGCCCAATCATAACCTTCATTGGTTGCTGGTGCCATTTTCTTGGAAGTAATAGCAGTTAAAGAAATTGGATGAGAATCATCAGAAGTTCATCCCTAATTATATTGTTTATCGACTTGAAAAACTAAAGCTTTTGGACACTCTGGTTAAGATGCATTTGACTGTGAGCATTCACGAGCAAAATGTCCAAAATTGAAACGTTTGAAACATTTCACCTTTGATTTATCTAATCCAACTTTACCATTCGAATTTAAACTTTTGAATCCAGTTTTCTTCCTGAACCTTTAAGCTCTTTGGGCTAGCATAGCAAGTTGCCAATTAATATCCATCTTCTCAAGATTATCTGGATCTATTTGATCAAAATCTTCTACAATCAGATTAGACGTTGGCAAACCACAATTCAACAACCCATAATATGAAGATAAAAAAGCTGAAATCAATGCCAAATGTTCATCAGGTGTTTTTGCAGAAAATGATTGATTTGAATGATTTGGAATGGTGAATTACACCCTCTTGATGAATTTTCAGAATTTCCAGAACCATGACTAGCAACAAATGCGGTTGGAGCTGGATTTCATGAATCAAAGCTAGATGATTTGGATTTTGCATTGATACTTACAGAGTTGTGTCAATGATATAATTCAGGATTTTGTAATTGAACAGTGGACTTATTTGAAGTCATCATTTCCATCTCTCTAGCATGAAGCTTTCCGGTTAGATCATGAAATGATAATTCTGAATACTCTTTATCATGAGTCAGCAACAACACATAATTCTCCCACTTTGATGGTAAGGCCTCCATCAATTTCTCTTTCAATTCCTCCTCGGTCTTCTCAATATTAACCACTTCATTTCAATGATCTGATGAGAAAATCAAGATACAAGAGCAAAAATGTCTTCTTTATCATAGTGTTGAAAATTTTCAAATTCTTTATTCAACATTTTCCTTCGACTCTTCTTGTATTGATCATTTCCTTCACATCGCGCAGATAATGCATCCCATAATTGCTTTGATTTCTTGCACGTACTAAACTGATGCAATAACTTAGTAGGTAAAGCCACTGTAAGATATCCAAACACTTTTTTTCAAGCTCATATAGTTTTCTCTAAGCATTGTCAAACGTATGAACTTCTTTGAAATTTCTCACATCAGTTGGATGTGTATAAAGCTTCTTAATCGGAATCCAACTTCAACAACTTGGGAACTTTCTGATTCATTCAAGTATCATTATCAAAGTTCAGCATGGTTTGCATTGCATTTTGCATCGCGGCAAAAGCTTGAAAATCCGACATCTTTTCCGAAATATGATGCTTCAAAAACTTCAAACTAAAAAACGAAGGTCTTAAAAGTGGATTTTGGGGGTCAAACCGGAGGGTATTGGCCGTTAGGCGAGTAAAAGTCTAGATCTCGCCGAGACAGTCGTTTTGGCTAGTATTAGCTCCTATAACTCTTAACGGTTCTCAAGTTACGTCAATTTTAGTGAACACCACTTTTCTGCCAGCGTACCAAAAACCTTCTCAGCGTATCAAATTGTTGACCAACGTACCAAAACTTTGACCAGACCAAACTCTTCAGCGTACCAACTCAGTAGCGTACCAGTGAACTCACCGTACCAGAATTGTCAGCGTACCACCTTGGTGCGGCGTAATTGCCTGCGTACCAATAAGTAACCGTCGCATACCATCGATGAAGATTGTCTTCCAGACCAGCAACCAATGTACCAAAACTTATGAAGATTGCCTTGCGTTCCAGCAGCGTACCAGCAGTTCATCTAGCATACCACGACATTCAACCGGCGTACCAACACTATTTCGACTGATTTTTGAGAATTTGGATGTTGTGGACTGTAATTTGCAGCAGTAGGCAACGAAAACATACTAGGAATGTTTTAAAATCAAGTTTGACATTATGAATCACTCGGATTGAAGAAAATTGATGAAAACTTGTTAGAGCATATTCCTATGCTACGATGTGTCTCGTGTATTGTATCTAGATTAGAGCGAGTTTGTGAGTCAAATAGTTAACATACCTTTGGGGCCGTACCATATGGCCCGCTGTACCAATTGGTACGGGCGTACCAACTGGTACGTGGTTTGGTACGCTGCACTTAATGGTAAGTATAAATAGTTCGTGTTAGAGAGAGTTATCTAGTTTTGTCAGTCTCCATCTTCTTAACTGTGTGTTCTAAGTGTGTTTCTCTCTCTACATTGTAACCTCTAAGTGAATCAATAAAGCCTAGCTTTATTTACTCGTTTTTGTTTCTCGATTAACCAAATTATGCAGTGGTAAGATCCTTTCCGTGGTTTTACAAAACTTAAGAAACTTAAACTTTCTCTCACTAGAATCTCGAAAATAGATAAAAACACAGCAGTAGAGCAACTTGGATTGCTCTGATACCACTTGTAAAGACACGGAATGATCTTACACGAGACACTTCATAGGATAGGAATATGCTCTAACACACTAGATCGCTAAGGGTAGTAGCGAAGTCGCTAAAAGCAGTCAAGATCGTAAAGGTAAATTCCGCAGGTGTTGGCGAAGTCGTTAAGAAGGGGGGGGGGGGCGGTGAGCGAGATCGTGAAGTGTAATTCGAAGTCGCTAGGAATACAGACCAAATCGCCAAGTGTAGGCGAAGTCACCAAGTTCAACTCCGAGGTCGCAAAGGCCATTGGAGAGGTCGCCAAGTGCAAAAACGAAGTCGCTAAGGCAGACTCGAGATCGCTAAGAATAAAGGGGAAATCGCTAAGGGCAAATCCAATCTGTAACACCCCTAAATTTCCACTAAAGGAGTATAACCGTGTGGGGTTTGATCTAGACCAGGATCTAAGTCTTTAGTTACTACCAAGCCATAATGAACGGTAAAACAGTCTTATATTGCATTTCACAAGACAGAGTTTACATTGTAATACAGCGGAAGAATTCAAAAGTCTATGGAGTTGTTGTTTAGCACTAGTAGGTAATAAAAGTGTTTGAAATGCATTTCCCAAAATCTTTTACAAAAATGAGTATTGCCAACGCCCGTGCCTCCAAGATCCTCTAAGCGTCCTAAAAGTTATTCAACAATCAAGTGTCAGCAAAAGCTGGTGAGTACACAAAAGCAGTGTACACTTCACTGTGTAGACCAAGAATGTATACGAATAATGAAAGGCCAATTCGTAAGTTACAAGTAATATCCATATCATTAAGTTCACCTGAATATTTGCAATCGAAGCTGACTATGCGTCACGGGTCTTAACTTGTGCGATTTGCCTTCCCCGTGTCTTTCCAGATCATCATAGTCTTAGGCTAATATTGTTCTCAGTTCGACCGCCAGTCGGGATGGTGCATCACGTGCACCACTGAGCGGGGGTGTCAATCCCCGGTAGTACTACTCAACATTACCTCGCTATTCATTATTAACGGCCCGGGAAACTAAGGAGTTTTTGTAATTTAAAGTGCATTCAGTGAAACAAGTGATATGTGTTGGATAATTACTTAAACAGAAAAAATACCTTTGCCTTTGCATTGCCATCCTTTACTGGATGCAACTAGTTGTGTGTAATCATCCTCAACCGGATATAACTAAATGAAGTAGTGAAACTCACCTTAGGGTGCACTAGTACTCAGCACTTGACTTTTAAGTTGGTTATGAGTGACCTATTTTAATGAATACGGTCTAACCAAATTAGAGGTTGTCGCTAGGACGAATAACTTATCAATAAACAATTATGTTATCAAGCATTCACCTTGGTCCTAACACTTTAACACAAGTCCTAAACTTGTAGGAAACATAGATGCATAATTTCAAGTCAACATGCATAAACACAAAGCGTACAAGTTAAATGCAAAACACACATCTGGTGACATGTAAAATTTTCTCCACACTTGGAGTTAGCCATTCAAATTTTAAAGGCATAAACTTCATGATATTATGAACATTTTTAAAAAAAGAATTAACCCAAAATGTTAAGTTTTGAGGAAATTATGTGCGTCGGAAGTTGGTAAAAATCAGCTTTGTTGCCATTAACACACCATTTGTAGATACACATAATTTGCTCCACACTTGGAGTTCTAAAATTTTGCAGGCATATACTTCCCAACATTATAAATATGTTGCAAAATGAATCAACTCAAAAGGTTTAGTATCGAGTGAGTTATGTGCGTCGGAAGTTGGCAAGAATTCAGCTTTGGTGCTGTTTTGGAAAACAGGAAAAGTGATCTTATATTTTGCATAACTCGGTCAAAACTTGTGGTTTGCTTACCAAAACTTCCAGATCTCAATATTAATATATAACCATCACTATCGTTCAAAAATCCCTTCATTAATACCCAAGAATCATGTCCAACAAAATTACATAAGTTGTCAAAAGCTGAATTTTTAACAGCCCTGCACACTTAACTTGCAGCATGTTTTTGGGTGACCAAACGGAGGTCTTAGAATGCATATAAGTAGCCAAATTAAAAGATAAGACATATAAATTTACTATGGAAAAAGAATCACTCTATTTCGATAAAAATTGAGCAAGTTATGGCCTGTGCAAGACGGCCCATTAACTTAGACATAATCTGTCCAAAATAAGCATTTGCATAAATTGGGTTTTTAAAGGTTTTGGTCAATAATTTGATCATAAAACTTCTTGTAAAGTTTTTTTAACAACATAAACAACATTCCATCATGGATTTCCAGCCCTCATAACAATCATACAATGATCATAGCAAAATCAAAGCATAACACTTGCATATAAGCATGTATACCTAAAGTTCATGTTCCACTACACCAAAAATCATTAAGAACACTTCAAGGCATATTTTCTCATCAAAAAACACAGCCCTTAAATGACCCAAAATCTGTACCAAATCATAATTTAACTTAACCCATCATAAATTTAGCTTACGTACAAAAATGTGTTTTTTCAAGAAATGACAATTTCAAAATAACACATAAAGTCACGAAATAAATCACTAAAATTAATTAGTAATTAAACATATTATTTTGTAAACGTTCAAATGACACATAGTGACACATAATAAGTTAATATAATTAATTTACGTTGTGATTATTCATTTCACATAATGTAACAAATCAAATAGTGGTCTAGTACAGGCTCGGTCACGTAAACACACGTGACTCTAACATGACACAAAAAGTATAACCAGGTTGTTAACGAGAGTAACGGAAATAGATATCGGTGTTAATCAGGGAATTTGGCAGTTGGCACACTTATCCTCCTCTAATCTTGATGCTAATGGTTAATTTATAACCATTAGTTAACCTTACCGGGACCCTTTCAAAACTTAAGCGCAATCCACTCATACGAGCCTAATAACTGTTGGGTTTTACAGTGGATATTTAGGTGACGGTTTTAGTAAAAAAAATTTACTAATATATATATATATATATATATATTTATATAAACCGGTGTATAAATACAATCAGATTAACACAACAAAATATTTAAAACGCGAATAATGTAAAACCGTAGCAGGATCAAATCACCATATGTTAAAACACGCAAACACAAAAATTAAAACCTTTAATTAAATCTAAACTATCGGGTTTAGATATACCTTAGCCAGGTACGAACAATTGTTCGAGACACCGGGATTCAACGTGTCCACTCTAGTTTTGAACGAAATGGTTGACTCGAAATGGCGGTTCAGATCGTCAATGGCTCTCGGAGGCGGTACGGAAGCGGTGGCGGCGACAACGTCTTTGGGTCTCCATGTATCGCGGAGACTGGTGGATTTCCTTCGCATACCACAAACAGTGGTAGACTCACAAAACAAACCGTAGTAGCGGCTGGGGGTGGCGAAGCCACTGGGGCAGGCGGGAGACGTAGCAGCGTGCAGAAATGCTACGGTCTTCGACACGCCATCATGAACCAGCAGGGGAACAACCCTGCATGCCAGATTATTTTATTATGAAAATTATCTTTTTAACGGACTAAGGTCCTTTTTTTCCATGCATCGCTCTAGTGCATGCACGTCCGGCGTAACTAGAGCCAAGTTCACAAACACGTACCATCTCGGCTTCCGTGAAGTGATAAATATTACCAACCCCCATTCCCAACCAAAATACTTTCAGCCGCACTTGCGTGACAACCGAGTTTTCTTACATAGACATAAGTACCTCGAACGTATCATGTAGTATGGGGTGCGAGTCACCTGAAAAGATCATGCATCGTCCCCCGACCGGGTGTCAGAATTCCGGCCTTTGGGATTTCGACTCCCCAAATGGTCTGTGATACGTAGAGCACGTTTGGTTTTGAAAATCGGTAATAAACTTTCAATAAAAAGGGTTTTCTTAAAGTCATAAGACACACCTTAAGCGAGCTTATAAGTTTGTTATCAAACCCGCCAAAGGTTTGTTACTTCCCAAGTAAGTATAAGAGTTTAGCCACGCATGGCTTTAATGATTTGCTTAAGAGAAAGAGAAGATTTCGTAGACAAAAGCTTACTAATTCTCACTTAAGTTAAAGTTTTTATAAACTTGATTACAAGACTCGAAAATACCAAATGACTTAATACATAGGAGAGGAAGAAAAGAATTGAGAAAATTGCATATGAGGAGGAGGCCGGCTTTTATAGGCAGCCCATGGAGTTTGGCATGACCCGTGCCTAGTTTGGCACGAGGCGTGCTAAGTCAAGGGCACGGGCGTGCTAATCAGACGCGTGTCGTGGAAGCTTCGGGCAACTGGCATGGGGTGTGCTTGTCAGGCACGGGGTGTGCTCAACTTTGCAAATCTTGGAACTTCATGGTTTTCTTCTGTTTTTTATCATAATTTGTCCCTTTTGTGATTTTTGCCCTTTCAAACCTGAAAAACTAAAAAGAAAACAAAATAAACTTGTTCTAAAGTTAGGAGATCAGATTTTTACTGTTTTACGAGAGATATTTTTTGGAACTAAAATCTATGTGACTGACGCCATCAAATATGTTTACCGAAGCATTCGACTGAAGAATCCATGTGATTTGATTCAGAGACGCGGGTTGTGATGCTCGAGGCTTGCGAGATTGGACCGAAGACCGTTTTCTGGAAAAGTCAACCGTTCGGGTCAACGGTCAACGTAAAAGTCAACAGAAGATCGGTTCGAGCGAGTCAAGCTTTGGATTAATTAAGTCAATTTTGATTTAATTAATATTTATGTTTAATTCATTTATCTGTATTTTGTTCAGTTTTTATGTTTTCACTTGTTAGTCACCCTCACTATATATATAGTGAGGGTGCCTCATTCACAAAAAAAGAGTCTAAATGTGGAGATGATGAAATCTTGTAGAGTGTGTGAGATTTCCTTTCTAGAGAGAGAGAGTGTTGTCATGATTTCTATGTATTAATCATTCAACTAATGAAATCATTCGACTTGATCATCATCTTTCTTGTTTATGATTATCTTTGATTCTTCTTCATCATCATCGTCTCGGGGTTTTCGAATCTGAACCCCGTTCTTGCTCAATGTCGAGATTCTCGTAGTGAAAATCGTTCCTGACAAATGGTATCAGAGCCAAGGTACCGATCAGATTTTATCTCACGATGAATCTGGTCACTCGAATCTTAATTTTGAGCTTGAATATGGTGATGATTTGAAAACTCATTTTGGAGACTTTTTCTATTTTTTCTTCATTTTGGATGGATTCTGGACAGGTCTGATGTTGTTAGATGTTAGGTTATTGTTCATTGAGTCTATCTTGATGATTGTTTATCTTCTATATCTTCAAATCAGTGAGAAAAATGAAGATACGAGACTGTTTTTTCGTAACTGTGGAGTTTTCCCGTTTTTGAGGTTTTTGAAGAATTTTGAGCCTCGATTCTTGGTTTTCTGGGTTTTTCTTCATGGATTTGGATTAAGTGAGGTATGATTCTCAGTGGAAAACGCATTCCGGATCCATTGGAAGCATCTATTTCGTCTGAATCTCAACGGTTTGAGCGGATTTGGAAAAACACACACTAACGATGTAACTGGGTGTTCTTCATGTTCTTGGTTTTTTCCAGATTTCGGGGTCAGATTCGATGACCGTGGCTACTGTTCGGGGGTTGTTTGTGGCCAGAACATCATCTTTGGATGGTAAGACTAGACGAATCCGTCATGAATCTGGGTTTTCCAACTGTTTTTCTGGGTTAAATCACGCATCGAAGAGGGCGTTAAGTGGGTGTTCTTCACTGTTCTATCAGTTTTCCAGATTTGTTAATAAGTTTTTGAAGGTTTGAAGATTGTCCTAGCGGACTTCTCGTAAGCTTAGCGGACTTGTTTGCTTTAGCGGACTTCTAAGCTTAGCGAACTTGTTGCTGTGTTTAGCGAACTTGTCATGCTCCTTTAGCGTATTTGTTTGCTTTAGCAGACTTGTTTCATGCTTAGCGAACTTCCGGTAAGCTTTAGCGAACTTGTTTTCTTAGCGGACTTGTCAACTGGGTTTTCGTTCGAGGTCGTTTCAGTGGATTCTGATCGTAGGGACGTGTAGAGGATTGAATCCCGAGTTCAACGCTATAAATTTCGTCGGATTTTGTTGAGTATTATGCAAGTTATGGGCGATTTACAGTTTCCCTGTGAGCCTCACGTTTTTCCGGCGGTTTTCCGACATGCATTAGGGTTTCTGGGGGATTAGACGGTTTTTTGAGGATGATGATGACGTGCTCTTTGGCTATTGGCTGCATTAGAATGTTCTCTCTCTTCATTTGTCAGTTTCCCAAGAATCCTACATTGTTGTCGAAAATTCATTGGCTGCAGAAAACGTGTGGGACCAAGCTGATTAAGGATCCGTTGAAATGGATAAGGCTGTCGCATGCCTATTGGGTGAAATGGTCAGCGGTCAACGCATGGGTCCCACTGGTCAAGAGATACGTTGGAAAACAATAGCTTGTTGTGCCCTAATTGGCTGTTGAGCCCTCCACACGGATCATGCCTTTTAGACCGTAAGATCCATTTAATTCGATCCGTTAGATCCATTCTGTGTTTTAATTCTGATTGGTTGATCATCTCACACACGGATCATGGATCAATGCCGTAGATCTGGCATATTCAGCACCTATGGATCATCCTAATGCCTCAAATCTGATTGGTTGATGAGTATTTGCATGGATTATGGATTTTTTTTAGGGATGTTTAATGACTAATTAATTCTTTCTAGCATTTTCGTTAAATGCGGGGTTTTTTCTATCAGTTTTTTTTCGAGACCAATGGAGATAACGCGCCCTAATGGAATTGTGGAAAAAATCTATTAGTCATGGATTTATTTTATTAGGGTTCTCGTTTATTGACGTCACACGCACGTTTGCTATTGACCACTGACGGGTTAGCTTTATTATCCGGTTAATTATGCAGTTTTCTCCGTTATGTCTCACGATTTATTTTTAGTTGATGCAGCGCTGATGTTAGCTAACCGGATTAACTGGAATCTCAGTTAAATATTGGAATTATCCGTTAAATCTCTCGAGAAGCCGTTACTTGACGAAAATTGATGAAATTTTTCAGATGAAGCCGTTTTCGCCGATATTAAATCATAAATCTTCACGGAATATTATTCCGAGTTCATTTTTCTTCGCCCAAAATTACGAAGACTCTGGTTATTATTTATTTTTGCTCGGGATCTCAATTTTTCTCCGATTTGACAGTTTATTTTTCGCATCCAACCTAAGTCACGCAGATTATTCACAACTGTCAGCATCCGGCTTTTGGTTTTTCGTAAGATTGTCCGATTTCAAGATTGTTTATCTGGTTTCTCTAGGTAACCGATCGCGACGGTTCGACTCTCCGCATCTAATTTTACGCTTCCGACTGGATGTTTTTGGAGAGATTTAGATAAATAGGAGGAATTATTATGGAACTGGATTATAGGGTCGATTATCTGGAGTTAGAGCATGTTCGATGATTGACTGGTTTATCTGATTCGGTTTGTTGCGGTTTTGACTCCGATGTTCAGCATTTTCCTAGTATTGTACCCGACCGTGTGAACCGAGTGAGCGGAACACTTGGCTCTCGACTGGAGAAACGAGAACAGAAGAAGCTTATTCAGAGGGGGAATTTCTACGACAAATTGCTTCGGGTTTATCAGTTATTTATTGAAGATGTATGACAGAGCGGTTCTTCAGCTGTTGAACAGATTTGAAAGCATCAGTCAAGGGGGAATATGTTGGAACTAAAATCTTGGTGACTGACGCCATCAAATCTATTTACCGAAGCACTCGACTGAAGAATTCAAGTGAATTGATTCAGAGACTGGGTTGTGATGCTCGAGGCTTGCGAGATTGGACCGAAGACCGTTTTCCGGAAAAGTCAACCGTTCGGGTCAACGGTCAACGTAAAAGTCAACGAAAGATCGGTTCGAGCGAGTAAAGCTTCAGATTAATTAAATCAACTTTGATTTAATTAATATTTATGTTTAATTCATTTATTTGTATTTTGTTCAGTTTTTATGTTTTCACTTGTTAGTCACCCTCACTATATATATAGTGATAGTGCCTCATTCACAAAAAAGAGTCTCCAAATGTGGAGATGATGAAATCTTGTAGAGTGTGTGAGATTTCCTTTCTAGAGAGAGAGAGAGTGTTGTCATGATTTCTATGTTTTAATTATTCAACTAATGAAATCATTCGACTTGATCATCATCTTTCTTGTTTATGATTATTTTTTATTCTTCTTCATCATCATCGTCTTGGGGTTTTCGAATCTAAACCCCGTTCTTGCTCAATGTCGAGATTTTCGTAGTGAAAATCGGTCCCGAAAATATTTGATCTAAAAATATGTATAATTCGATGTTCATCAAATATCCACACACTTAAACGTTTGCTTTTCCTCAAGCAGAACTCTGTACAGAACAACCTGATAATCCCAAAGAATTCATTTGCTTGCGCCTTATAGGTTAGACACAACATAAAAGTGGTCCTCCGTCATTTTTGATAGCTTATTCCATTGACTTATTTTTATTTCTCTATTTAAATTTAAATACAAAAATTTATGGCAAACCTACTGAAATTTTATATTTATTCAAACTTATTAGCCTCACAAATATTCACTCAACAATTAGGGATTCTATCTGATTATTTGGGTGAACACTCATACCTGGGTGAAGACGAGCAGACAACATAGGCTTGACATGTGATCGAACCTCCACAGATCTCACTGGAATCCAGATAAGTATCATGAGGGCTTTAAAAGGTAGGTCTGGGGGTAAGGTTTGGATATGTATATTTGAAAAAAAAAGAAGGGTAAAATGTGTAAATGAGCGGTTTTCTAAAACTTGGTTTTTGCCAGTGAATTTTCTGAAAGAATACACTACATTTCTAGAGAGCTTTGCTCTTTTTATTTAACTCAGGGAAAATATGTTTTGTGATATTCCTTTTGTTCTAACAACCATTTGTTTTAGACGAAAACTGCATCCGAATGTAAATCCAGTGTTGATACCTAATCTGTGCGTCATGTGAAGTATCTGAACGAGATGATATGAAGATCAAGATACAAGTTCAAGCTGCTTGCCGAACCAGGTCCGAACCTGGAGTTCGGACCGACCGAACCTGGAGTTCGGACCGACCGAACCTGGAGTTCGGACAGGGTTCGGCCCAGACGTATATATATATAGGAACTTTGTCTTGTAATCTGGAACTGAGAGAGAGAGACTAGATCTTAACTATGTCTTTAGTGATTTCAATAAAACAATTTATTATTTACGTCTCGTGTTCACTCTACGATCAAGCAAACCTCTAGTAAGATACTTCTTACGGTTTTTCAATTGGTATCAGAGCAAATCTAGGTTGCTCTATTGCGTTTGCTTTGATCGTTGTTGTGTTCTTGATAAAACCGAGTGTTTTTCATTCAAAGCCGAATCAATCTTTGAGATTTTCCAGTGCATTTCATTTCTAAACCATTTCTATGGGTTTTATCTGAATTCCTGTCAAAAATCTCGTCAAAAAAAGTACAAATTTGAGCGTTTTGGAAAAATGATGTTGAGGTTCGGACTTTTCTGGTCAGGTTCGGAGTAACCGCTCCGAAGTCCAAGTTCGGACAGAGTTCGGTCGTATTTCGGTAGGAGTTCGGTCAAAGTTCGGACCAGCTGGTGTTTTGGAAGGAATTCACGAGAGTTCGGAAAGAGTTCGGGTGATTCTTGTTCGGCTAACGTTCGGAGGAGGTTCGGAGGAAGTTCGGAATAGGTTCGGATCAAGTTCGGAGAAAGTTGGGATTTTTGGGTTGTTTCACGAAAACTGACGTAACTTGAGAACCGTTAAGAGTTACGGAACCCAATACCAGCCAAAACGACCGTCTCAGAAATATCTACACCTTTACTAGCCTAACAGCCAGTATCCTCCATTTTGGTACCCAAAATCCGCTTGGAAGACCTTCGTTTTCAAGTTTGAAGTTTTGAGATCGAATTTCACAATTTCCAAAATGTATGTAATTGAGGTATTCGTTGAGCGTCATTGTCTAAATGTGCCAAAGTTAATAAATCTTGAAGATTATTATGGTTGGACGACAAATTTTAGAGCTTATGTTGTTGATTTGGATAAAAATTGTGGATACCGGTTACGAACGAAGTTAAGTATCCAACTTATGGTGGTGATTTTAAAGAAATGCGGGATTTTTCAATTGAAGAAAGGAAATCGTATGATCAAAATGAAAAGGCTGTTGCACTGCTTTTGTTACCTTTGCCTATAACTCTTAAAAGTCAAATTAGGAAGTGTCAAAAAGCAAAACTGATATGGGATTTTGTAAAGACGGAGTGTGAGGAACATATATCCAAAATTTCTCAGAAAATAGTTGATCAAGATTTATAGTTTCAAAGTAAGATTGAAGAGTTAGAGAAAAAGGTGAGAAAGTTGACTGAAGAGAACAGTTTTCTGACAAAAGAAGTGGAGAAATAGAAAAATAAAGTCTGTGATGGTTTAGCTGCTGAAATTCAAAAGGATGTGTCTGCATCATGTGCAAATTGTTTGGAATTTGCACGTATTAAGGAAGAATGGTTGAAAGAGAAGAATATGTTGATTGAAGAACGCAATAAAGCAAAAGCTAATGAAAAGGAAGTCATTGAAGACTTTGATGCGCTATTTGCAAAATGTACTCCTCTTCAACAAAAGTATGAAAACATTCATAAAATTTCCGTCGAAGCTGCTGATAGAATAATTCACCTTCAGGAGGAACTCACAAAGTTGCGTGATGAAAAAGGTCCGTTCAAAGTCAGAATAACATTTTGAAACAAGATGTTGTTTATTATAAGAAACAGGTTGAGAAAGTTACTGAAGAAGTTCTGGAAGAATGCCGCTTGAGACAATATCATATAAGTGATTATAACAGATTGTCTGACAAGTACATTGCTTCACAGAAAGATTTGTCGGAAGCTAATATGAAAATATCTGAACAAAAGATTGAGATTTTTGATTTGCAAAGGAAATTGAAAAATTGCAACAATTCACCGACTTTCCTGAATTATTTGTATAAGTTGGAAAAGATTCAGGAGAATGGTAAAGTTGCAAGTCTTCATCAAGTTCCTGCTCCTATGGATATTGAACTGTCTGTTCCAGCTATACCATCTGGTATTGAACAACATGATCATTCAAAATTTGCGGATATCAGTTCAGGAAAGAAAACCAATTCAAAAACTTAGAAGAATAAATAGGTGGTTGATTATCACAGAGGGTTGAAGTTTGATGCCAAATCTACATTTCTTGAGAAAGAAAAGGTTTAATGGAAATCCAGGAAACATGAAAGTGCCAAAGTTTTCTGAGATTGTGATAAATGATTCGTTGATTTTTGGAAAGAATGACCTGAAAGGAATCAAGTCTGAATTTACAAAGCTTGCCAAACAAGGTCATAAGATACCAAATTCTGTTCAAGATAAATTCAAGCAGAAAAATGGTGGTTTGGGATTTGAAGAAAAAGAAATGCCGACTATGGATTTCAACAAGCAGGGAATTCAAAGCAAAGAAGATAAAGAAGCAGGAGGTGTTTTCAGATAAGAAGCCACAATGTTGGAAGAAGAAAGTATCTTCACTAGATGAAAAGCTTTCTTCTGAAGAGTCTTCTTGTATATCTAATGCTACACCACAAGGCGGTAACAGTTCAGATTCATTTCATTTTGCTAAATCAAACGGGTTTTATCGTCAAGATTAATTCTGTGGTCATGGAGATGATTCAGGATTTTATGATTCTCCAAAATGTTTTCCGAAATTTCATAAACCAAAATCTTAACCTGTGTTTTCAAAAGTTTATGATGAATGTTTGACTGATCAGTTTGGAAAACCAATTTCAATCAATCTAACTGGTAAAAGACTTTGTTATGTTTATCGACAGAAGGGTCATTATGTTAATAATTGTCCTATGACAACTAACAATTCATCATCAAATGCCAAACATACAAAGTATGTTGATCTTGATGGCATCATTTTTAGTGAACCAATGCCCAATACTAAATTTTCATGGGAAAAGAAGCCTCTTTCGGAAAAATTGGGTAGTAGTTATGATTGTCACTCATCAGTTAACAATGGTTCACTAGAAATCATAAAATCAAAACAGGAATGGAGACCAAAAGTTGTCTCCACGGCTAACACGGATTTTGTTGAAGACACTGGACGACCTACCATCGTTGGGGATGAGGGTCGGGGTCTTAAAAACTTACTATTTTCTAGTGTTTGCAGGTATTTCAGGAAGACATGTTAGTAGTCGAGAGATTGTTGACAGTGAGATACTTGTTTTTTTTAAGTTCAAATGCATCGTTCTTATCTTTGAAAAAAATTGATTTTCAAAAATATCATTTTTAAAAATGTGTCAAGTGTTGATCGATCATTTTCTTTTTGTAATTCATTTTTCTTTCGTTCATATTTTTAAGGGGAGAAAATTTGAAAATTAAAAAAATCGTATTTGTTTGAATTTTAGGGGGAGAAATTTGGAAAATATAAAAAAAATGAAAAACTGAGAAATTGATCCGACAAAAGCGAGAAATGATAGTACATCAGCGTATACGTTTATCTGCCATGGATAGATTAAGTCTAAAGGCTGTAGGTACTTGCATAATCTGTGAATGTGCATGACAAAAATAGAATAAAGAGATATTCTGATGAATGCATGCTTTTATTTTGAAAGATTTAAACTTGTTTGATTTTCTTTATTTTGTCAAACGATCGGACTTTCTCTATGTATAGAAAGATTGACCTGATTGTTGTTCATTTGACGTTCTGCTTTATTTTCATTGGTGTTTCGTATAATCCATCGGACTTTCTCTGCGTATACGGAAGTATCGACCTGATTGTTGTTGGATTATACAACTTTAACTTGTTTTGCTTTCTTATTTTCTCAAATACTTAGGCTTTCTTCGCGTGTCCACAAGATCGACCTGATTGCTAGGTATTTGAGGTTCTGTTTTATTTTTGCATGACTCATCATCGATCATTAAATCTCTAAGAAAATTTGCTTCTATATGATAAACATGATGATTTGTTAGTATTTATGATAGAGTAGAGGCCGAGTTATCAGTGCATGATAATATTACCTTAAGCATATCTGAAAAGGATAAAAATGATTGGTGTGTGCTGAAATAAACATAAATATTGTATTTGCGATTATCTTGGCTTGCATGCTGAATAAGACCGAAATTGAAATGTGCTAGATGCGTTATGTCTGATATGATCTCGCGTCGTGATCTTTCTCGCAAAAGACAAAAATAGTGTCTGATTCTGTATTGCATTTACATTTCATATCAAAAAAGTACAAAGAGATATTTGGTGTGTTTTAGCATAAGTTTGAAAAATCAAAAAGATTTTAGGTTTGTTTTGATATAAACTTTCTAAAAGCCAAAAATATTTTACTTCTTATTTGTTTTCGATTGATGGACACAAGATACGAAAAACATTTTCAAAAATATATATTGGATTCTCAAAGAGATGTTTTGCGCCAAAATTATTTATGTTGGCCAGGTACTCAAAGGAAAAGATTTCATCACAACTTCAAGTTTTCTGAAGCTGTTGATAAGGAAGAAAGAAACTGTGCATCGTCAAATATTCAAGATCAAGCTACCATCAAGTTGAGGGGGAGTTTGTTCGAAGAATATGTTTTAACTGGTGAACAGATACTACACATGACGAGGGGGAGTTTGTTGATACCTAATCTGTGCGTCATGTGAAGTACCTGCACGAGATGATGTGAAGAACAAGATACAAGTTCAAGCTGCTTGCCGAACCAGGTCCAAACCTGGAGTTCGGACCGGCCGAACCTGGAGTTCGGACCGGCCGAACCTGGAGTTCGGACCGGCCAAACCTGGAGTTCGGACAGGTTTGGCCCAGACGTATATATATATATATATATATATATATATATATATATATATATATATATATATATATAGGGTTAGGTTCAAATGAGAACTTTTTGTTTTGAGAACTTTTGAGAACTAAATCTCAACCACAAATTTCAGAGGGGGACCACTACAATTCATGGGAGGGGGGATACATGTAAATAAACTTGTGGCTCAAATTAGTTCTTTTTAGTTATCAAATCAAATTGGTTCTCAAATGATCCTCTCCCTATATATATATATATATATATATATATATAGGGTTAGGTTCAAATGAGAACTTTTTATTTTGAGAACTTTTGAGAACTAAATCTCCACCACTAATTTCAGGTGGGGACCACTATAATTCATGGGAGGGTTTTCCATATATATAAACTAGTGGCTAAGATTAGTTCTTTTTAGTTCTCAAACCCAATTGGTTCTCAAATGATCCTCTCCCTATATATATATATATATATATATATATATAATATATATATAGAGAGTTAGGTTCAAATGAGAACTTTTTATTTTGAGAACTTTTGAGAACTAAATCTCAACCACAAATTTCAGGGGGGGACCACTACAATTCATGGGAGGGGGGATACATGTAATAAACATGTGACTCAAATTAGTTCTTTTTAGTTCTCAAATCAAATTGGTTCTCAAATGATCATCGCCCTATATATATATTTATATATATATATATATATAGGAACTTTGTCTTGTAATCTGGAACTGTGAGAGAGACTATATCTTAACTATGTGTTTTTGAGAGTGTTTCTTTAGAGAGCTTCATTGAGAGTTTGTAATTGAGTCTTTACGCTGTGTTCCCGAGTTTACTTAACGAGGGAAAGGAAAGAAACGGAAGTAAGTATAAAAATTTTTGTGTTCCTGAATTTCACTTAAGGAGGGAAAGAAAAAAAATTGTCTTCCTGAGTTTCATTTAGTAGAGAAAGGGAGGGAAGGGGAGGGAAAGTTAGCTCATTTTTTACTGTTTTTCTTTCCTTCCAATTTGGAAGGATTTGGAAGGAAAGAAATCAACCCCCTTCTCTTCCTTTCTCTTCTCTTCTTTTCTCTTCCTTTCCTTTCCTTTCTCTTCCTTTCCCTCGTTTAAGTAAACTCGGGAACACAGCGTTAGTGATTTTAAGAAAACAAACTATTATTTACGTCTCATGTTCACTCTACGATCAAGCAAACCCCTAGTAAGATCCTTCTTATGGTTTTTCATCCAGGATCTACGGATCAACATCATATCCTTATTTGTTTCTGAAAAAGTCATAGCGTTGAAGTTTTATAAAAGACCCGCCTTTTACAAAAAAATAAGTAAGAAATAAAAAGGGCAAGTTATTTTGCATAAAGGGGTAATTTTAGCAAAATGAAAGGGGTTTAGAAACGAAAGGCTTAGGCTCAAAGGGGTTAACTAGGGGAATTTTTATGGAGTGAATGAAAAGGGGTTAAGAAACGGATAGTGGAAAAATTGTAGGTGCCTCAATCATTTAAACAAGTGTTCCCAATTTTGTCCATCTCGGGACGTATACAAATGTCAAGTTCTACCTCTGTCGGATCACCAGGCTTCTGTCATAATATAGGGAAAAGAACAGTATATATGTGATCATGCTATATTTGGGCTCAAATTCTCACTGAATACGGGGGAAGGGGAGAAATAAGTTTTTCTAAAAATAAATTTGTTCATATTGCCATAAAAAATATTTTAATTTATTTTTAAAAATTTGTTTATAATTCAAAAATTTGTTTATAATTCATGGAATTTGAAATCTTTATAATTAGGAGGAAAACTGTTATGTGTATCGTTCCGTTTAAGACGACACAATTTTAAAAAATTGGGGGATATCAAGGCTTATTTGAAAAAGTTTTGTGTAAGGCTTGATATCGGACAAAGCAATTGTTTAAGTTCCCGAAAACTTTACCCGTTATTTTCCCGTTCCCACACTAAAAATATAAATTGTCCTCAATGTACCCTTGCGTTAGTAGACTAGGGACAATGACAACAAAAAATAGTTTGGTTTTGGAAAAATTTGGGAAGCACTTCCACTGTTTTCTGATTCTTTATCCCATGAAATGGTTACCACGCCAAGTTTCGTGACCTCCTAGTCCGAATCAGACTACAAAACCGGTACCTGTATCACAAATGCTCAAGACACAACTATTAAACTAAAAAATAAAGATAAAAATAAGCCAAATTAACATGAACTAAATACTAACCATAATCAAATCATGATGATACATGGTTTTAGACTTATATTTAGTCCAAGAAAATATCAAATGTAATATCTAAAACAAGCCAAAATAATCCCACTATCTGGGATTCATCACGATTAGTAACAAACAAACAAAATCAAACTACTTTATTCCATTCCTACTTCATCTACTTGGCTTCTTCCTAGCTTCATGACTGAGAGCCCCTTCTAGTGACCAGCCTGGTCGTGCGGGGGCTGGGGGACGTCCTCGTCATCGTCCAGGTTGATGATAAAGTCATCAACCACGCCATCGAGCACAGGGACGTCGGTGAACATGTCGTCGTCCAGAATGTTAGACTCAAAGTTGATGTCTCCCACCACCTCATCCTCAGGCCATGGGGCGTCTAAGGACACGAAAGTAGGATGGGTTCGAGCCTTTTTCTAAGATTGGCCAAACACCCAGCTAGGAACTCAAAGGCAGTAGTCAAGAACTTGACCCTGTCGTTCAGCTCGAGCTCTCCCTCGTAGGCTTCATCCAAGTTGGTCCTCAAATTCATAACTTGACTCATCAAAGTTATGATTGTGGGAGGCACACCGGATCGAACGTTATTTTCGTCGAGCTCGTCAATGATCGCCATTTCTGAAAAAATGCAAAACTACAAGATTTATGCATGCATAGGGGAATGGCACGGTCCGTGCCCAGTTAAGCACGGGGCATGTTGTTCTTCGGGCCATAAATATTTGAGTTTTAAATTTTTAGAAAAGCTTTGTTTTCTGAAACCCATTCTAGTTTTTGTTTTAAAAAATTGGATTTGTGCAAGTTTTACTCACGATTTTGAGCAAAAACATTGATTTAGGGAACTCAAAAACAACATTTGTGGGTTTTTTTTGACATAAACTTGCATTCATGGGGTTGAGATAACAAGAAAACATGAGTGAAGGAGCTGGAAATGTAGCTTGAACACTAAGAATCTTCTTGTGTTCATGGCTAGAAGAAGAAAGCTTAAGAAGATGGAATGTTGAAGACAAAAGAGACTTACCTTAATGGGTGTGTGTGTGTGTTTTGACTTCAAGGGGCAGAATGAAAGTGAAAGGAAGGTTTATGGGGTTCATATGTAGCCAAAAGAATGCAGAAGTTTCTGATTTGCTGCATCTTATTAGAAAACATGGGGCGTGCTCAGCTGTCGGACATCAGATGTCATCTTGTGACTACAGACGTGTGATGACGCAATCAAACATTGGGCGTGCTGAGTTTAGCACGGGGCGTGCCTGATGCATGAAGATAGTATATAAATTAATAGATACTTTTGCATAAAGAAGTTCTACATTTATAAACCCTAAGATCACCTAAAGGACTTAAACACGCATACAGGTAAGTGTACCTATCGCTCATGTAGTATGGTCCTATTGGTAAGTATAGGGGTCGATCCGTGGATACGTATCTCTTACTCAACCTAACCTATTTCTGGCCTAACTACCCTAACCTAACTAACTAGCCTAGCTGTCACCTAAACTAGCTTAACTAACTAACTTATCAAATAATTATTGAAATAGGATATATGTAACCTTTGTGCCTGAACCATGATCCGAACTAGAAATTGTAAAGGAAAAATATTTAAAAAGCTTCAATTTCACTAATTGAGGCGGTATGCCTAAAAGAGGAAACTTCAGGTCGTACGCAACCCGTGTGTCAAACGGGTCGGGTTGCAGTACCCATCGGATCCCCGCCCATCCGCACCTTAAGAATAGGGCGGTACGCCCCAAACCAAACATTTTGGGGCGGTACGCTTCATTTCCAGATCGTTAAAAACAAGGAATTTGGACTTTATATCAAAGATCCCATGTAAAGTTCTGCTCATACTTGGCCAGAGTTCCCCCATTGCTGCTCCAGACCTCTGTTCCCACAAAATCCAAGCCATTGGAGCTAAAGGAAAGGGGAAATTTTCAAGGGTGAGCTCCTTATTTAACCATTTTCATCTTTAAGTACACAATTACCTAGAGAAAGCCATATTCACAGCCTTAATGCTTATGAATACACCTGTGCATGTATAATTTGGGAGGATCAAAGTGTGTGGAAACTGAATTAAAGAGTAATCAAGGTGAGGATGTCTTGATTTTTGCATAAGAAGGTTATTTAGGGTTCCTATGAGAACATACACTTATAATGTAATTATGGATCATACATGTAGCCATAAATCTGCCCTACAAAGTTTGATTGGAGGTCTAAGGAAGCTAGGAAATCAGAAAAACCCGATTGTACAAGGACTCCTTCATAAGGTACAATCCATTAGTGCATGCATGTTGATTTTTCTTATAAATAGAAAAATAGTATATAAGGATGATAAAATCCAGATTTGATCAGTGTACCTAAGGAGGGAATAATTTATTCAACCAAGAGAATTCTGTTTATAAAGATACTTGTACGAATCGAGGGTCAAAAATAATGAAACTTACCATAAATGGAAAGTTCGGGAATTGGGATAATAGCTTAGCAAGGGTTATAAACCATAAACGAACCACTGATCAACCCCAATATGGCATACAACTGACTTGGCAAATCGATTCTAGCTCAAAACGGAGAGATGTAAATATGGCACAAAAAGACAAAATAGTCTGGCTAGATTTAGGTGTACCGCCCAAGTATTGTACATGCAGCGCGGTACGCCTAAATATTAAAAACAGTAACCGTACCAGCAGATTATAGTGTATCGCCGGTACCCAATTAAAACAGAGCGGTACGCCTAAATCTGCGAATCAGGAACTCAGATTGTCAAATGACGCGTACCGCCCAGATGTGTTTTACTCTAAGCGGTACGCCTATGAGGAAAAATGTCAGAATAATTGTTCTGATTCTATGTTAACCAAAAACTTAGCCTGTTAATCTATTGACTATATTCCATAATACTTTGAACCTATATCATTAAGGGATATGTTTAGCATTGTATATGACAAGAATATACATAATAATTTTGATAGGTTGCTAGAATCCGGAGATAAGATATTCTCGTTGAATCTCGGATTCCAGTCTGTGTTAAACTCTGTTTCTGACTCCATTATTGTGAGTCCTCTGAATTCCTTCATGCCATTTAACTGTTTGAGATAATACTTCTGTTCTGATGTATCTGTTATATCTGTTATGATTATCTGTCGAACACTGTGAGTCATTAGAGACTTTCTGGTCATTAAGGTTGAGACCATTAGACATATAAGGGATTATAGCGGCCGTTATAGTTGAACAATCCATATCCACTGGATCCTCTAGTATTAATTTATTAGGGAGAATATGTACTTATATGTTGAATTAAAAACTACTCGTAGAGGGCGTACGGCTACGCGCAACGTGTCCGCAGAGTATCTGAGTGTTGACCTTGGATGCGACATGATAAATTCATACTCAGTTAGTGTTTGAAAACTGTTAATATGATGATGGTAGTTATGACTCACCAACAACGTATGTTATTGACTCTGTGATTGACTTATGTTGCAGGTAAACAAGTGTAGGTGAAGACCTGATCTGACCTTGGATTATCCAGATGGTTGTTGTCACTAAGTCTAGGGCTCTGTATAATAAACGACTGATGTTTGTTTGTGAATACCTGTTATGACTATGTTTTCCTTGGTGTATATATATGTATATATATATATATAGGGTTAGGTTCAAATGAGAACTTTTTGTATTGAGAACTTTTGAGAACTAAATATCAACCACTAATTTCAGGTGGGGACCATTTCCATTTATATAAACTAGTGGCTTAAAATGATTCTTTTTAGTTCTCAAACCCAATTGGTTCTCAAATGATCCTCTCCCTATATATATATATATATATATATATATATATATATATATATATATATAGGGTTGGGGTATTTTGGAACCCACTTTGAGTTGGAGAATCGTTGGAACCCGGTCAAAAACGCGGTTAAAAAAATGTTTTTTCTCTTAATTTTTTTATGGTGGTTCTTTATGTTATAAACTACTCTTAAATGAAAAAAAATCAAAAAACCGCCTACTAGATTTTTTTTAAAAAAATATCAAAAATGTCTAGGTTACACATGTAACTTTTGCGTAACTGCAAATATATGTATAAAAGTTACAGATGTAACTTTTTTCGTAACTGAAAATCTACTAGGCGTTTTTTTGATTTTTTTTCATTTAAGGGTAGTTAACATAATGAACCACCATAAAAAAATTCAGAAAAAAAAACATTTTTTTTACCGCGTTTTTGACCGGGTTCCAACGATTCTCCAACTCAAGGTGGGTTCCAATTTATCTTTTCCCTATATATATATATATATATATATATATATATATGTATGTATAGTATGTATATATATATATATATGCATCTCTTGTTTGTTCAGTCCTGGGTCAATCTGGTGGCTATCGATTCTATTAGGCCGGCTAAGAGGGGCACAATGCATCTCACTGTGAGGACTGGATGTCCGTTATATGTGCTTGTGTGATTGTTACTTAGTTGGTGCCTTGGGAACTGATATGGACAGCTGGTCCCACTCCCCCTCCCCCCGCACCTGGTAGGGGGCGGCAGAGGGGGGTGTGACATGTTGCTATCAGAGCCAAAGTTTCCAGCAAATTAGGAGTTCATAGAGCCCCTAAGCTTGAAGCTAGTTGGACCTCTAAGATAAAGCATGAACCCAATTTGTGACTTAGGCTGAAAATTTGTATGTTAGAGAGTAATCGAGGTTTAGTGTAAGGTAGGTAGTAGTTATAGCCTTGCAAACTTCCAATTCTACCCACAGGTGCACTAAGACTCGGTGAACTCTAACAACACAAGAATGCTGATGGTATTCCGTGATAAGTGATAACCTAAGTTGAAATTGGTATATTAGTTTAATCATGGCATGATGTAAGGTCGGTAGAAATTGCAGAAAGTGCACGCTGTCATTGTTACCCACAGGTACATCATGACATGACGAGTCTGATAGACACATAGATACCGATGGTTATTTTATGTGTACACTAGTGACTTCAATTGATGAACTTTAGCATGAATTAAGTTGAAGAAAATCTAGGAGTGCACGGAAATTTTGTATATATATATATATATATATATATATTTTATTGTATATTAAAAGTTTATTCACAGGTACTTCAGCGGAAAATGTGGAACTTTGGAAAATCTTCAAAATCAGGTAGCAAGAACAGTGGGAGTAGCAAAAGCAGCAATGGCAAGAAAGAGGAAGGCCGTCCAACCTGTGAGCCTTGACCTTTCCGGATATTTTACAGCACCTACTCAAAAGAAGACTCCATCACCTGCGGCGTCGGCTACTGACATACCGAAACCTTCTAAGAAAAGAAGTACCAAAGCAAGAATGCCGTTGCGTCCAAGTCATACCATTCATATTGCTCCATCGGAATGTAATGCTCGTGATGTGGGAACAGATCAAGAAGACCCTAAGGAGGAACCTGAAGAAATTGGTGATGAGACCATTCCCGTACAACAGGTAGTAATTGCAGTGTCAGCGGGACACATGGTAAGTTATCACTCAGAACATCATTCCCAACATGTGTATGCCTCCCTAGCTTATGCAGCAGATATTGCAGAATGACCCGAGGAATCGGTTCCTATGCAACAGGATCCCACTGTAATTTTTCCTCAAATGGGAAATCTTGTGGATGTTCCGATACAAGATCCTATCATAGCTTTGGCAAATGATGTTAGGGACCCGTATGTAGCTGCAATGATGCAGGGCCAGAACAGTCAACCTATGTCTGAACGATACAGTTTTCCCCAGTTATTAAGGTCTAATAGTCAACCACCGTCTGCATATCATTAGCCACCTGTGTATCATCAAAATTCCTCATTCCAGCAGCCGCCTGGGTTCCAGCAGAGGTCCTCTTAATAGCAGCCTATCATGTATCCAACACCTGCTCAGGAGCCATATGCCGTATTATCCACCACAGCCATCGTTTTATCCATCACAGACATATCAGTACTCGACCTCCCCACCTATGCAGCAGTCATACATACCTTTTCCCTCTCCTGTATATCCATATGTTCCGTATGGATCATATCAGGATCTGCCAAGATCGTCTTTTTTCAAGACCAGGCCCAGTTTTCGCTCCAACCCCGTATGTGGATCATTTAGGACCTAACTCTCCGATGATCGACGCCCTCAGGGAAGAAAATAAAGCTTTAACAAAAAGACTAGAGAAGCAGTTGAAGAAGGAAAGGAAAATGGAAGAAGAAGCTAAGAAGGTGTCATCCCACATCAAACATCTGACATCGTTTGGAAGACGTAAGGATTAAAAGCAAGGAGATTAGCATGAACTGTGATGGCAGAAATCTTGTGTGACGTGTCTAATAAATTATTATGTTATCTGTTGTGTGTTATTTCATGAAGCTTTGTATGTGTGGTTTGACTGTGTGCTTTCTTTTGTAAAGCGCTTGAACCGCTAAGTCGATTGTGTTATCGTTATGAAATAAATGGTTGTGTGTTGTTTTTAATAACATTTGAGTATCATGGTGATGTAAAATCAAGATACATAGTGATTGTAGGAGGATCGGATCATTAGACCACCCCTAAGGACTTGTGCGTATGTGACTTCATTCTGATCATAGTCATAACATGGTAACGATACCGGTAACCACACTATGGTAATCCGGAAAGCCAAAAGAGTGCAATTACACTAGCATGTGCAAAGGAATATAAAATATGATTACAAATACGTGTTAACTAAGTTAAATGTGTGTTAATCTGTCAATTTGATATTGCTTTCAGCAAAATGTCGAAAGCAGGAACGAGCAAAGCTCGTCAAGATGACTACGAAGAGGAAGGTGATCATGATGATCACTCCGTTCACAGTAAATCAAGAGAACCACTTACGTCTGAATAACTAAGACCGAGAGAGCATGAGGAAAGACTCCAGGAGCTTATAGCTCAGGGAATTTTAATGGCATTGCCCGCATTACTCGCCAGGGAGAAAAGGCAAGGGAGGACACATGTTGATTTAGAAGATCCAGCGAATCACCAAGAAGCAAAACTGCCATTTCTAGATCAAAGAAGTCTGCAAGATCTCGATCACGAAAAACTGAGTCTAGAACTGACTCTTCAGCTCGCAGTAGGAGCAGGACTCGTCAGAGTCGCAGTCATGATCATGAGAGTCGTCCGAAAGGCTCCATAAAAAGGTCAAGGAGTAAAGAACGTAAATCAGAGAATGAGGTGAAGAAAGGGTGTTCCTATAAGACGTACATGGCTAGTAAACCTAGCATATTCAGGGATAATAGGGGGCTACCGATGCCCTGAACTGGTTGGAAGAAACTGAAGCTGCCTTGGATATCAGTGACTGTGCTACTAAGGATATGGTGAGATTTGCATCCCAATCCTTCAAGGGAGCGGCATTAAGCTGGTGGAAAGTGGAATTGAGTCGGCTTGGGAAAAAGGATGCTTATCGCATGGATTGGAAAGCATTTCGCGCAATGGTCATGGAAAAATTCATCCCAGAAAACGAAGCGGAGAGACTTGTGAATGAATTTATTAACATGAGAATGAATGGAGCTGACTACATGACTTACATCAATAAGTATAATGAGTTGTTGAATTTAGTACCCACATGACAAGATCAGAAACTTCCAAGATTAGGAGGTTTATATGGGGATTAAGCCCCAAAATAAGGACAGACGTTAGATCTGCACGTCCCAGTACCTTGGCAACTGCTATAAGCCTGACGGGTACCTTGGCCGATGAATGGATCAGAACAGTAGGAATTAAAGTGGATCCCTTTGGAAATAAAAGGAAGTTCAGTGATAACGAACGGGATACTAGGAGAGGTAAATTTGGAAGAAATGACCAAGGAAGGAGAAATGATGAAAGGGATTTCAAAAGGTCGCAGGCAGAATAGTGCAAAAATTGTGGAAAGGAGGGGCACACGCATTAGCAGTGCAGATCACCAGTAGTTTGTTTCTATTGTAAGGAGAAAGAACACAGATGCCTGGAGTGTCTGAAAAAGAAGAATGGTAGAGACGAAAAGAACAAAGGAGCTGGAACTTCAAAAGGTAGACCCCGACTCTATATCATGACATGCGAGGAGGCACGTGTGAATGATGACGTGGTCTCCGGTATGTTTTCTATTAATAATAAGATTGTTAGCATACTATTTGATTCCGGTGCTAATAAGAGTTTTATATCCTCTACCTGTGTGCCTAGACTAAAATGTACGATACATAAGCTAGATAGGCCCTATGTTGTAGAAACTGCTAATGGCCAAAAGATTAGTGTTTCCAATGTAATTACAGATTGTCATTTAGAACATGAGAACACCACATTCGATCTAGAACTCCTCCCCATGGATCTAAGTGAATTATACCTAGTGCTCGGAATAGATTGGCTCACGCGACATCAAGCAAAGATTCATTGTGCCGAAAAGGTTTTGGAACTAAAATCCGCGGACGAAAAGATTCACACGATAATTGGAGAGAGACAAACGAAACCACTGAGGATAATATCCAAGTTAAAAGCAGAAAAGTGTATTCGCAAGGGAGATCAAGCTTATCTAACAAATCTGGTTGAGGTACCTCGAGAAAAGAAATTGGACGAGGTACTTATAGTCTGAGAATATCCGGATGTGTTTTCCGATGAGCTGCCTGGATTGACCCCGGAGCGATAAGTGGAATTTCAATTTGAGCTCGCACCTGGAACATCTTCGATTGCTAAAGCACCTTACCGGCTCGCACCTTCTGAAATGCAAGAATTTAAGAACCAACTTCAAGAACTACTCGATAAAGGCTTCAACAGACCCAGTTCATCACCTTGGGGAGTACCTGTACTTTTTGTGAAAAAGAAAGACGACACAATGCGAATGTGTATCGATTATCGTGACCTTAATCGTGTGACCATCAAAAATAAATACCCCTTGCCCAGGAATCTATTCGATCAATTTCAAGGAGCCAGTTATTTTTCAAAAATCGATTTGAGATTAGGATATCATCAAGTCAGAGTTCACGAGGAAAACGTCCCGAGAACATCATTTAGAATAAGATATGGCCATTATGAATTCACAGTTATGCCTTTTGGATTAACTAATGCGCCAGCGGTGTTCATGGATCTGATGAATCGAGTGTACAAACCATATCTCGACAAGTTTGTAATCGTGTTTATTGATGACATTCTGATTTACTCCCGCACCCGAGAAGAGCATGGTGGACATTTAAGAAATATTTTGGAATTATTACGAATAGAGAAGCTCTACGCAAAGTTTTCTAAATGCGACTTTTGGCTAAGAGAAGTACAATTTCTGGGTCACATCGACAGTGAAGCTGGAATTCAAGTGGACCCAACAAAAGTGAAAGCTATTGTAAAATGGAAGCAACCAAAGAGTCCTACCGAATTCGACGTTTCCTAGGTCTTGCTGGTTATTATCGAAGATTCATTTAGGATTTCTCAAAAATAGCCACACCTTTGACCTCCCTTAACCAGAAGAATGTGAAATTTGATTGGAAACCTAAGCATACAAATGCTTTTGAGTTGCTTAAACAGAAATTAAGCTCTGCTCCTATACTTTCATTACCAGAGGGTACTGAAAATTTTGTGGTGTACTGTGATGCCTCTATAAATGGACTCGGGTGTGTTTTGATGCAAAAAGATAAGGTAATTGCATATGCATCAAGACAACTGAAAAAGCATGAAAAGAGCTACACCACTCAAGACTTGGAGTTAGGAGCAATAGTTTTTGCTCTTAAAATTTGGGGGCACTACTTATATGGAACAAAATTTTTGATATTCTCTGATCACAAAAGTTTACAGCATTTATTCAGTGAAAAAGAATTAAATATGCGACAACGACGCTGGATGGAGGTGCTGAGCGATTATGATTGTGAAATCAAGTATCACCCAGGAAAAGCCAATGTAGTGGCGGACGCACTAAGCAGGAAAGAAAGAGTTAAACCACTCCGAGTTCGAGCCCTGAGATTAATCATAAGCGTGAATCTAATTATTATTATTATTATTATTATTATTATTATTATTATTATTATTATTATTATTATTATTATTATTATTATTATTATTATTATTATTATTATTATTATTATTATTATTATTATTATTATTATCATTATTATTATTATTATTATTATTATTATTGTTGTTATTATTGTTATTATTATTATTATTATTATTATTATTATTCTTATTATTATTATTATTATTATTATTATTATTATTATTATTATTATTATTATTATTATTATTATTATTATTCTTATTATTATTCTTATTATTATTCTTATTATTATTATTCTTATTATTATTCTTATTATTATTCTTATTATTATTATTATTATTATTTTATTATTGTTATTATTATTATTATTATTATTATTATTATTATTATTCTTATTATTATTCTTATTATTCTTATTATTATTATTATTATTATTATTATTATTATTATTATTATTATTATTATTCTTATTCTTATTATTCTTATTATTATTCTTATTATTATTATTATTATTATTATTCTTATTATTATTAATATTATTATTATTATTGTTAATAATATGTATCAAAATATTTATTTCACCTATTATAGAAAACGTCACCAATGTTCGTGTGTCGGCTAGACCGTGTGTGTGACCCGGTAATTAAATTACCGATGCATGATATGAATGTAATGGATGTGCTATGTCATGTAACACATTAATTCATGCAAAATAGATTCATGAAATATATAATGTATGCTTATTGGTTATTCGGGAGCGGAATATGACCTGAAATTCTTACGGTTGTCACATACTCCCCCCGTTGAAAAGAATTTCGTCCTGAAATTCAATCCGCGCCAACCGCTGCTGGTGCATCCTCGAATAGATGCGGATATTTGCGTTGCATTTGATCCTCTCGTTCCCAAGTAAACTCTGGTCCTCGCCTCGAGTTCCATTGCACTTTTACTATGGGAATGCGACTCTGTTTCATTCGTTTGACCTTGCGGTCCATGATCTCGACTGGTTCTTCGACGAAGTGAAGCTGGTCGTCGATCTGAATCTCCTTGAGCGGTATGACCTGTGTCTCATCTGATAGACACTTCTTCAAAATTGACACATGGAAGACATTATATACCACTGAGTTCCTGTGGTAACTGGAGTTGATAAGCTATAGGACCAATCCTAGCAAGGGTTTTAAAAGGTCCTATATACCTCGGGTTTAGCTTACCCCTTTTACCAAAACGGATAACCCCTTTCCAGGGATAGACCTTAAGCATGACCTTGTCTCCCACCTCAAACACTAATGGTCTCCGTCTTACGTCGGCATAACTCTTCTGACGATCACGCGCATCCTTTAGTCTATCCCGTATTTGGACAATCCTTTCAGTAGTTTCATGGATGATTTCTGGACCGGTAAGTTGGCTATTGCCAACCTCTGCCCAACAAATCGGTGACCGACACTTCCTTCCATAAAGTGCCTCAAATGGTGCAGCCTTTATACTCTTGTGATAGCTGTTATTGTAGGAAAATTCGGCTAGTGGCACGTGTTCGTCCCAACGGGTACGAAAGTCGATTACGCAAGCTCTGAGCATATCCTCGAGTGTTTGAATGGTCCTCTCGCTCTGACCATCCATCTGTGGGTGATAGGCTATACTCATACCCAGGCGTGTACCAAGCACCTTTTGCAATGATTTCCAGAATCGGGAAGTGAACCGGCTATCCCGATCCGAGATGATAGAGTGTGGTACCCCATGCTTTGAAACAACCTCCTTGAGGTAGATTTTGGTCAACTTGTCCATTTTGTCTTTTTCGTTAATCGGAAAGAAGTGTGCCAACTTTGTCAGCCTATCAACAATTACCCAAATGGTGTCACATTTACTTGACGTCTTGGGTTACTTTGTTATGAAATCCATAGAGATCTCTTCCCACTTCCACTGCGGGATCTTAGGCTGTTGCAGCAATCCTGGTGGCTTCTGATATTCAGCTTTGACTTTTGAACATGTCAGACACTTGCTAACATAGGTGGCAATGTCAGCCTTCATATTCGGCCACCAATAGTGTTCCTTGAGATCGTGATACATCTTGTCTGAGCCTGGGTGAATCGAATACCTGGACTTATGTGCTTCGTCCATTACTAAATCCCTTAGATTCCCAAAGCTTGGAACCCAAATCCGATTCATGAAGTAGCGGGTATCATCGGATTTAACCTCAAACTGTTTGTCCATACCCCGTAACGATTCAACCTCCAGATTAGGCTCCTTGAGTGCTTCCAGTTGCTTGTCGAATGTGGCTTGTAAGGTTTGTCTGAATGGTCATTCCCAGGGCTCGCACTCTCAGCGTCTTGGTTCTCTCCTTCCTGCTCAAGGCATCTGCCACAACGTTTTCCTTACCAGGATGATATCTGATTTCGCAGTCGTAATCATTAAGAAGTTCGACCCATCTGCGTTGCCTCATGTTGAGCTCCTTCTGATAAAAAATGTGTTGGAGACTCTTGTGATCAGTGAAAATAGTACACTTAGTACCATATAGGTAGTGTCTCCAGATTTTGAGTGCAAAAACTACAGCTCCCAACTCTAAGTCATGGGTGGTGTAGTTCTTCTCATGCACTTTTAACTGTCGTGACGCATAAGCGATGACTTTGGTGTGTTGCATCAATACACACCCAAGTCCTTGGTGGGATGCATCACAATACACAACGAATCCATCTGTCCCTTCAGGTAGGGATAAAATGGGTGCACTACATAACTTTTGCTTCAGTAGCTGGAAAGCTGATTCTTGTTTGTCTCCCCAATCAAACTTCTTATCCTTCTGGGTCAGAGCTGTTAGTGGTTGAGCTATTTTTAAAAAGTTCTCGATAAACCTTCTATAGTAACCAGCCAAACCTAGAAACTGTCGAACCTTGGTAGGAGTGCTAGGTGCTTCCCAATTCTTGATTGCTTCAATCTTTGACGGGTCCACGTGAATGCCTTTCTCATTGACCACATGACCCAGAAACTGTACTTTGTGAATCCAGAATTCGCACTTGGAAAGCTTAGTATAAAGCTTCTCATTTTTCAACAACTCCAAGATTAACTTCAGATGATGAGTATGCTCCTCTTGACTGCGTGAGTAGATCAAAATATCATCGATGAAAACAATTACGAATTTATCGAGGTAAGGCTTACATACTCGGTTCATGAGGTCCATGAAGACGGCTGGTGCGTTGGTTAGCCCGAATGGCATAACCATGAACTCATAATGACCGTAACGAGTCCGGAAGGCGGTCTTAGGAACATCATCCTCATGAATCCGTAGCTGGTGATACCCTGAACACAAGTCAATCTTCGAATAGAAACTAGACCCTTGCAGTTGGTCGAATAGGTCATCGATTCTGGGTAGGGGATACCGGTTCTTGATAGTAAGTTTGTTCAACTCTCGGTAGTCGATGCACATTCGGAACGATCCATCCGTCTTTTTGATGAATAGGACCGGGGCTCCCCATGGTGAGGAACTCGGTCGGATGAAACCCTTGTCTAGCAGTTCTTGCAATTGGCTTGACAACTCCTGCATTTCAGTCGGTGCAAGTCGGTATGGCGACCTCGCAACAGGTGCAGCTCCTAGAACTAGGCCAATCCGAAACTTGACTTGTCTCGACGGTGGAACTCCAGGCAAGTCTTCGGGAAAGACCTCCGAATAGTCTCGGACAATCGGTATATCTTCTAACTTCTTTTCCTCACTCTTCTTTTCTGTCACGTGGGCCAATTTGCATGACACCCTTTTCGTAAGCACTTTCGAGTCTTCATACTTGAAATGATTCTTAGTTTTGACACACTCTTTTCTCCTTGAATCGAGAGCGTCTCGCCGCTCGGGAGTGGTATACGAACAACTTTCTCACCAACAACTTTCTCACCACAAACAATCTCTGCTTGATTCTTTGATAACCAATCCATTCCAACCACTACATCAAAGCTTCCAAGTGTTACCGGTAGTAAGTCAATGCTAAAGGGATGATCCGCCGGGTTCAACGCACACCCTTGGTACACCTTATCAGTTTCGATTAGCTTACCGTCGGCTAACTCTATAGTGTAATTACAGGTTAAAGCAGTTGGTCTAACACCGAGTAAGGCACTAAAGTCTCTAGACACAAAACGTTTATCGGCACCCGTATCGAAGAGAATAGTAGCATAGTTATCGTTTAAGAGGAACGTACCCGTCACGATGTTCGGTACCTGACGAGCCTCAGCATTCCCTATCACAAAGGCCCTCCCATGAGCATTTCCGCCATTAGCTTTGTTCTTCGGGCAGTTCCTGCGGAAGTGCCCCGCTTCCCCACACCCATAGCATGTGCGGGTAACGCCGGTGTTGGTGGCGGTAGGTGTGGCAGCTGCGGGTGGGGTGGCAGCATTGAAACGATAACCTTGGGAACTGTGGCCGATCCTTTTGCAGTTCTGGCACCGGGCACTTTCACATGTGCCATTGTGATGGAAACTGCACTTGTTGCATTTGGGTAAGGGGCCAGAGTAGATGGCCCTTGGCTTCTGCGATGGATCAGCAGGTGCCGCAACAAACGCCTTAACAGTTTCAGGAGCTTTCTGGTCAGACTGGTTTCTCCCCCGCTTGTTATTCCACTTCCCCTTTTGATTTCCCCCAGAGTTGTGATTGGAAGTGGCCTCTTGTTTTCACACTGCTGCTTTCTTGCCCATAGTGCCCTGACGTACTCCCTGATCGGTCAAGTGATGTGCCAGTCGGACGACATCCTGAATTGTTTTTGGAACAGAAGATGTGACGATGCTCTGAATCTGAGGGGCTAGTACCCAAATATACCTTTCAATCTTTTTGTATTCAGGTTTAACCATTGTCAGGCATAACCGGCACAGCTCGTAGAAACGATTGGTATAGCCCACGATGTCAGCATCCTTCATTGTCAGGCTCCAGAACTCTTGATCAAGTTTTTGGAGTTCACTGCGGGAACAATACTTCGCCCGCAACATCTCGGTAAATTTTTCCCATGGAGTGGAATTTGCAAGCTCAAGAGTTATAGCTTGGACTTGGGCATTCCACCAAGTCAACGCCTGTCCCTCAAAAGTACCCGCTGCATATTTCACCCGATAGTCCTTACGGAAGTTGCACATACTGAACACAGATTTGACTTTCTCAATCCATTTGACGAGGCCGGTGGCGCCCTCTAGTCCACTGAAAGGTGGGGGTGTGCACTTGAGGAATGACTCATAGGAACACCTCACGCTATTGGTCACTAGCGCTGCAACGGTTAATAAAGAAAATTAAGTATGATTAATAATCTTGAAGCGAAGGGTTAAGTAGCTCGCTGGATAACTATATTACCTCCCGCGGCACCACTTCCAGCACTTCCACCGGTGCTCCGATTGGCCTCGAAATCGGCAATGGCGTCGGCCACGCGTTGTGTAATCAGTTGCTCGATATCAGCTGAAGTCATGGGGGTGTTTTCCCTGTTGCGTGAAATGTTTCTTCTTGGCGGCATGGTTCTTGAAATCGAAATGACAAACAAGATAAGACAATATGGAACATAAAGTCAACATATGTGTACAAAATGAACAACCACAACAACCATAATAACCATAACAACCACAAATAATACAAAAGTCGTAACTTGTAGAAATAATTTGCACAAAATACAAAATATCCCTGGGGTATAACCCCTTATAAACAAGTTCCTAATGTAAATAGTGGTGCACAGCCCGCAAAGCCTAGGCCAAATCAGATAAAACTAAGTCCAAAGGTATCGATGAACAGGACAACGACTGCTAGTACAGCACTGGCACCAAACAGTGCCACTACCGCCCCAGAGCACTCATGCTCCATAGCGGCCCGCTGCTCTGCCTCAACAGCACGCCCCTCGGCCTGGTGCAATCGGTCACGCATAGTCAGGAAGGCTAAGTCATCCTCGCGGCAAGCCTCCTCAATAGCGGCTATGCGCTCAGTGAGCTCCGGGATGTCACGCTGTTGAAATCGATCAACATGCCCCTGTAGCTTAGCCAACTGTTCAGAGATGTAGCCCAATCTAGTGTCTGCAATAGCTGCTGGAGGAGTAGGAGCGGATAAGGGTAAAGTTCGAACAGCCAGAACAGGAGCTAGACGGGCAGCAGCTGCATGAGATGACTCTCCGGGCTCCGCATCATCTGGGGGGCCGTCAACCCAGCCGGCACCCAGAACCAGAGTCTAGTAAGTGCCGAATCCTGATAAGCGCCTGTGTTGAGCAGTACGTGGGTCCTTACGGGCGTCTCCGCTGGTCGCTTCCCTAAGCTGGTGGGAAGCCTCCCGAACTGAGGGACATAGGTGCGCTCTCCTCCGAAGAAGTATCCCCACAAAATGATCATCGTCGGAGTAGACTCTATCCAGCCCTCCCTGACATCCTCGGAATCAGCATTCGAATTTGCCTTGGTAGCGTTTGAATCCTCCATTGGTTCTTCCTCGAAGTCAGTATCATCGTCCGATACGTGGGGCAGTACATTATCGTTGTCGGCCATCTCTGCAACAAGATAAAAATAATATATATACATATGATATTATAAGTATGCATGTGAATGGATATGCAATGCAATGATGAGCTATAAGTTATAGTCTAGGCCCACTAATGCAACCTAGTTCGCTATAACTGTGGCTTTGATACCAATCTATCACACCCCATCCATATCGGCTTTCCCGCGGGGTTGTGACTTCATGGATCATCAATACACAGGTTATATTGAACGACACTACATGAGTTTTAAAAGACATACTCAAATAAAAGTTTTGCAAAACGATTACATTTAAATAGTCTTAATAATTGTGGAAGCTAAGTGGAATGAAAATGTTTTCCTAGAAAATGACATAACATGATAATGAATGTCCCAAAATACGCACCCTAGCATGGTGACTCCTGAATGCATGTTGATGTATGCCGCTGCTTAATTACCTGAGAAATACATGCTTAAACGGTCAACAATAATGTTGGTGAGTTCATAGGTTTGTAATGTAAATGTAAGTGTAAACAATTTGTAATGGACCACATTCAACACATTATATGACATGTGTTGGCCTACACAATAACCACTACCATGAGTCACTGGAACCGACGCTCGACTGAAGGAATGCCCCCGTGCAACATGTTATCATTGACATGAGGATGAAAATTAGGCCAATAATATACCCATTTTGGCCTACAACCAAAGTTAGCGCGACTAACGCGGGTAGGGTTTGTCAAACCCGATAGTACTATCCATCACCACCTTGCTATAATAACGATTAACGATCTAGTTATGAAGGGACGTAATGTGATATGTAATGTCACACCCCCAAATAACCACTAACGGAGTTTATACCGTTAAGGGGTGCGAGCAAACCAGGACCACAACCATTAGTTACAAATACTAAACGAATCAGAGTAAAGTCCAAATGTTCATAATAAAAACAGTTTTAAAAGTACGCAGCGGAATAAAAACATAAGTATCTTAGCACTAACCACGTGCTTTAATTACAGAACATAAATAGTTGTTTAATTCCCAAATTAAGTTTAAAATAAAGTTAAGTAACTTCAAGCGCCATGCCAACCTCCAGTGGATACTCCTCAACGATCTGCAAAAGTGAAAACCACACAAGTGTCAACCTAACGGTTGGTGAGTTCACGGTGGGCATGACATGCATTGGCCCAGTCTCATAATCGTATTCATCAACATATAAATAAGTAATAGATTTGCAAAACATTGCCAAGTGTTGAATTACCGAATATGCACTAGTTAAGTAAAAGTTAAAGCGGTCAACCGATATCGCGGGTAGCTAATCCGGTTTCCATGCACTAAGGAAGTCGTACTAGGGCTGAAAGCTGACGTAACAGAGTTCGGCATTTGCCGATGGTTGGTGCCTCCAGTTGTGTCCCATTTGGGAGGCCCACAACTAAAATAGGCTGATATTGAACTCCGTTCGGCCTCCAACCGGTTGGTTACACATTTGTGTACCGCGGAGCAGGGTTTGTCAAACCCTCAGTAGATCTACCCAACATCCCCTCGCTTCTCAGATCAACAGTACTAAATTGAGGACTTTTAAGTTTTTAAGGCATCCTTAGAAATCATGTGATATCATTTGGTTTAGACTTTAACCTACACTAGTCATACTAAAAATGTTTATTCTGGATTTCATTTGAAATCCTACAAAGAGTTTAAGTGTCAAAATGGTCGTTTCCGGATTTCAATTGAAACCCCAAGGATGGACAGTTGCAAGTGCACCCCATAAAACACTCCAACTTCCATAACATGTATCCCATTTGGTAATACCTCAAAATGCCAGCGTTGTTTTTCGTTAAGTTCATTCGTTGTGTCCCAAACGGGCTCACAATTAAAGGGTTAGTGAAACTCACCTTAGGTTGCTCAGCTACACTTGCTAATTAATCCAAATATTGCTTAACGAAGACCTATGAACACGTTTAGGTCTTAAGTATTAGTTTTGTGCCTAATCATTAACTTATCGTCACTATGGCCCATAACATAACACGTTGGAACTACGACACGACATAACGACACACGACACCGATGGTTGATCATAAACAAGGGTTCACATATTACAGAAATCATAGCATGTTTCATCATAGCATAATCATGTAAGTCATGGCATAGCATTCAAGTAAGTTGCACAAGTTTGGGTTTAGGTCTGGTCACAGTTTCGCTAGTAAAAATTCGCTAAGCAGTTTCGCTGTGTGCACGGGCAGCACTTTCGCTAGGCAATACCCGATGACACAGTTTCGCTAGGCTAGTTTCGCTCGAAACTGTTGGCACAGTTTCGCTAGACTAGTTTCGCCCGAAACTGGTTTGAACTTTCGTTCAGGGAATTTCGCTCGGTAGTTTCGTCCGAGCAGGTCTACTTGGTTTACACGGCGACACTACAGTTTTGCTACATAGTGTCGCTGGATGAAGATATACATAATTTCGCTACATAATTTCGCCCAGAGAACACGTAGTGTCGCTGGTCGCGAAAAACTCACAAATCAGCCTAAAAATCAATCTAACAGCTTCCATATTTCATGTAATTCAATATCTAGCATGCATAATCATTTACCAACATCAAACAACAAGTTTTAACACCTTAAACATGGGTTTTCATCATCAAATCACCAAAAACACATTTTAAACCTAAAATGACTAAAATGGCATAAATCTTCATTATGGATGGATTTCAAACGTAAAGTTGCAGACTTTACAACAGATCTAGCATCCCTAAACATTATCTCAGAAGCATACACGATTTCATGAAGGTTTGGTCATGCTTTAAAGTAAAACACATAGAAAACACATAGAGAACACATAGAAATGGTTTATGGGACTCACGGTTTGATCAAGGATCGATGGATGATCTTCACCAACAGAAGTGATGGCTGATCTTGGTGTGTCTTGGGGCTGGTCCAGAGATTTCAGGAGAGTGTGGGTGTTTTAGGAGAAAAGGTGCAAGAAATGGGGCTTCTAGGGTTTTATGTCCTTATATAACAGGGGCTAGTTTCGCTGGCAGTTTCGCTGGCCAAGCGAAACTGGCTCTGTAAGTCCATGGTTTGGCTACCGGGCGACACTATAGTTTCGCCCATAGTTTCGCTGGAAACCAAAAGTGACCAGTTTACATTTTTTAAGCAAGATAAGCACGGTTCATGAATTGTCATGCTATTCATAATACTAAATCATGTATTTAAATCACATTGCACATAATAACTATAAATAAATGAACACATAACACATATGGGCGGTTTCGGTGATCAACCAAAGGTCGTGGACGTATTCGGCCTAGTTCTAGTTAAGCATTAGTTACTAAGTTGACACTTATAACGTAACTAACGGAATTGTCTAACGGAAGTTAACCTTGAAATTCTCGGATGTCACATCATCCCCTTGTAAATGGAATTTTCGTCCCGAAAATTATTCTTGCGTCATAGCGTTCGCAGCCTCGGCTGTCGTCGTTGCTGTAGTTGCTGGGGAAAGAAAGCAAAAGTTTTAGGGTCGCCACATCCTCCTCCTGTTAAAGGAATTTTGGTCCCCAAAATTAAATCATACCTTGAATTTCCGTGGACGTTTGCTCGAACAAGTGAGGATACTTTTTCTTCATCTGATCCTCTCGTTCCCAAGTATATTCAGGTCCACGCTTTGAGTTCCATCGAACCTTGACGATCGGAATCTTGCTACGTTTGAGGGCTTTCTCCTCGCGTCCCATGATTTCTACCGGTTGCTCGATAAATCTCAAATGTTCATCAATTTCCAATTCCTCCAAAGGAATTATTTCGATGTCTTCAGCCAGACATTTCTTCAGATTCGAGACGTGAAACACGTTGTGAACTCCATCGAGTTCGGCAGGGAGTCGTAAACGGTAGGCCACCGGGCCTACTTCCCCATTGATTTCAAATGGACCAATGTAGCGAGGATTCAACTTTCCACGCTTTCCGAAGCGTATCACTCCTTTCCAGGGAGATACCTTCAATAGTACCTTGTCGCCTACTTCGAACTTCAAAGGTTTACGGCATTTGTCGGCATAGCTCTTTTGTCTGTCACGTGCTGCGGCTATCCGCTTTCTGATTTGAATAATGCGTTCAGTTGTATCATGAATGATTTCCGGTCCGGTGAATCCCTTCTCACCCGTTTCAGCCCAACACACGGGCGATCTGCATTTTCTGCCATAAAGAGCTTCAAAAGGTGCTGCACCGATGCTCGTATGATAACTGTTGTTGTAGGAGAACTCCACCAACGGAAGGTGAGCCTCCCAGTCTTTACCGAAGTCGAGAACGCAAGCTCGGAGCATGTCTTCTAAAGTCTGAATAGTTCGTTCCGTCTGACCATCGGTCTACGGGTGATAAGCTGTACTCATATCCAGTCTGGTTCCCAGTGCTTCTTGCATAGATTGCCATAGCCGGGAAGTAAATCGAGGATCTCTGTCGGAGATAATAGTCTTAGGCACTCCATGACGTGCCACAATTCGGTCAATATACAGCTTCGTTAACTTATCCATGTTATCATTTTCCCTCATTGGAATAAAGTGTGCAGATTTGGTTAATCGATCAATGATAACCCAAATCGCATCCGGTCGATTCGATCGATGAGGTAATCCCGTTACGAAATCCATGGAGATATCCTCCCATTTCCATTCTGGGATCTTTGGTTGTTGCAATAATCCTGAAGGCTTTTGGTACTCGATCTTAACTCTTGAGCATGTTAAACACTTAGCCACATATCGAGCAATGTCGGCTTTCATATTCGGCCACCAATACAAGTTCTTCAAATCTTGGTACATTTTATCTGATCCAGGGTGTACCGAATACCTTGACTTGTGAGCCTCGTCCATCACGAGCTCACGAAGATTTCCAAGTAAAGGAACCCAAATTCTATCATTGTAGTATCTAAGCCCGTCGGACTTAACTTCGGAGTTTCCATCTACACCACGCAGTGCTTCAGTTGCGAAGCTTTCTTCCTTCAAAGCTTCTTGTTGGGCATCGCGGATCCGATCCGGCAGTCCCGTGTGAATAGTAAGTTGCAGCGCTCGTACTCGTCGAGGCTTTTCATATTCTTTTCGACTTAAGGCATCAGCCACGACATTGGCTTTTCCCGGGTGATACTTAATCGCTAAGTCATAATCATTAAGTAGCTCGACCCACCGTCGTTGTCGCATATTGAGGTCCTTCTGTTCAAAGATATGTTGTAAGCTTTTGTGGTCGGTAAATATTGTGCACTTTGTTCCGTAGAGGTAATGTCTCCAAATCTTGAGTGCAAATACAATGGCTCCCAATTCCAAATCATGCGTTGTATAATTCTTCTCAGTGTCCTTCAGTTGCCTGGACCCGTAGGCAATCACTTTGTCTCGTTGCATCAACACGCAACCGAGTCCTTGAATGGATGCATCACAGTAAACTACAAAGTCGTCAACCCCTTCGGGTAACGAGAGAATCGGAGCTGAACATAACATGTCCTTAAGAGTTTGAAACGCGCGTTCTTCTTTTTCACCGCATCTGTATTGCACTCCTTTGTGCGTCAAAGCCGTCAAGGGTTGAGCCAATTGCGAGAAACTCTTGATGAATCTTCGGTAATATCCGGCAAGTCCCAAAAATTGTCGGATTTTGGTCGGCGCTCTTGGAGTAGACCAATTCTTGATAGCTTCCACTTTAGCTGGGTCGACATGAATTCCATTCTGATCAACAATGTGTCCAAGAAACTGGACTTCGCGAATCCAAAAATCGCACTTCGAAAACTTAGCATAAAGTTGTTCCTTGCGGAGTAATTCCAAGATAAGTCGTAGATGTCTCTCGTGCTCTTCCTTTGTCTTGGAGTAGATTAAGATATCGTCGATGAAAACTATCACAAACTGATCGAGGTACGGCTTGCACACTCGATTCATCAGATCCATAAACACAGCAGGTGCATTAGTTAGCCCAAACGGCATGACCAGGAATTCGTAGTGACCATACCGAGTTCTGAAAGCAGTCTTGGGGACATCCTCATCACAAACGCGAAGTTGGTGATATCCAGACCGTAGATCAATCTTTGAGAAGTAGCTCGAACCTTGCAGTTGGTCGAAGAGATCGTCGATTCGAGGAAGTGGATACCGATTCTTGATCGTAACCTTGTTAAGCTCTCGGTAGTCAATACACATTCGGAACGTTCCATCCTTCTTCTTAACAAATAATACTGGTGCTCCCCATGGAGACGAACTTGGACGGATAAACCCTTTGCCGAGTAACTCTTGAAGTTGTGCGGAGAGTTCGTTGAGTTCGCTAACTGCCAAACGGTAAGGTGCGCGTGCAATCGGAGCGGCTCCAGGAGCTAAATCGATTCCAAACTCAACTTGTCGAAATGGAGGCAAACCAGGCAGATCTTCAGGAAATACATCTTGGAAGTCGCGGACTATGGGGTAGTCGTCGATTCTGCGCTCGGGAAGTGTCGTGTCGGTGACGTTTGCAAGAATCGCGAAGTGTCCTTTACGAAGGCACTTTTGAGCTTTAAGAAATGAGATAATACCGGTGACTGTTCCACCTTTTTCACCTTGAACTGTTAACACTTCGCCTCCTTCGAGTGGGATACGAACCACTTTTTCTTGACATAAAATTTCAGCTCGGTTTTCAGATAACCAATCCATTCCTACTATAACATCAAAACTACCAATCGGGAAAGGCATAAGATCGATTCCTAACGTATGGCCAGCTAGTTCTAACTTACAGTCCTTAACTATCTGAGTCGTATCATGAAGTTTACCATTTGCTAGCTCTACCACATACTTAGCATCTAAGGCAATCGGTTTAGCATTAATTAGCTTAGCAAATTTAGTGGAAATAAAACTTCTTTCAGCACCAGAATCAAACAATACAGTAGCGAAGAAACCATTTAAGATGAATTTACCGTTAATCACATTAGCATCGTTGCGAGCTTCTCCTTGACCCATGACGAAAGCTCTTCCTCTGCCATTTCCACCATTTCCGTTTCCACCATTACCATTCCCACCGTTACCATTTCCGTTGCCCTGGTTTCCACCGTTGCCATTGTTACCATTCCCTTGTCTGCGCAATTGCGGGCAATCTCTTTTTATGTGGCCTTGAGCGCCACATTCAAAACAGCCACGGGCTCCACCATTGTTGTTGTTCTGATTGTTTCCTTGCCCGTTGCGGTTGTTTCCGTTTCCCCTGTTGTTGTTATTTCCTCCTTGATTCTGACCGTTGTTGTTCAACTTTTGCAAGTTGGTCCAGCAGTTGTTGGCTTCATGCCCCAGTTTACCACACCTTCCACATTCCAGGCCCTTGCTACACATGCCATTGTGGTGTTTCCCGCACTTGTTACAATACGGGGCTTTACCCTTGTAGTCTCCATTCCCACCTTGGCGATTGTTACCCCCACTGTTGCTGCCATTGTTGAAATTGGACCTTGTGTTGTCAGATCGCTTGTTCTGATATTGGGAGTTAGAGGATCTCCCAGATTGATTCCCAACAGTTTGATTGTTCACAGAAGTTGCTGGAGCTTGTTCTTCAGCCTTACGCTTGCCACTTAAGGCAGTCTTTACAGTGGTCTTTGCGGGTAGAGTACCCCTCTCAATCTCCTGATCAGTTAACTTATGAGCCAGACGGATGGCTTGTTGCACGGTTGCTGGATTGCTGGCTGTCACCAAGCTCTTGATTTGGGGTGCGAGACCCTCCAGATAACGCTCAATGCGCTTAAATTCAGCATCAACCATTGTCGGACATAGCACCGCGTACTCGTGGTAACGCGCAGTGTATTCCTCAATTTCAGATCTAGACATTTTGGAGTTCAGAAATTCTCCTTCCAACTTCTTGACTTGATCTCGAGGGCAGTACTCCTCCATAATCAGTTCCTTGAATGCTTCCCAATCCATGTTGTTAGCCGCATTTACCCCAATCATCTGAATTTCAGCGTTCCACCAGGAGAGAGCAGCTCCCTCGAAAGTACCAGTCGCAAATTTCACCTTGCTCTCAGCAGGGCAGTTACACATAGAGAAGACCTTCTCAGACTTCTCAATCCACCTGAGGAGTCCCACCGCTCCTTCTTCGCCGGAAAATGTCATTGGCTTACAATCCATGAAGGACTTAAACGTGCAGTGATGGTGGTTTCCCTGAGCGGCGTACGCGGCTTGAACGGCTGCCACAGCGGCTTGCACGTGCTCGTTAATCATATCTTGTAGTTGTGCAGGCGTCATGTTAATTTTGCTCCTCCCGTGTCCTCTTCCAGACATCTTGCTGGACAGTTAAAGTAGCCAGTGTTCAGTCACAGTTATACTTTATACATATCCCATAATATGTATATCAACAGTTCCCGTTATCCCACTATTAGTCCAGAAAATTTTCGTGCAAAATCGAGGCGTCGCCGAAGAACGTCGTAAGTCGTAAGTGGTTATCGTCGAAAGTCGGCTTCCCCATAAAAGTCACCGTCGGCGTAGTCATCGTAGTAGAAATCAGGACGTAGCGTGCAGCATCGTTTCGTTGTCGCTTTCCCCCGGAATAGTGCGCGTATTAGCGTTCGCGTTTCGTATTCGTGTGTGAAAATTTTTCCTAAGGTTTTTCCGTTAGACTACCTAGACACGGTCTATATATATACTTATATATATATATACATATGGAGTATTTAGTTACACAGCAGAGCGAGTATCCCAGGTTGGCACGTAAAGATGTTGTTTTGGGAATTTTGTTTGTTCGTTTGTAACTAAGGTTTCAAGTTGCAGTTTCCAAATCGTTTTCAAAAATGATTCTAGTTCTCTGCAACTTATGGCTCTGATACCAATCTGTCACACCCCCAAATAACCACTAACGGAGTTTATACCGTTAAGGGGTGCGAGCAAACCAGGACCACAACCATTAGTTACAAATACTAAACGAATCAGAGTAAAGTCCAAATGTTCATAATAAAAACAGTTTTAAAAGTACGCAGCGGAATAAAAACATAAGTATCTTAGCACTAACCACGTGCTTTAATTACAGAACATAAATAGTTGTTTAATTCCCAAATTAAGTTTAAAATAAAGTTAAGTAACTTCAAGCGCCATGCCAACCTCCAGTGGATACTCCTCAACGATCTGCAAAAGTGAAAACCACACAAGTGTCAACCTAACGGTTGGTGAGTTCACGGTGGGCATGACATGCATTGGCCCGGTCTCATAATCGTATTCATCAACATATAAATAAGTAATAGATTTGCAAAACATTGCCAAGTGTTGAATTACCGAATATGCACTAGTTAAGTAAAAGTTAAAGCGGTCAACCGATATCGCGGGTAGCTAATCCGGTTTCCATGCACTAAGGAAGTCGTACTAGGGCTTAAAGCTGATGTAACAGAGTTCGGCATTTGCCGATGGTTGGTGCCTCCAGTTGTGTCCCATTTGGGAGGCCCACAACTAAAATAGGCTGATATTGAACTCCGTTCGGCCTCCAACCGGTTGGTTACACATTTGTGTACCGCGGAGCAGGGTTTGTCAAACCCTCAGTAGATCTACCCAACATCCCCTCGCTTCTCAGATCAACAGTACTAAATTAAGGACTTTTAAGTTTTTAAGGCATCCTTAGAAATCATGTGATATCATTTGGTTTAGACTTTAACCTACACTAGTCATATTAAAAATGTTTATTCTGGATTTCATTTGAAATCCTACAAAGAGTTTAAGTGTCAAAATGGTCGTTTCCGGATTTCAATTGAAAGCCCAAGGATGGACAGTTGCAAGTGCTCCCCATAAAACACTCCAACTTCCATAATAGGTATCCCATTTGGTAATACCTCAAAATGTCAGCGTTGTTTTTCGTTAAGTTCATTCGTTGTGTCCCAAACAGGCTCACAATTAAAGGGTTAGTGAAACTCACCTTAGGTTGCTCAGCTACACTTGCTAATTAACCCAAATATTGCTTAACGAAGACCTATGAACACGTTTAGGTCTTAAGTATTAGTTTTGTGCCTAATCATTAACTTATCGTCACTATGGCCCATAACATAGAACGTTGGAACTACGACACGACATAACGACACACGACACCGATGGTTGATCATAAACAAGGGTTCACATATTACAGAAATCATAGCATGTTTCATCATAGCATAATCATGTAAGTCATGGCATAGCATTCAAGTAAGTTGCACAAGTTTGAGTTTAGGTCTGGTCACAGTTTCGCTAGTATAAATTCGCTAGGCAGTTTCGCTGTGTGCACGGGCAGCACTTTCGCTAGGCAATACCCGATGATACAGTTTCGCTAGGCTAGTTTCGCTCGAAACTGTTGGCACAGTTTCGCTAGACTAGTTTCGCCCGAAACTGGTTTGAACTTTCGTTCAGGGAATTTCGCTCGGTAGTTTCGTCCAAGCAGGTCTACTTGGTTTACACGGCGACACTACAGTTTCGCTACATAGTGTCGCTGGATGAAGATATACATAATTTCGCTACATAATTTCACCCAGAGAACACGTAGTGTCGCTGGTCGCGAAAAACTCACAAATCAGCCTAAAAATCAATCTAACAGCTTCCATATTTCATGTAATTCAATATCTAGCATGCATAATCATTTACCAACATCAAACAAGAAGTTTTAACACCTTAAACATGGGTTTTCATCATCAAATCACCAAAAACATATTTTAAACCTAAAATGACTAAAATGGCATAAATCTTCATTATGGATGGATTTCAAACGTAAAGTTGCAGACTTTACAACATATCTAGCATCCCTAAACATTATCTCAGAAGCATACACGATTTCATGAAGGTTTGGTCATGCTTTAAAGTAAAAGACATAGAAAACACATAGAGAACACATAGAAATGGTTTATGGGACTCACGGTTTGATCAAGGATCGATGGATGATCTTCACCAACAGAAGTGATGGCTGATCTTGGTGTGTCTTGGGGCTGGTCCAGAGATTTCAGGAGAGTGTGGGTGTTTTTGGAGAAAAGGTGCAAGAAATGGGGCTTCTAGGGTTTTATGTCCTTATATAACAGGGGCTAGTTTCGCTGGCAGTTTCGCTGGCCAAGCGAAACTGGCTCTGTAAGTCCATGGTTTGGCTACCGGGCGACACTATAGTTTCGCCCGTAGTTTCGCTGGAAACCAAAAGTGACCAGTTTACATTTTTTAAGCAAGATAAGCACGGTTCATGAATTGTCATGCTATTCATAATACTAAATCATGTATTTAAATCACATTGCACATAATAACTATAAATAAATGAACACATAACACATATGGGCGGGTTCGGTGATCAACCAAAGGTCGTGGACGTATTCGGCCTAGTTCTAGTTAAGCATTAGTTACTAAGTTGACACTTATAACGTAACTAACGGAATTGTCTAACGGAAGTTAACCTTGAAATTCTCGGATGTCACATGTAAACTGTCTTAGGTAATCGGTACGTATCATTTAAGTATATTGTGTCCAGATGTAAATGTAATTTGAAATGCATGTAATTCTCCCCCAAGATAAACAATGAAAAGAGGCCGTGAAACTCACCCGAAACTGTTAGTGATGAACTGTATGTAGCAATGAAATGTGTGTTGACCTAGCGTGCCCTAAAACAGTTTTTAGGCACCTGTGGTCTCAGTATGTGAATAAAAGTAAGTAGGTAATGTAACCTTTCACCCAACACTACTCGGGTTGCATGTGATTGTAAGTGTGTTGTGACGATACGTTGGTGATTTGTGTATGTGTTCCAAAATATAGTTATATTTATGACACTAAAAAAATATATAAACTATGTAATATTTGTAATCATGATGTTGACTTTTTGGTTCGGTTCGAACGTTACATTGACCCGACTCAACTCGTTTTACGTTGATCTATGAAATAATTACATTTAATATATATATATATATATTTTTCCCATGACTTTTACTAGCAAAATTTACTAATTTTATAAATAGCCACTATTTCATAAAAGTGCTATCCACTTGTAAAAATAATCATATTATACCTTTTCTTCAAGGAATTTACTTTTTGGATATAATGTTTACATATAAATAGATTTTTAGTATCTCAAAATTTAGAATCGATAACAGTTAGAATTTGAAAATGATCCTATGAGATGTTCATATCCAGTATTAAAATGAAAGTTAGAAAAATAAATAAAGATTTAAAAATAGTTCTCGCCACTTTAGGTGATGCAACTAATTGCAAATAATTGCAACTAATTGCAACATAATAATCTTTGGTTTCAAAATTTATTTTTATTTTTGTTGTTTTTCTAAATATAAAATTATTTAAAGCTTTAAAGGGAACATTTCAATTTTATCTAAGAAAGAAAAACTTATCCCTCTTTCAAAATTACTACTTTTTGTAATAATCTCTACTTCATAAAAGCTAGCATAACTTGCACTTATTTGTCATCCGGCGTGAACTACCCATTACAAGATCTATCCACTTTTATGAACCTTGACAGAAATCGATTTGTTATCATCATTATTATTTTTTTATAATTATTATTTTATAAGTCAATGGAAGTCAAGAGAAGTCAACAAAGGTAAATGACAGCTAGTTTCACCAACTTTTAACAAAGTTTAGTTTAACTCCAGGTTTAGTCAAACATAGCCCATATCACCAACATGTTCACGTATGTGAACCTATGAACCATTTATTATTAGTGTTATTCCCCCTTTTTTTTAATATATTTTTGCAACCATAAGTTGTAAGTGAGAGGTCTACAAAACCCATTATATGAATATAGAAACATAATGGTTAAGAGATGCTATAATCATGAAAGAGGATGGTTATTCTCACGTAAACAATGACGGGGCTGGTAGGAGAGACAACGAGTAGTGAACTGCACTTGTAGAGCTCAAAGTGACCTTCTGTGAACTCCCTAAACAGGCTCCGATGATGGTTATATGCCTCTGTTCGAACCAGTGTACAAAGATTAGAGAAAAGTGGGTTTTCACGGTTTATATCAATGGATTCATGGGGCTGTATTACGGGGGTGAAAGATGTGGATCTTGTACTTGAAATGCAAGCGTTCGGGTACTGAAAAATGAGAACGAAAGGCTGTCGGTTTGCTGTTGCGTTCATTTCTTTTAAGAAACGTTAATTTTTTCTGTTAAGCTATATCAGGTGCATTGCACACGAGGACATAATTGTCTTTTTATATTGTACGGGCCATTTTGTAAATAAATAAAAATATAAAACTTATATGAATATAATTTTATTTATAAAATAAATAAAAATATAAATAAAAAATCTGATCAGACCAAACTTCAATATCTCCAATGTCCACCACATTCTAATTCCTTCATGGCACCGCTGCTTCTCCACCAAACCCTCTGTCACCGCCCCACCTCCACTTCCGATCATCGCCACACCACACATCCAACTCCATCGTAATACCTCCTATCACCATCCATCGTAATTCCTGCATCGTAAATGCTTTGTGGGATCTGTATTTCTGACTTGTTGCTGAGGGAGTTTGATCTTCATGAACGAATAGGTTTTTATTGGTCGGGTGTAGGATGGATGGTGACATGATGTATTACGATGGAGGTAGATGTGTGGTGTGACGATGGTCAGAGGTGGAGCCGGGGCGGCGACAAAGGGTTTGGTAGAGAAGCAGCGGTGCAATGGAGGAACTAAAATGTGATGGAGACTGGAGATATTGAAGTTTGGTCTGATCAGATTTTTCATTTATTTTATAAAAAGAATTATATTCATATAAGTTTTATACTTCTATTTATTTACAAAACGGCCCTATAATATAAAAAGGCAATTATATCCTCATGTGCAATGCAGTTGACATAGCTTAACTAGAAAAAATTAATGTTTGTTAGAGAAAATGATGTAAGGTGTAACAAAGTATAAACTTAAAGGACCTTTTTGTTATTTTCTTAGTTTAAGGACGTAAATTGAAATTTTTGTAATTCTTAAAGGACGTAAAATGTAATTTGCTCTATATTAAAAGAATAAATGACCATATTGCCCTCATGTGCCTTGCACATGACCTGGTTTAACGGACAAATTTAATGTCCGTTAGACGAAAGGACGTGATTTGAAACAAACCATAAATATAAAGGACGTTTTCTGTTATTTCTTTAGTTTAAGGACGAAAAGTGAAATTTGCATACTTCCCAAAGGACGTAAATTGTAATTTACTCTTAGAGAAAAGTGGGTTTTCACGGTTTATATCAATGGATTCACGGGGCTGTAGTAAGCAGATTTTACGGGGGTGAAAGATGTGGATCTTGTACTTGAAATGCAAGCGTTCGGGTACTGAAAAATGAGAACGAAAGGCTGTCGGTTTGCTGTTGCGTTCTGTTGCTTCGAAGCAGTAAAAAGGGGTGACAAAAGTGGGTTTTCTTGGCGGTTTTCGTGGTGTTTGAGGTCGTAACCCAGAACCGTGTACAAGGGAATGCTAGATGGGTTTTGAGGAATGAAATCTTGGTGGTTTAGCAAGGGTTTTGCTGCTGATCTACGAACAGTGATTAAAGGGTGAAAATATGCATTTTTGTAATAATTTGTTTTTTTTTGGTGTTTATGGGGGTGGTATGTTGCAGCCGTAGGTAGGACGATTGAAGGTGGATTTGAGAGTGGAAGGAGGTGAGTCTTTGAAGGGTTTTGGAGGTGCTTGAAACTGCAACAATGGAGGCATGGATATTGGACTTGTAGCTAAAGAGGGGAATTTGGAGCCAAATCTTTGAATGGTTTGCAGGTTGACATGGGAGTGTAAGCATTTGGGTAGGTTGATGTCATGTAAGGGGGTGCTCCTGAGGTTTGACTTGTGCCTAAAGGAAGAAGGATTTTTATTATTTTTGGCTTTTTGTAGGATTTTAGTGCAGAGGTGGATCAAAGGTTGCATGCATTCTTTTAAAATTAGGAGGTCAGTGATAATGACCATACAAACAAAAGAGCATGTAAATTCTTGCTTTCTTTCCTTCATTATTATTATTATTTAAAAAAAAGGACGATGGATGATGTGTAAAGTGTTACCCTTGATTCACTTTGAGAAGAAAATGGGTTCTAGTGTTTAGATAAACGGGTATTCGTCTACTCGCTGCGGTGAGAGCCGGGTATATTTCGAATATAGAGGGTATAAAACAAAATGAATATAAATTATTCTTTTACTAAACAACTTTGATAAAAAAAAACAGTGTTTGATATTAAATGGTTCATTGGTGATAGTTGAGTATGTTTAGACTCACTCAAATAATAATAATACGTGAAACGTTCGCGTTAAAATAAAATGAAACGTAAATATATTTTAATTATTAAAATATATTAATAGGCATTTAATATGTACCAAAATATTTATTTCACCTATTATGGAAAACGTCACCAACGTTCGTGTGTCGGTTAGACCGTGTGTGTGACCCGGTAATTTACTAAATTACCGATGCATGATATGAATGTAATGGATGTGCTATGTCATGTAACACGTTAATTTATGCAAAAGAAATTCATGAAATATATAATGTATGCTTATTGGTTATTCGGGAGCGGAATATGACCTGAAATTCTGACGATTGTCACATATTTATTCGTCTTTATCGCGTATGTCAACAGAACCATAGGGATAAACACGCACCACCTTAGGTCCAGTCCATCTGGATTTTAGCTTTCCAGGGAATAACCTTAGACAGGAGTTGTATAGCAGTACTTTATCTCCTTCTTGAATTCTCCTCAGCCTCTTTAGTCCCGAATCATGATACTTCTTGGTTCGGTCCTTGTAGATGTTGGAGTTGGCGTAGGCTTGGCCGCATAAATCCTCGAGCTCTGTTAACTGACCGAGTCGCTTTTGACCTGATTTCTGAAGGTCCATATTTAGCGTACAAAGGGCCCAATAAGCCTTGTGTTCTAATTCAACAGGGAGATGGCAAGCTTTGCCATACACCACTCTATACGGGGTAGTACCAATCGGATTTTTGTAGGCTGTTCGAAATGCCCAAAGTGCATCATCGAGCTTATCAGCCCAATCCTTTCGGTTGTTACTGACCGCTTTTCTAGGATTCGTTTGATACCTCGGTTGGTTACTTCAGCTTGACCATTTGTTTGGGGATGGTAGGCTATTGAAACCTTATGGATTACTCCATACCGAGCCAGAACTCTCCCCATTTGAGAATTACAGAAGTGGGTACCTCTGTCGCTTATTAATGCTCTTGGAGTTCCGAACCTAGAGAATAACTTTTTGAGAAATTTGACAACTACTCGGCCGTCATTAGTGGGTAAGGCTTCAGCTTCAACCCATTTTGAGACGTAGTCCACGGCCACAAGGATGTAGTTATTCCTTCTCGAAGTTGGAAATGGTCCCATGAAGTCAAGTCCCCACACATCTGAGAATTCACAAACCTGGATGTAGTTCTGGGGCATCTCGTTACGCGAGGAGATGTTCCCAGTCCTTTGACAAGCGTCACAAGTTTGTACCAGTTTGTGAGCGTCCTGATATATAGTTGGCTAGTAAAATCCAGATTCGAGGACTTTTCTTGCGGTGGCGTTGGCTCCATGATGGCCGCCGCAAGGTCCAGAGTGACGTTAAGGATGCTAGTGGTCTCGTTACAATAGACACATCGTCAGATGAGTTGGTCAACACATATCTTGAAGAGATATGGGTCTTCCCACATGAAATATTTAACGTTAGCGAAGAATTTCCTTTGCTGTTGATGTGTTAGCCCTCTAGGTACGAGGCCGCTTGTGAGATAGTTTGCCATGTCTGCAAACCAAGGTTCAGCAGAAGAGTCAACTCTTTCGAGGTATTCTATCGGAAATCTCTCGTTTATTTCTCCTCCTGAAGACTGAGTATTTCTTTCAAGCCTCGAGAGGTGATCAGCGGCGGTGTTCTCAGCACCTTTCTTATCCCTAATCTCAACGTCGAACTCTTGAAGGAGAAGAATTCAACGGATGAGCCTTGGTTTAGCATCTTGCTTTTTGAAGAAGTATCTGATGGTTGCGTGATCCGTGAAAACAATAGTATTTGACAAGAGCAGATATGATCGGAACTTATTGAAAGCAAACACCACTGCTACAACTCCTTTTCGGTAACTGTGTAGTTTTCCTGGGCGTCGCTAAGCGTGTTACTGGTGTAGTAAATTAGGTGAAAGTGCTTGTCTTTCCGTTGACCTAATACTGCCCCCACAACATAGTCACTTGCATCACACATGATCTCAAAGGGAAGAGACCAGTCTGGCGCAATCATAATTGGTGCATGGACAAGTTTCTCCTTTAGGAGGGAGAAAACTTCCATACAGTCTCTGTCGAAGTTGAAGACTGCTTCTTTCTCTAGCAGTTTCATCAAGGGCCTAGAGATCTTGGAGAAGTCCTTGATGAAATATCGGTAGAAACCTGCGTGTCCAAGAAAATTGCGGATGTCGCGAACGGAAGATGGTGAGGGTAGACGAGAGATAGTGTTTATCTTTGCCTTATCTACAGCTAATCCAGCTTGGGAAACTTTATGGCCAAGAATTATGCCTTCTTGGACCATAAAATGAAAATTTTCCCAATTGAGAGCTAAGTTAGTTTCTTCACATCGGGCGAACATTTTCTCAAGATTTTGCAGACATTGGTCAAATGAGTTGCTAAAAACCGAAAAATCATCCATGAATACTTCCATGGATTTCTCGATCATATCGTGGAAAATGGCAACCATGCAGCACTGAAATTTTGCAGGAGCATTACATAAGCCAAAAGGCATGCGCATGTAGGCGAAGGTGCGTATGGACATGTAAATGTCATTTTCTCTTGGTCTTCCGGATCTATAGGGATCCGAAAGTATCCGGAAAAACAGTCGAGGAAACAATAGTACATGTACCCAGACAAGCGCTCTAGCATTTGGTCTATGAATGGCAGAGGAAAGTGATCCTTTCGGGTGGCGTCATTTAGCCTTCTATAGTCTATACAGACTCTCCAGCTAGTGACTGTGTGGGTAGGAATGAGTTCATCGTTGTCATTGGTGATGGCAGTCATTCCTCCTTTCTTAGGTACCACCTGAACAGGGCTAACCCATGGGCTGTCAGATATGGGGTATATAAGTCCAGCGTCTAGAAGTTTGACAACGTCTTTCTTTACCACCTCTTATACGTTGGGGTTTACCCTTCGTTGTGGTTGGACAACGGGCTTATACACGTCTTCCATTAGGATTTTGTGAGTGCAGAGTGATGGGCTTATTCCTTTGATATCCGATAGCTTCCATGCTATAGCCTTTCTGTGCTTTTGCAGAATCGCAAGTAGTGCTTCCTTTTCTTGTGGGCTTAAGCGTGCAGAAATGATCACAGGTGAGTTGCGATCGTCATCCAAGAAGGTGTATTCCAGGTGTTCTGGGAGTTCCTTCGGTTCCAGAGTTGGTTGATTCGCAGCTGCCAGTGTGCTGTTGGAATCTTCGTCCTCTGGGTTGGCATGAATAGAATGGATAGACTCATGCTTCACGTGATCGTATATAGGAGATGGGTTCGTCTCCCTTTCCAGGGCTTCCTGGGTGAGTTCTTCTTCTTCTACTTCATGCAACCAAGGAGGATCATCAGAAGCGGGATATCCGAGAGATCTTTCAATCTTTACAAATAGCTTATTGTCTCCGAGCTGTAGCCTCAATTCTGTATTATCTGGGTTGATCACGGATCTGCAAGTTTCTAAGAGGGGTCTCCCGAAGACTAAAGGGGTATCATCAAGGATGATGAAATCAGAGGGGATGTTAACATCGTTAACACTGATTAGGACATCTTTAACAACTCCTCTGGATAGGCGGATAGAACGATCGGAGAGGATGAACGGCAGGCAGAAAGGGGTCACTTCTCCTAACTCTAGTTTATTAAGCAGTATAGTAGGCATCATATTTACAAGCAAACTATCATCAACTACAGCAATTTGTATTCTCTTTTTGATAAAGCATGGCACATATTTTTTTTATCAGAAAGTTGTCTAAAGTGCAATGATTGTTCTTTTGTAAATATTACTTGCTGTATTTCTTTGAGTTTAGGTGAAGTGAACAATTCCTTGAAAAATCTAACATTAGTGGGTACACTAGAAATACTTTCAAGAGAAGGTGGAGAAATGCGTACCTGAGTTGGAAGAGGTTTACTCTTACCAATATTTGATGATGATGAGATGGGCGTCTCATCTGGTCTGGGTATTTCTTCTGTTTTCTTGACTGGTTCATTGGCTTGGGTGTTCGGCATCTGAAGGGAAGGGGTTGCGTCCAACTCCTTTGCTGTCAGTACTTGTTGAACTGGACATAATGGCTGGGATGATGGGATCTGGGAGAACTTCCTTGATTATGAGTTCTTCTTTTTCCTACTCCTTTATATGGCTAAAGTAGTCCTCGAGAACCTTTATATGTTCTAACATTCTATCTGTGGTTTCTTGAAGATCTGACTTGGGACGTATATAAGGTGGTTCTTCTGTATGTGGTGTATAAGCAAAGCTCGTGCCTTGCGAGTTTTGCTCATTACATTTCATACAAACAAAGAAAAAATCATGGGAACAAGAAGTAGAGGTTGAAGTAGATGGCTAAGCTCAGGTTGATTGATATTTTGACAGAAATTATTATTTAGAGAAGATTGTGAAAAAGAACTATAATGATGACTGGGGGACTCATCTGGTGGTTCATCCACTCGCAAGAACGCAGACGTTCGTGCTAATATGTAGCAGTCCCGAGAGTAATGGGGACCACCGCTAATTCTGCACCAAACAAATTGAGACCATCCATCATTATAAACGAAATATTCCTCCGGATTAGCATCCATCCTTGCAATATTTATCAGAGAAAGATAGATGAAGAGAAATAGAAAAATTACAAGAAAAATAAACAAAATTAAAATCTAAATTAACAAAGGAAAAAGAAAAACTAATTTAAACTATTGGCTAGGCTGCTAACTTGGACCTTTTTCCAATCCTCGTTTATGTCCCCGGCAACGACACCAAAAAAGCTTGGTGTGTGCTGAGGTGTATATAAAATATGGCAATATTTTTCAAACATTTTTAGCAGTTTTTAAGCTTTTAAATTTATAATACTTGATTTACTTGACAACTACTGTTTCACCACATTACCCGGGCAAGTATACCCATCGTGGGCAGTATAATAGTGGTAAGTTGAATTGGGGTCGGTCAGGACACAATGGAAAGTGAGAGCTCTGGATACTCAGTCCGCTGTTATCATCTAGCCAGGTCTAACTTTAGTTTTAAGAAAAGAAAAAAAATAAAAATAAAAGAAAAGAAAAGTAATAAGATGGTATTTTAGAGAAATGTAAATCGAAGTTAATGTTACTTGGGAGAACATACAAGTGGTTGAGGAAAGTTGAACAAACACTTATAATCTTGCTTAAGGTTGCTTATTATCAGAAGACCAACTTAGAATCCCATGCTCATCTCTTCTTTGAGTGTTCCTTTACGCGTAAAGTGTGGGAGCTGGTTGCTACAAAGTTTCGGATCCTGGTTCCTATGGACTGGACGAATATTGTCAACTGGCTTGTCCCTATATCTACTTCGAAGAAGCTGGTTCATACTACTTACAAGTTGGCCCTTGCTGCATCTGTGTATCACGTGTGGAGTGAGAGAAACCAGCGTTTCCATAATATTCATGCACGACCTCCGGATAAAGTGGCAGCGACTATTCTGGAAGATGTAAGGTACAAGATCATGGGCATGAAGTGTCGGGATAGTGAAAGTGTTCGAGCTGTGCTGACGGAGTGGGGTATTCATGGAGACAAAAACTTTGATGATGGAGGCTAATTTTCCTTTCAAATGTTTGCATTCCTAGTTTTGTAGCTAGTTGTTTTCTTTTTGTGGGTTCTTTGTTGATGTGCTTAACTCTTGAGGGGTATGCCCCTCTTGAGAACTAGTAGAGATTTCACTCTACTACTTGTACTTGATGTTTCTGTATTTTATAAAATCACCGGGGTAACCCTTTACCCAAAAAAAAAATCCTTCTGCCCCGTCTTTGCCATGAACTGCCTAGCTCGCAGGGCAGAATTCCCATCAGATAAGATATATCCATGTGCTCTAGATCATCGGGGTTTACTTGATTCACATCATCCGGTGATAGATCCGTGGGAAGAAGTGAACCTGCTACGAGTGCCTGATAGCAACTCATAATTCCCACCCCAAGGGCAAAGCTGGGATCTTTAGTCAACGCATTTACATCCAGAGAAACAACACTTGAAGTTCCAGATGAACTTGACCCAGTGGCTTGGGCAATGAATCCCATTGGAGTTGATGGTGGGTTGACTGGAGCAACAACTGGCTGAGAAATGAAAGCTTGATTCAGTTGATTCATTAATGCCCCATTGCCAATTTTTCTTGCCCTCTTCTGTTTCTTCTCCTCATAGGCTCTGATGGTGGACATGAGCTCATTTAGGGACGAAGTGGACATTTCCACAGTCTTTTCAATCAGTTCAATGGTGCTGTCCCAGTTTGGTGGAAGAGAGTTAACCAGCTTTCTGTTGACCTCCACTTGAGTATATGTCACTCCAGCATCCTTCATCCCAGTGACCATCTTGATGAAACGTTGAAGCAGAGTCTCAATGTTTTCACCAGGGATATAGTTAAACTCATTGAACATTTCCCTCAGATTCTCTTTGCGGGATTCTTTCATATCATCATTTCCCTCGTAAGCAGCTATAAGGGCATCCCACAGAGTCTTAGCTGAGGTGTATTCTTTGAAAGCTTCAGCAACTTCAGGGGATAAGGCCATGGTCAGGGCAGCCAGTGCCTTTCTATCTCGTTCTACCCTATCCCATTCATCATCAACCCATTCAGATTTGGCTTTAGGAACAGGTGGTTGACCCTGTTCCCCTAGAGTTGATGGGACAAAATCTCCCACTTCGATCGATCGCATGATCTTAGCATCATGGTAATTGACGTAGTTGACAAACCTATACTTCCAGCTCATGAAATCCTTGCCAGACATCAGACGTGGTGGTCTGGCAGATGTTCCGATTTTAGAGTCCATTTCCAGAGTGGCACTCGACAGGCTCGACATGTCAAAGGCCATAGCTTTAGAGGGTAAGATGAATCGGAAAAGGGTTTACTGTCGAAAAGGCTTGATCGAAAAGTGGTTTATGGTCGGAAAGTGCTGATCGAAAAGTACTTTTCGATCGGAAAGGTTGAGGGTCGAAAAGTCTGAGACGATCGAAAAGTGAGGGATGGATCGAAAAGTCTCAGAGGGGACTTTTCGATCAAAGAGCATAGTGGATCGAAAAGTCACAGGGGACTTTTCGATCAAAGAGGATAATCGAGAAGTCTCAAGGGGACTTCTCGACTGAGATGGACGGATCGAAAAGTCTCAGAGGGACTTTTCGATCGTGGACACTGATCGAGAAGTCACAGAGGGACTTCTCGATTGGGAATGCTGGTCGAAAAGTCACTTAGGGGACTTCTCGACTGAGATGATCTGATCGAAAAGCCACAAGAGGGGCTTTCTCGATCGAAAAGGGTCGGCAGAAACGGCTTTTCGATCAGACTAGCTGATCGAAAAGTACAATACAGGGTCGAAAAGTGTCAGAAACACGAACACAGCTTCAATAAAGCTTCTGTCTTGAGTTGTGACATCCGAGAATTTCAAGGTTTACTTCCGTTAGACAATTCCGTTAGTTACGTTATAAGTGTTAACTTAGTAACTAATGCTTAACTAGGCCGAATACGTCCACGTCCTTTGGTTGATCACCGAACCCGTCCATATGTGTTATGTGATTATTTATGTATTGTCATTATGTGCAACGTGATGAAAACGCATGATTTAGTATTAGGAATAAAATGAAAATTTGCCTTTCTTGGTTGCCAGCGAAACTAACGGGCGAAACTATAGTGTCGCCCGGTAGTCGGTTAAACTATTGGATCTCACGAAATCAGAGACAGTTTCGCCTGGCCAGCGAAACTAGCCTCTGATATATAATGGCATAAAACCCTAGTTGTCTCATTTGTTGCACCATTTCTCTCAAACACACACACTCACTCTCCTGGAATCTGGTCAGCCGAGAAAACCACCAAAGAAACACCATCTCAGCCTCGAGACAACATCTATTTGGATCCTAGATCGAATCGTGAGTCTCAAAAACCTTTATTTATGCTTTTCTATGTGTTTCTCTTAAAAAGCATGCTTGAATCTTCATGTAATCACTTGATCTTCTGATATGTTGCTTAGGAATGCTAGATCTATCATAAAGTCAGTAACTTTACGTTTGAAATCCAACCATAATGAAGATTTATGCCATTTTAGTCATTTTAGGTTTAAAATGTGTTTTTGGTGATTTGATGATGAAAACCCATGTTTAAGGTGTTAAAGCTTACTGATTTGTGTTGGTAAATGATCATGCATGCTAAATATTGAATCACATGAAATATGGAAGCTGTTAGATTGATTTTTAGGCTGATTTATGTGTTTTTCGCGACCAGCGAAACTAGCCTGTTCTCTGGGCGAAACTATGTAGCGAAATTATGTATATCTTCATCCAGCGACATTATGTAGCGAAACTGTAGTGTCGCCGGGTAAACTAACCAGACCTGTCCGAACGAAACTACCGAGCGAAATTTCCTGAACGAAAGTTCAAACCAGTTTCGGGCGAAACTAGACTAGCGAAACTGTGCCAACAGTTTCGAGCGAAACTAGCCTAGCGAAACTGTGTCATCGGGTATTGCCTAGCGAAAGTGCTGCCCGTGCACACAGCGAAACTGCCTAGCGAAACTGCTAGCGAAATTGTGACCAGAATCCAAACTTGTGCAATTTATTTGAATGTTATGCCATGACTCATATGATTATGCCATGATGATACGTGCTTTGATTTCTGATGTATATGAACCCTTGTTTATGATCAACCATCGGTGTCGTGTGTCGGTATGTCGAGTCATAGTCCCAACGTGCTATGTTATGGGCCATAGTGACGTTAAGTAAAGATTAGACACAAAACTAATACTTAAGACCTAAACGTGTTCATAGGTCTTCGTTAAGCAAACTTGGCTATATAGCAAGTGTAGCAGTGCAACCCAAGGTGAGTGTCACTAACCCGATTACCGTGAACCCGTTTGGGTCACACCGAATAACTAAATGAAAAACAATGCTGACAATCTCGAGAGTGCTATGCACCTCCCTGATGAACTTGAAAACTTGGAGTGCTCGGCACCCACTTGATGAACTTGAAGTGCTTTATGGGAAGCACTCGTGAATTGCTTAAACAACTATTTCTGAAACGAAACTGAAAACACTTTTGAGATTCATGAGAATCCGGAAAAACCGTTTTAATATGGCTAGCGTAGGTTAAAGTCTAAACCACATGATATCACATGATTTCTAAGGATGCCTTGAAAACTTAAAAGTCCTCAACTAAATTGTACCATTAATTGTAAAGCGAGGGGATGTTGGGTAGATCTACTGGAGTTTGACAAACTCCGCCCCGTGGCACGGGGAGTGCACGGAGGTACAATATCAGCCTATCTGACCGTGATCCCGAGAGGACACGGGGGAGGCAAATCCGCGATGACGTAGGTCCGCAAAACCTGATGGCACGGCCACTACAATAATAGTCAGCTTTGGTACAAACTTCCTTAGTGCATGGAACAACGGATTAGCTACCCGCGATATCGGTTGAGCACTTTAACTATACAAAACTAGTTCATACCCGATAACGTATGTTACGGACATTAATATTTCTAAACCACGTTACTATGATTTTGGACATTACCGAGCATTGCTTTTCACAAATAAATATTACTTAAGTATATGTTGATACGATTATGATTATGAGACCGGGCCACTGCGTGACAAGCCCACTGTGAACTCACCAACCGTTAGGTTGACACTTGCGTGGTTTAAACTTTTGCAGATCGCTGAGGAGTATCCGGAGCGGGTTGGCATGGCACATGAAGACTTTTATTTTTTAGTTAAACTTAATTGGGAATTTAAAACACTGATTTGTAAAGCACGTGGTTAGTGCTAAGATGATATTTTGTTCCGCTGCGTAACTTGAGACTTTATTTATGATATATCTTTGGACTAACTCTGATTCGTTTAGTATTTGTAACTAATGGTTGTGGTCCTGGTCTGGTCGCACCCCCTTAACGGTATAAACTCCGTTAGTGGTTATTTGGGGATGTGACAGATTGGTATCAGAGCCATAAGTTGCAGAGAACTGGAATCAATTTTGAAAACGATTTGGAAACTGCAACTTGAAACATTAGTTACAAACGAATAAACAAATTCCCAAAACAAAATTTTTATGTGCCAACCTGGGATACTCGCTCTGCTGTGTAAGTAAATACTTCGTACGTATGTATATATATATATGTAGATATATATAGACCGTGTCTAAGTAGTCTAACGGAAAGCCTTAGGAAATTTTCACACACGAATACGAAACTCGAACGCTAATGCGCGCACTATGCCGGGGGAAAGCGACAACGAAACGATGCTACACGCTACGTCCTGATTTCTACTACGATGACTACGCCGACGGTGACTTTTATGGGAAAGCCGACTTTCAACGATAGTACTCACGATTTACGACGTTCTTCGACGACGCCTCCATTTTGCACGAAAATTTTTCTGGACTAATAGTGGGATAACGGGAAATTGTTGATATACATATTATGGGATATGTATAAAGTATAATTGTGACTGAACACTGGCTACTTTAACTGTTCAGCAAGATGTCTGGAAGGGGACACGGAAGAAGCAACATTAACATGACGCCTGCACAGCTGCAAGCAATGATTAACGAACACGTGCAAGCCACGGTGGCAGCCGTCCAAGCTGCATACGCCGCACAGGGTAATCATTATGCCGGTTAAGGCACAAAGCGAATTATATTTTGACATGTTTAAATTTAAAACCCGAACTATTATTGCATCAGGAAACCACCACCACTGCACGTTCAAGTCCTTCATGGACTGCAAGCCGATGACGTTTTCCGGCGAAGAAGGAGCGGTGGGACTCCTCAGGTGGATTGAGAAGTCTGAGAAGGTCTTCTCTATGTGCAACTGCCCTGCTGGGGACAAAGTGAAGTATGCGACTGGTACCTTTGAGGGAGCTGCTCTCTCCTGGTGGAATGCCGAAATCCAGATGATTGGGATTGATGCGGCTAATAACATGCAATGGGAAGCGTTTAAGGAGCTGATTATGGAGGAGTACTGTCCCCGCGACCAAGTGAAGAAATTAGAGGGTGAATTCTTGAATCTGAAAATGAGTGGGTCTGAAGTCGAACAGTATACTGCACGTTACCATGAGTACGAGGTCTTGTGCCCCACAATGGTGGATGCTGAATTCAAACGCATTGAGCGTTATCTGGAAGGCCTCGCGCCTCAAATCAAAGGACTAGTGACTGCCAGCAACCCCGCAACCGTGCAGCAAGCCATCCGTTTGGCTCACAAACTTACTGATCAGGAGGTTGAGAAGGGTACACTTCCTGCAAAGGCCACTGAGAAGACTGCCCTTAGTGGCAAGAGAAAAGCTGATGATGAAGCTCCTGAAAACTCAATGAACAATCAGAGTGTTGGAAATAGCACTGGGAGGTCTTATAGCTACCAAAGCCAAAGAAAAAGGTCTGGGAACAACAGTGGAAGCAACCGCCAGGGCGGAAATGGTCAAAGCAACTACAGGGGTAACCTGCCTTTGTGTAACAAGTGTGGGAAGCATCATGCTGGTGTTTGTAGGAAGAATCTGAACTGTGAAAGGTGTGGAAAGAAAGGCCACGAAGCAAAAGACTGTTGGGCAACTCTACCTGAACAACAAAACCGCCAAAGGCAAAACAACAACAACAACAACAATCATGGCAACAACTATGGGAACAACCGTAACGGGCAAGGAAATAATCAGAACAATAATGGTGGAGCCCGTGGCTGTTTTGAATGTGGTGCTCAAGGCCACATTAAAAGGGACTGCCCGCAGTTGAGAAGGCAGGGTAATGGTAATCAAGGAAACAATGGTGGGAACGGTAATGGCGGAGGAAATGGTAACGGGAATAACAACGGGAATGGTGGAAATGGCAGGGGAAGAGCTTTTGTCATGGGTCAAGGTGAAGCTCGCAACGATGCCAACGTGATTAATGGTAAATTCATCCTTAATGGTTTCTTTGCTACTGTATTGTTTGATTCTGGTGCTGAAAGAAGTTTTATTTCCACTAAGTTTGCTAAGCTAATTAACGCTAAACCGATTGCCCTAGACGCTAAGTATGTGGTAGAACTAGCAAATGGTAAACTTCATGATACGACTCAGATAGTTAAGGACTGTAAGTTAGAACTAGCTGGCCATACATTAGGAATCAACCTTATGCCCTTCCCGATTGGTAGTTTTGACGTTATAGTAGGAATGGATTGGTTATCTGAAAACCGCGCTGAAATTTTATGCCAAGAAAAAGTGGTTCGTATTCCACTCAAGGACGGTGAAGTGTTAACAGTTCAAGGCGAGAAGGGTGGAACAGTCACCGGTATCATCTCGTTTCTCGAAGCTCAAAAGTGCCTTCGTAAAGGTCACTTCGCGATCCTTGCAACCGTCTCCGACACGACACTTTCCGAGCGTAGAATCGACGACTACCCGATAGTCCGCGACTTCCAAGATGTATTTCCTGAAGATTTGCCTGGTTTGCCTCCATTTCGACAAGTAGAGTTTGGGATCGACCTAGCTCCTGGAGCCGCTCCGATTGCACGCGCACCTTACCGTTTGGCGGTAAGCGAACTCAACGAACTCTCCGCACAACTTCAAGAGCTACTCGACAAGGGATTTATTCGTCCAAGTTCGTCTCCGTGGGGAGCACCGGTTTTGTTTGTTAAGAAGAAGGATGGAACGTTCCGAATGTGTATTGACTACCGAGAGCTTAACAAGGTTACGATCAAGAATCGGTATCCACTTCCTCGAATCGACGATCTCTTCGACCAACTGCAAGGCTCGAGCTACTTCTCAAAGATTGATCTACGGTCTGGATATCACCAACTTCACGTTCGTGATGAGGATGTCCCCAAGACTGCTTTCAGAACTCGGTATGGTCATTACCAGTTTCTAGTTATGCCGTTTGGGCTAACTAATGCACCTGCTGTGTTTATGGATTTGATGAATCGAGTGTGCAAGCCGTACCTCGATCAGTTTGTGATAGTTTTCATCGACGATATTTTGATCTACTCCAAGACAAAGGAAGAGCACGAGAGACATCTACGACTTATCTTGGAATTACTCCGTAAGGAACAGCTTTATGCTAAGTTTTCGAAGTGCGATTTTTGGATTCGCGAAGTCCAGTTTCTTGGACACATTGTTGATCAGAATGGAATTCATGTCGACCCGGCCAAAGTGGAAGCTATCAAGAATTGGTCTACCCCTAGAGCGCCAACCGAAATCCGACAAATTTTGGGACTTGCCGGATATTACCGAAGGTTCATTAAGGGTTTCTCGCAATTGGCTCAACCCTTAACAGCTTTAACGCACAAAGGAGTGCAATATAGATGGGGTGAAAAAGAAGAACGCGCGTTTCAAACTCTTAAAGATATGTTATGTTCAGCTCCAATTCTCGCGTTACCCGATGGAATTGACGACTTTGTAGTCTATTGTGATGCATCCATTCAAGGACTCGGTTGTGTGTTGATGCAAAGAGACAAAGTGATTGCCTACGGGTCCAGGCAATTGAAGGATACTGAGAAGAATTATACAACGCATGATTTGGAATTGGGAGCCGTTGTTCATGCACTCAAGATTTGGAGACATTACCTCTACGGAACAAAGTGCACAATATTTACCGACCACAAAAGCTTACAACACATCTTTGAACAGAAGGATCTCAACATGCGACAACGACGGTGGGTCTAGCTACTGAATGATTATGACTTAGCGATTAAGTATCACCCGGGAAAAGCCAATGTTGTGGCTGATGCCTTAAGTCGGAAAGAGTATGAAAAGCCTCGACGAGTACGAGCGCTGCAACTTACCATTCACACGGGATTGCCGGATCGGATCCGCGATGCCCAACGAGAAGCTTTGAAAGAAGAAAACTTCACAGCTGAAGCACTGCGTGGTGTAGATGGCAACTCCGAAATTAAGTCCGACGGACTCAGGTATTATAATGACAGAATTTGGGTTCCTTTACTTGGAAATCTTCGTGAGCTCGTGATGGACGAGGCTCACAAGTCAAGGTATTCGGTGCACCCTGGATCGGATAAAATGTACCAAGATTTGAAGAACTTGTATTGGTGGCCGAATATGAAAGCCGACATCGCGTGATATGTGGCTAAGTGTTTAACGTGCTCAAGAGTCAAGATTGAGTACCAAAAGCCTTCTGGGCTATTGCAGCAACCAAAGATCCCAGAATGGAAATGAGAGGATATCTCCATGGACTTCGTAACAGGATTACCTCATCGATCGAATCGACCGGATGCGATTTGGGTTATCATTGATCGATTAACCAAATCTGCACATTTTATCCCGATGAAGGAAAACGACAATATGGATAAGTTGACAAAGCTGTATATTGACCGAATTGTGGCACGTCATGGAGTGCCTAAGACTATTATCTCCGACCGAGATCCTCGATTTACTTCCCGATTGTGGCAATCTATGCAAGAAGCACTGGGAACCAGACTGGATATGAGTACAGCTTATCACCCGCAGACCGATGGTCAGACGGAACGAACTATTCAGACTTTGGAAGACATGCTCCGAGCTTGCGTTCTCGACTTCGGTAAGGATTGGGAGGCTCACCTTCCGTTGGTGGAGTTCTCCTACAACAACAGTTATCATTCAAGCATTGGTGCAGCACCTTTTGAAGCTCTTTATGGCAGAAAATGTAGATCGCCGCCCGTGTGTTGGCCGAAACGGGTGAGAAAGGACTCACTGGACCGGAAATCATTCATGATACAACCGAGCGAATTATTCAAATCAGAAAACGGATAGCTGCAGCACGTGACAGACAAAAGAGCTATGCCGACAAACGCCGTAAGCCTTTGAAGTTCGAAGTAGGCGACAAGGTACTATTGAAGGTATCTCCCTGGAAAGGAGTGATACGCTTCGGAAAGCGTGGAAAGTTGAATCCTCGCTATATCGGTCCATTTGAAATCATTGGGGAAGTAGGCCCGGTGGCCTATCGATTACAACTCCCTGCCGAACTCGATGGAGTTCACAACGTGTTTCACGTCTTGAATTTGAAGAAATGTCTGGCTGAAGACACCGAAATAATCCCTTTGGAGGAATTGGAAATTGATGAACATTTGAGATTTATCGAGCAACCGGTAGAAATCATGGGACGCGAGGAGAAAGCCCTCAAACGTAGCAAGATTCCGATCGTCAAGGTTCGATGGAACTCAAAGCGTGGACCTGAATATACATGGGAACGAGAGGATCAAATGAAGAAGAAGTATCCTCACTTGTTCGAGCAAACGTCCACTGAAACTCAAGGTATGATTTAATTTTGGGGACCAAAATTCCTGTAACAGGAGGAGGATGTGACGACCCTAAAACTTTTGCTTTCTTTCCCCAGCAAATACAGCAACGACGACAGCCGAGGCTGCGAACGCTACGACGCAAGAATAATTTTCGGGACGAAAATTCCAATTACAAGGGGATGATGTGACATCCGAGAATTTCAAGGTTTACTTCCGTTAGACAATTCCGTTAGTTACGTTATAAGTGTTAACTTAGTAACTAATGCTTAACTAGGCCGAATACGTCCACGTCCTTTGGTTGATCACCGAACCCGTCCATATGTGTTATGTGATTATTTATGTATTGTCATTATGTGCAACGTGATGAAAACGCATGATTTAGTATTAGGAATAAAATGAAAATTTGCCTTTCTTGGTTGCCAGCGAAACTAACGGGCGAAACTGTGTCATCGGGTATTGCCTAGCGAAAGTGCTGCCCGTGCACACAGCGAAACTGCCTAGCGAAACTGCTAGCGAAATTGTGACCAGAATCCAAACTTGTGCAATTTATTTGAATGTTATGCCATGACTCATATGATTATGCCATGATGATACGTGCTTTGATTTCTGATGTATATGAACCCTTGTTTATGATCAACCATCGGTGTCGTGTGTCGGTATGTCGAGTCATAGTCCCAACGTGCTATGTTATGGGCCATAGTGACGTTAAGTAAAGATTAGACACAAAACTAATACTTAAGACCTAAACGTGTTCATAGGTCTTCGTTAAGCAAACTTGGATTATATAGCAAGTGTAGCAGTGCAACCCAAGGTGAGTGTCACTAACCCGATTACCGTGAACCCGTTTGGGTCACACCAAATAACTAAATGAAAAACAATGCTGACAATCTCGAGAGTGCTATGCACCTCCCTGATGAACTTGAAAACTTGGAGTGCTCGGCACCCACTTGATGAACTTGAAGTGCTTTATGGGAAGCACTCGTGAATTGCTTAAACAACTATTTCTGAAACGAAACTGAAAACACTTTTGAGATTCATGAGAATCCGGAAAAACCGTTTTAATATGGCTAGCGTAGGTTAAAGTCTAAACCACATGATATCACATGATTTCTAAGGATGCCTTGAAAACTTAAAAGTCCTCAACTAAATTGTACCATTAATTGTAAAGCGAGGGGATGTTGGGTAGATCTACTGGAGTTTGACAAACTCCGCCCCGTGGCACGGGGAGTGCACGGAGGTACAATATCAGCCTATCTGACCGTGATCCCGAGAGGACACGGGGGAGGCAAATCCGCGATGACGTAGGTCCGCAAAACCTGATGGCACGGCCACTACAATAATAGTCAGCTTTGGTACAAACTTCCTTAGTGCATGGAACAACGGATTAGCTACCCGCGATATCGGTTGAGCACTTTAACTATACAAAACTAGTTCATACCCGATAACGTATGTTACGGACATTAATATTTCTAAACCACGTTACTATGATTTTGGACATTACCGAGCATTGCTTTTCACAAATAAATATTACTTAAGTATATGTTGATACGATTATGATTATGAGACCGGGCCACTGCGTGACAAGCCCACTGTGAACTCACCAACCGTTAGGTTGACACTTGCGTGGTTTAAACTTTTGCAGATCGCTGAGGAGTATCCGGAGCGGGTTGGCATGGCACATGAAGACTTTTATTTTTTAGTTAAACTTAATTGGGAATTTAAAACACTGATTTGTAAAGCACGTGGTTAGTGCTAAGATGATATTTTGTTCCGCTGCGTAACTTGAGACTTTATTTATGATATATCTTTGGACTAACTCTGATTCGTTTAGTATTTGTAACTAATGGTTGTGGTCCTGGTCTGGTCGCACCCCCTTAACGGTATAAACTCCGTTAGTGGTTATTTGGGGGTGTGACATGAGTGGTAACCTGCACAAAAACACCTCCGAATGCGCTAAAAGCTTAAAATCACCACAAAACTCAAAACGTTAGTACTCAAAAACTTGAATCTGATATCGCGAGAGCCTCGAAACTTGCGTTTCTTGGCTCTGATACCAATTGTAAGGATCAAATTTAAACCCTCACGCGATATCTGGACTAGTGAAACCGTGCGGAATCCGGTTTAACTAGTTGATTCAAGAAACAGTGAAAGATAATAATCGAAAAGTACTAAAACCAGAAAATAACAAACACAAACCAATACGCTTGAAGAATGAACACTTGAATTAATCACCGATTGTTGCTTACACCTTGATCGAAATTCTTAGAAGAATCTCGATGACACCACCAATCACCAAAAGACTAGCAACCCTAAACCGATATTAAGTGGGACTATATATAGTAGAGATTGACTTGGTAAACAAGTCAATCTCTTTACAACTTTTCGAACCCTAAGCCCACATAAACCAATCGGACCCAAAACCCACATTAAACCTACAAAAATTAGCCCAATTACAACTATCTACTAGCCCACAAGTATTAATATAAACCCAAAATTCATCTAATGCAAAAGCCTCATTATTTAGGTCTCTACAATTTGTCGTTTACAGCGCTACGACGTTCGCCGGCGATAAAAACCTACCTCCTTGCCATTGCATGACCGATTAGTGAGTTCGCCTTCCTTCCTGTAAATTTCTGTACATTCATCTCATTTTCCGTTTCACAAATTCATAGCGCCAACTTTCATTGCCGGATTTTTAGATTATCTAAGGATATCTAGCATATATGTTTTATACGTTGTTAAAAGAGGTTCACTGAACTACCACAACTGTTTTTCTTGAACAAATACGCGAATTTTTTTTCATTTTCTCACCTGTTCTTTGTCTAATTAGCAACTGATTTGGTGCTCTGTTGAGTCGTTCCGTGTTTAATAGCTAAAAATATGAAACGGAGGGAGCTTCGTTGACCTAAGTTTTTGTTATCAAATTTGGTGCTCTATCTACTAGTTTAGGGTTTAATACAGTAAAAATTCAGAAAATACCACTTGAATCACCAAGCCTTTATGATTATTATTTAAGGGTATAGACTATAGATGATCAATGCTATCTAGGATTTCAATATTTGGTTATTTTGAGTCCGTTTATTTCTAATTTTCATAGTATCTGGAGGTCAATGCAAATACCTGACTTTGTTTCTGCTCTGGCTTAAGTTGATTAGCAATTCAAATTTCTCATGTAGTTCTTCAAAATACACAAAATACACAGAAAATGAGTAACATTGTCTTTGCTTTGGTCTTAACAGCTAATGGCTCTACGAACAACAGTGTATCAGTTAACACAACACAGACATCCCTTTTGGCTAAGCGTGAGGGTTATTCACATGTGGGAAGCTTTGAATGATCCCCCAGCCATGACCTGCCTTTTGCTAGACATAAATGTAAGTCGAAAAACAACACAATGGGTAAAAAGGGGTCTATTTACTTATTCTACAGCCTAACTAAAATATGGAACGAATATTATTCGCAGGGGGATGTTATTCAAGCAGTTTTCAAGGGGACTGAGGCGGTACATGTGCGCCACAAGCTAAAAAAATGATGTCATATGACATATACAGATACACTCTGATCGCCCCTCCACCTTTCGACAAGGTTGCTCCGATTGATATTGCAATCCAGATTGACAGGAACCTGGTAGCAGTCCCTTTAGAGGACAATCTGCAACTCCCATATAAGTACTTTAACTTTATGGCAAGGCATCACTTGAATAACTGGCCCATTCTGAATCGTCAGCTAATAGGTACGACACCTTAAAACCTACTGTTCCTTGATAGGTGAAACTAACAATCAGTTTCTTCCATTTCCAGACTATATGGGTAAGATCACGGACCTTGAGGAAGCGCACATAAAGAAGAACACGACTGTCCTGAGGGTGACTCTGCAGTCGCCTGGGTAAGAAACATTGCATCATTAACCAACAAAGATCTATCTAATGCTTCACTCTCAATTTGCAGGTCGAGACCCATCGTTGTCAAGTCTGTGGGACAACATCTATGAGGACCTCATAATGCCAAACATTACTGAGGTCGACCACGAAGTGATTTTTCTAGCTACAGCTTTGAGAGTTGTCCCAATTCCAGGTACGTAATATTGGCATGTACTTTCAAAATCCATTATAAATGATACCAAAGTTAAAGAAGTTTTACCTTCCAGGTAGTGTAAGGCTGCAGTGCACCGCTGGGACACGGTTATTCGTTGACCCTGGCTTACCTGAAAAGAAGGAGATGGCTACGTAGTAAGTGTGCTACAAACTGTATGCGATAAAAAATAACACAGCTATACCACACCCCCTCTTATCAAAACTTTTTTCTCTAAATTACAGCTTCAGAAATGCAAGAAATGGGATGCCGATCGTTAGGCTGTCTTTGAGAGCTGTGTCAAAAGTCCACCCGGTACCAGGTTACCCGATCAGCCAAATACCACATCTCTATCAACAGACACCGATCACATTGCTGGTACTCTTGACATTTACAGTTTGTAAATTCTTGCTGTTAACAATAACTATACATAAATTTTTATTTTACATTAGAATCAGACATACCTGCTTGCCTGCACCATAATAGCTATGCCCGAACAACAGCGGTGGTATTATGTTACATGCGACGCGTGCCAAGCCATCGTCAATGACGATATAGAACCACACGCATGTATGGAACATGGTGCCAACTACTTGAACTACTGGTAGTACATTTTACTAATTATCAACACATGGTTGAATGCTTCACAATATATTATTGTTTAGGGCTGAAAAAGGATCACTAAAACATGTAACTTTTATGAGCAGCTACAGGATCAGCTGTGTTGTGACCGACCACGCTGGTACAATCAGGCTAAACCTGTCGGACAACAACATCATTGCAATGACTGACATCCTCTGTTATAACATGATCTCCATTAATGGCTTGGCACAGAACGATGTTGTCCCACCTTCTATATTGCAGCTGATTGGTAGCAGGTGGATATTCGCGGTTACCAGAGGGCATGCTTGGTCGGAGACAATGCTACAGTTTGGGGCAACCACAGTTTCCCAAGTGCCTCCGCCTCAACTACCACCTCTCAACCAAGGTAATCATGTTCTTAACCTTATAACGAATTATTTCAGAGCCATATGACAACTTCTTATATGCAGCTCCCGTAGATCCTGGCACTTCAGAGGACAGATTTGAAACGGAGCTGAATGCAGGGAACAACATCGAGTTTGCAGGGTAAATTGGCAGATAGACAAACTGGGGGCACCTCTTTTTTTGGCAGCACCTAGAAGTGGGCTAACATTTTGTGCAGATAAGACTTTTGAATTTTGGTAACACATTTCTAGAACACTAACATAGCCACTCAATCTAGGAAGGAACTCTTTTGAACCATTTGTGAACATGTAATTTGAACCAATTGTAAACATGTAATGGTTAGCTACTAAACTCTTCAAGACACTTTGGTAATATATACATGATAGGGTATGCAAGGTGCACCCTGTTTGTGTTAATTAATTCTTTGTATCATTATACACTCTTATAGAATGCCATTATATATGGGTCATAACTAATAATGCCAAATTGGGCTCAAAGCTAGGCTCAATTGTTTGTTTACATAGCTCATTTAAACATGATGGTTCAAATGTGATTTGCAATACAAAAAGGGTATATATGGTCCATGACAAAAACAACCATGAATTGCCATAAGATTAGTCACATTACACAAACAAACATCATTCCCGTTCTACGCCGCGAACACTAATTTCACGGAAATATAAAACCGGGTCGCGCATCGCGCAAATCTAGCGATCTAGTTAATATATAAACATCATTTTCATTCAAAAATCCCTTCATTAATACCCAAGAATCATGTCCAACAAAATTACATAAGTTGTCAAAAGTTGAATTTTTAACAACCCTGCACACACTTGCATATAAGCATGTATACCTAAAGTTCATGTTCCACTATACCCAAAATCATCAAGAACACTTCAATGAATATTTTTCTCATCAAAAAACACAGCCCTTAAATGACCAAAATCTGTCCCAAATCATAAATTTAACTTAACCCATCATAAAACATGATTCATGAGCATTTATACACACCAATTTGCACACAAACACAAAATTAACAGAAGCATTCACGAAATTTCAACATAAAAGTTTCTAGGGCTTACTAGGTGAGGAAGAAATGGTGGATGATGATAATGAGACAAGATTGAGGCCTTCTCTAGCTTTCTTGAAGGTTGAATGAGCTTAGACACCTTAAATCTTACATATTTGGTAGATGATTTCAAGAAATTCAAGAGTGTGTGTGGGTGTGTGTATGAAACTGTGAGGAGGAGAGGGAGGAGAGAAAATGCGTGAATGGGAGAGGAGGAGGGTCTTAGGGCTGCATTTTGAGTTTAGATGAATTACACCTTTGGTCCCTCAAGTCCCTCAAGTCCCATTTCATACACAAATGACCCAAAAGAAGTAAAAGTGGTATTTAAACCCAAAACTTGGTAACTAAAATACTAGGAACGTTTCCAAGTGTTTATAATTTATTTAACCTGTAATACATAGTCGGGAAAATTCTAGTTTTCGTATACACACGTAGAATTTAGCTTACGCACAAAAACGTGCTTTTTCAAGAAATGATAATTTCAAATAACACATAAAGTCACAAAATAAATTACTAAAATTAATTAGTAATTAAATATATTATTTTGTAAATGTTCAAATGACAAATCGTGACACATAATAAGTTAATATAATTTATTTATGTTGTGATTATTCATTTCACATAATGTAACAAATCAAATAGTGGTCGGGTACAGGCTCGGTCACGTAAACACACGTGACTCTAACATGGCATGAAAAGTATAACTGGGTTGTTAACGAGACTAACGGAAATAGTTAACGGTGTTAATCAGGGAATTTGGCAGTTGTCACATCATCCCAAGTTGAAAGAATTTTCGTTCCAAAAATTTGCCTAGTGCTCGAGGTGCTCGGGCCAAATGGATGCGATGAAGGAGAATGGAAATAAGAAAATTTTCAATTGTCACATCATCCCCAAGTTGAAAGGAAATTTTGTCCCGAAATTTGATTTACTGTTAGAGTTGCAAGGTTTGGCCCTGACAGTATCATTATGAAAGAATCCAAGTTCTTTGTTCCAAGGGAAGTGATGGACGATATATGTTTAAAAGCATGAATGAGCATTTCGTATGAGCGCAAATAGGGCGGATTCCTATAATGGGCATTTTCATGAGTGAGTCAAATCGGGTCGCGTGGTTAGGTTTAACAAGTATCACGACAACACAAGTGTCGAAATCGAACTATATAGTGCGACAAAGTGACCATACGTCTGAGTAATAATTCAGATATAGAATCCCATGCTATGATCGAGATTTCACTTTGTATTTCATTATCACCTACGGTATTTTCATTCACTGATAACCTGAGTGAACCAAAGAGAACAGAAGTATTGTGCCAAATGATACGGTAAAGACATGAGGTGTTGCATAAATTTAAATGTTGACGTATCTGGTGGGTGGGCATGCACCCTTGAACTTTAGCTAAGATCGGGTGATTCATACAGTTTGCAAAAAAGGTATAGACAGATGACGCTACTAGGCGTTATAGTACCAATAGCATGGCGAGTAAATGTAGTAATCTCATAAATATTCGCTCGGCTCCACCAATCCGATGACTAGTTTTAAATTTAGACGTACATGATGTCAATAAGTAACGGAAGGTCAGAAATGCTAACTGAAACTGACACCAGTTCCACGGTGAACCAAGACGGCAAAGTCTATGGGCGTTTAGAAAGAACATGTGGTTTGTCATTTATAATGCCAAACTTGAGTTGTTAAAACATTGTTGTCCACCTGGATCGAATCCTACCTTTAACCCTTAATAGTTCCTCTGGATTGAGAGAGTTGGGAAATTAAGTTTTTATTTGGTTAAATTGTGTACGTCCCTTCTAGTGAAAAGTATATTTAGGGGATATGCAAAATTACAAAGGGGGTAACATTAATTTGCTTTACTGTGGGCATAGTTCCATTAGACAAAATTCTCAAAATAAGATTTATGTGCATGATTTAAAAGTAAATCTGTGGTTCAGTACTGGTCCCACCTTCCATATGCCGCTAGTGCTTATGTATAGGGTGTACTGCAGCTAACCCACCACACTACCAGCACCTTGAGGGTGTACTAGATACCTTACCCTTTCTAGCTATTAGTCAAGTCTCATAAAGTAATAGACATAAAATAGGGCATCTTAAGTTTTCCCAAATACGTTTTGAGTTGCATGGGCGTGAGAGATTAGAAATCACAATGCATCATGTGCAAAATTTGGATGTATGACAAAGAGACTTTTCCATGGTTTTAGTCGGCGGGGTTTTCACCCACAGTGAGGTTTGTTGAGAGCTTAGCATGCGCAATGCGAGCATCAATACGATTTGAGTTCCCGGAGTGGAGTCAAGAGCTAACGAAGTCTATTAGGTTGATGTTTAAGCTGGGGTTCGCCATCAAAGGATACATCATATGCATGTTACCCTTCGGTGAAGATTCAAAATAATGGCGTCGTTCCAATGATCGAAGGGTTCTTTACATAAGCATGAACAACATCGGGTATGGGAATAACAAATTGCACGCGAAGAGCGAGGTAGCTAGCATATGGTAGTTGAAACTGTCGTCTTTCCAACAATCATCTGGCAAGAGGGACGTGGATTGGTGAAATCATGCCGAGACTTTTGGCAACAAATTTTGACTCGTGTAGATGTACCAGGGGATACAAGTCAAGAAAGGAAAACTCCACAAGATTTTCCTGCCGAAAGGTTGGTTCCGGTGATTGAGGTGTAATCAACCTCTCAAGATGTCTAGGTTTTCATCAGGTTAGCGTTTACTGAGTTGTTGCATAACTGTGAGAGTTCGAAGAATGGACCTGACGGTCAATGTCACAAGAGTAGAGTTAGGGTTGCGGATGAATTGAATCTAGTCAAGATCTAAATCACAGATCGCTCATAGTGAAGGAAGATCTCGTCTTTAATTTGTACGAGTAATACGATGTTCTATCGGGTTATCATTTATAGAAGCATTTTAATGGGGGTGGGGGGTGGGGGGGGGGGGGGTTTGACAGGTTGGAAGCCATATCTTGAAGAAATGAGATTAGGTGTGATGGCGTAACGAACATAGATTGATGACCTTAACCATACGGTTGAGTCCCACATATTCGACCATCGATGTCATGAGGTTTTTGAAATGGAAGGTCGTATCCCCTACTACCAGCAGTTTGCCGAGTAGAATTCCCCAGGGTTTACATACACTGCAAATACATTTACGTGTGCATCCGTAACGGTAATTTACGTTATATGGTCACGTTGGTTCCTCTTACTTTAGCTACCAAATTCGGTGAGGGTAGTATATGGTTTCCATGGGGTGAGTGAAAGAGCGTTAGCGAATGGATCGTGATCAGCTCGACATCATTGTGTAAACAAAACGTTGAATAATACGTGTAAATATAATACTCAATCTCATTCAGTAAACAAGAACAGTTTACAGAGACTCAGAGCACAAAACACGTTCACTTACACACACATAAGAAAGCTTAGTTGCAAAATTCAAACTTATCGACCTATATATATAACCTCCACTGTCCGAATTCCTCTGCTTGTCTGAACCAGCAGTTCGGCCAGGGTTTGGACAGGGTTCGGCCAGCAGGAAAACTTGAAATCTTGATCTCTTCAAAACTATGTCTGATCCAGCATCTTACCATCTGCAGGTATCAAAAAACTTCCCCTTGGCAAATGCTGGTCAGTCTTTGTCAGTTTTTAGTTCCAGTCTCCATCTCAGTCCAGGTACTCTGATGATTGTGCCCAGCATTGATGTTGAACACAAAGCATATTCGTATCACCCTTTGAAACTGCAAAGCATGATCCATATAATCTGGATGAAACAGGATCTGATTGTGATACAACACATATATGTCAGCTTTTGATAAGTTAATCAGCCACATTGGATCATAAACCCTCACAACCCTGTTGTTTTTCTTCAACACCATTACAGCTTCTCCCGTCTTTTCATTATAATACCACCACTTCAAATCTTGAATAAAATCCAATTCCATTTTCATCAACGAAATCTTCTTCATCACATTAGGCTTTGTTTTGAAGACAAGTATTATCAGCTTCTTCCCAGTTCTCTTATGAATCTTGGTTGGATGTCTACGCCTCTTCGGTTTTTTTAAGGTTTTAGAAACTGAAATCTAGAAATACATTCTTTCTCAATTTGATTCTTGAAGTAGTAACCTTTCCAATCATTACCAAAATTGCAAAACGGCTTTCGCGTAAGCTCCTGAATATCCCAAACCGGTAATGAATCAAAGTCTCGTGCAGTCTTGAAATATTGAATACCATGTTGCCGTTTAATTCCATAGCACCTGAAGACTTTCAGAATACATCCAACTGATAATTTCACCTGATGCTTGACCTTTGAATTTTACATGCATTCTTTGCTTGATTGGCTTTGGAGGAGGAACATAATTTGCATGAAATGTCTTCATGTATTAATTGAACACCCATCATTGATTCTGTTCCTTTGCCTCTTTAGCAAGTCTACAGATTTTTCCGCCTCTTTCTTTTTCAATCTCTCCTCAGCTTCAGCATCTTTCTCTTTGGGAAATACTTCAAATTCATCACCATACTGATTTTTGTTGTTGAAATTGGAGTATAAATCTGGATATTCTTCTTCAGTAATATCTTCAACCTCAATCTCTTCTTCAAAAATATCTTCCTCAGACTCTGGCTCAGATGATTCATATTTCTTAGGTGTAGCTTCAGAAGTTCTCTTCATCTCCTCATCGTTCAAATCAAAAACTGCTTAAAGCTGTTCAGGATCAAGATCACAAACAAATTCACCTTATTCTAACATTCGTTTGAACTCATCCATACTTTTAGCAGCTTGATTCGATGAAATTGAAGTTATCGGCATAACTTCCCTTGAATCAGACTCCCCTTGAGATGTCGAAGTTCCAGCACCCGAACTAGTGTTTCCGGTTGGGCCTAAACCTCCACTAACATTCCCTTGAGGATCTTCATGGTCAGGATCATCATTCAAATACTTCAAATAATCCTCTTGACATCTAAAACCAGACCCAATCTCCCCTTGAGCTTTAAATTTCTGCATCAAGAATTTTATTTGCTCACTCATCTCTAGAAGCATAGCACTCTGGGTCTGACTAGCCGTACTCAAACGTAGAATCTCCTGATCTTTAGCCGATTCCGTACGTTTCAATTGCAAATAATCTTCTTGTAATGAAGTAATCAACTTCCCTTGAGATTCAGTTCTGGCTCTCAGTGCATCATTGCTTGTTCTCAAATAAGTAATCACCTTCGATTCTTCTTCAGACTCAACTTTTAAGCTGTCAATATGTGCTTGTTGATCAAGTAACGCACTGTTAAGGATACTGGCCTGAGAGAATGAAACATAACCCTGATCTAGATTGAAATTAACTTCGGGAGTTGATGTTGTGGAAGTTGTAGCTGCAGTAGCTGTTGAGAACACATGTGTTGTAGGTGTTGAACCCATTGGCTGGTTAACATATTGTGCACCAGCACTTGCTGAAGGTGCTGGGCTAACTGCTGCAGACCGTGTTGCATTCATCAAATCTTGCAAAAAGTCAGTCTGATCCAATCCTTGAAGAATATCAGCTGGAGCTGTAGAAACTGCAGCCTGAACTATTGTAGTTTCTAGGAAGAATATACTTGGACTCTTATGTTTATTGCCTCTCCCACCGGCAGCAACTGACTTCATCCTCCTTTTTGCTGGAGTTACTGAAGATGTAGCAGTAGCCGGTTGCTTTCCCTTGCCATGTACAACATTAGCTTCATGATTGTAATCTTCATCCGACTCAGATGGGACATCATCGTACACACGACCAATAAAACGATCATTGTTCTTTCTCAAACTGGTACGATAAGCCAGATGCTCATCACTACCTTTCTTCACCTTTTTGTTCCTTGAACCAACCCGTATATAAACAAACGGTTCATTTGTATCTGAGACATCTTCGGAGTTAGATTTAAGAAAGACATCATCTTCTGATTCTTCTTCTTCATCAATCAAGGTATCAACCGCTGGTGTTTCAGTTTCAGTGACAGTCACATGGAGTTCTTGAAATAGCAGGTTCTGAGACAGCAGGTTGAGATACAACTGGGTCTTGAACTACCGGTTCTTGAACAACTGGATCTTGTTCTTGTGCAACAGGTGTTTGAATTTTTCATTTTGGTCGTTTAATTCTTGATTGTTGTGGCTGTTGATTCTGTTCTTCTATCCAACTATAGTCCAATTCCTCAGAATCACTATCCTGTTCATGACGAGCTGCACCTCGAGCTGGTGCAACATAGTTTGGATTAGCCAAGTGACCAATCAACCTTTTCAATTTTGGCTGCTCTTCAAGTGACTTTTTCTGATAAGAAGCCAATGCACCCACACTTGTCTCATTCATGTGCTTCAAATCCATCTTTTGCTCTTCAAGCTTCACTAATTCAGGATACAAATCATTCAATATCATCTGCATAAATCTTGGATACAATACTGCTTTCTTGTGCCTCTGAGTCAGATTATCTCTCATGTAGTGAAAGATTAATCCAGCACAGTTGTATGGGCGATTCATAATCAAAGCATTCACCAATGAAATCATCTTCTGATTAACTTCATCTTGTCCTGAAATCCTGTGCCCTAGACATAACAGCAATACATGCACCAGGAATTTGTATGGAACACTGAAAGATGACTTGTAAATCCACTCCCAACTTGGATCATCGGTGTACCAAATTCGTTTCAACAACGCCACATATTTAGCATGAGGAAATTCAAGTGGAGCTGTTGTTAAGTCACCAGTCAGCTTCAGAATTCTTCTAACATCTTCTTCAGTGAATTCAACAGTTCGATTTTGTACTGTTGTAGAAATCCTGATATGTCACACCCCCAAATAAACCACTAACGGAGTTTATACCGTTAAGGAGTGCGAGCAAACCAGGACCACAACCATTAGTTACAAATACTAAACGAATCAGAGTAAAGTCCAAATGTTCATAATAAAAACAGTTTTAAAAGTACGCAGCGGAAAATAAACATAAGTATCTTAGCGCTAACCACGTGCTTAAATTACAAAACATGAATTGTTATTAAATTCCCAAGTTTGAGTTTAAAATAAGAAAACTTCAAGTGCCATGCCAACCTCCAGCGGATACTCCTTAGCGATCTGCAAAAGTTAAAAACCACGCAAGTGTCAACCTAACGGTTGGTGAGTTCACAGTGGGCTTGTCATGCAGTGGCCCGGTCTCATACATCATAATCGTATATGTCACACCCCCAAATAACCACTAACGGAGTTTATACCGTTAAGGGGTGCGGCTAGACCAGGATCCACACCCATTAGTTACAAATACTAAATGAATCAGAGTTAGTTCAAAAATCAGTTATAAAGTAAGTCTCAAATACAAACGCAGCGGAATAAAATATTGTCTTAGCACTAACCACGTGCTTTGCAAATCATTGTATTAAATCCCAATTTAGTTTAATTAAAATAAAAGTCTTCATGTGCCATGCCAACCCACTCCGGATACTCCTTAGCGATCTGCAAAAGTTTAAACCACGCAAGTGTCAACCTAACGGTTGGTGAGTTCACAGTGGGCTTGTCATGCATTGGCCCGGTCTCATAACCATAATTTGTATCAAGGTATACTTACATAGTATTTGTTTGTGAAAAGCAATGCTAAATGTTATGTCTTAGTTTATAAAGGAATTGTCCGTGACCTACGTCATCGGGTATGAACTAGTTTTGTAAAGTTAAAGTGCTCAACCGATATCGCGGGTAGCTAATCCGTTGTTCCATGCACTAAGGAAGTTTGCACCAAAGCTGACTATAATTTATTGTAGTGGCCGTGCCATCTAGTACTGCGGACCTACGTCATCGCGGTTTTGCCTCCCCCGTGTCCTCTCGGGATCACGGTCAAATAGGCTGATATTGTACCTCCGTGCACTCCCCGTGCCACGGGGCGGAGTTTGTCAAACTCCAGTAGATCTACCCAACATCCCCTCGCTTTACAATTAATGGTACAATTTAGTTGAGGACTTTTAAGTTTTCAAGGCATCCTTAGAAATCATGTGATATCATGTGGTTTAGACTTTAACCTACGCTAGCCATATTAAAACAGTTTACCGGATTCTCATGAATCTCAAAAGTGTTTTCAGTTTCGTTTTCAGAAATAGTTATTTTAAGTATTTCACAAGTGCTTCCCATAAAGCACTTCAAGTTCATCAAGTGGGTGCCGAGCACTCCAAGTGTTCAAGTTTATCAGGGAGGTGCCTAGCACTCTCGAGTTGTCAGCATTGTTTTATTTTTAGGTATTCGGTGTGACCCAAACGGGTTCACGGTAATCGGGTTAGTGACACTCACCTTTGGTTGCACTGCTACACTTGCTTAATATTCCGAGTATTGCTTATCGAAGACCTATGAACACGTTTAGGTCTTAAGTATTAGTTTTGTGTCTAATCTTTACTTAACGTCACTATGGCCCATAACATAGTACGTTGGAACTATGACTCGACATACAGACACACGACACCAATGGTTGATCATAAACAAGGGTTCATATATATCATAAATCAAAGCATGTATCGTCATGGCATAATATTCAAGCAAATTGTACAAGTTTAGATTCTGGCCTCAGTTTCGCTAGCAGTTTCGCTAGTCAGTTTCGCTGTGTGCACGGGCAGCACTTTCGCTAGGCATTACCCGATGACACAGTTTCGCTAGGCTAGTTTCGCTCGAAACTGTTGGCACAGTTTCGCTAGCCTAGTTTCGCCCGAAACTGGTTTGAACTTTCGTTCAGGGAATTTCGCTCGGTAGATTCGCTCGAGCTGGTCTGGTTGGTTTACCCGGCGACACTGCAGTTTCGCTGCATAGTGTCGCTGGAAGGAGATATACATAGTTTCGCTGGACAGTTTCGCCCAGAGAACACCACAGTTTCGCTGGTCGCGAAAAACATACGGATCAGCCTAAAGATCAACCTAACAGCTTCCATCTTTACATGCAATTCATTGTTTAGCATACATAGGCATTTACCAACATAAATCAGCAAGCTTTAACACCTTAAACATGCATTTTGTCATCAAATCACTCAAAATACATATAAAACCCTAAAATGGCTAAAATAGCATAAATCTCTATCATGGTTGGATTTCATACGCAAAGTTGTGAACTTTATAACAGATCTAGCATCCCTAAGCAACATACTAGCAGATCAAGCAGTTTCATGAAGGTTTAAGCATGCTTTTTAAGAAAACTCAAAGAAAAGGCATAAAAGAAAGGTTTTGGGACTCACGATTCGATCAAGGAATCGAATGGATGTTGTCTTGAGGCTGAGATCTTGATGTTTGGTTGTGTTTCTCGGCTGACCAGATTTCCAGAGGTGTGTGTGTGTTTTGGAGAGAATGGTGCAACAAAATGAGGCAACTAGGGCTTTATGTTATTATATATCAGGGCCTAGTTTCGCTGGCAGTTTCGCTGGCCAAGCGAAACTGGCTCTGGTCACAAGTGGGCCAACAAGCTGCCGGGCGACATTATAGTTTCGCCCGGTAGTTTCGCTGGTCACCCAAAAGTGGTCAGTTTTCACATAATCAAGGATTTACAATTTGTCATGCTATTCATAATATTAAATCATGCGTTTAAATCACATTGCACATAATGACAACAATAAATGAACACATAGCACATATGGGCGGGTTCGGTGATCAACCAAAGGACGTGGACGTATTCGGCCTAGTTAAGCATTAGTTACTTAGTTAACACTTATAACGTAACTAACGGGGTTTGTCTAACGGAAGTTAACCTTGGAATTCTCGGATGTCACATCATCCCCTTGTAATTGGAATTTTCGTCCCGAAAATTATTCTTGCGTCGTAGCGTTCGCCGCATCGGCTGTCGGTGCTGGGGAAAGAAAGCAAAAGTTTTAGGGTCGTCACATCCTCCTCCTGTTACAGGAATTTTGGTCCCCAAAATTAAATTATACCTTGAGTTTTCGTGGACGTTTGCTCGAACAAGTGAGGATACTTTTTCTTCATTTGATCCTCTCGCTCCCAAGTATATTCAGGTCCACGCTTTGAGTTCCATCGCACCTTGACGATCGGAATCTTGCTACGTTTGAGGGCTTTCTCCTCGCGTCCCATGATTTCTACCGGTTGCTCGATAAATCTCAGATGTTCGTCGATTTCCAATTCCTCCAAAGGAATTATTTCAGTGTCTTCAGCCAGACATTTCTTTAGGTTCGAAACGTGAAACACGTTGTGAACTCCATCGAGTTCTGCAGGGAGTTGTAATCGATAGGCCACCGGGCCTACTTCCCCGATGATTTCAAAAGGACCGATATAGCGAGGATTCAGCTTCCCACGCTTTCCAAAGCGTATCACTCCTTTCCAGGGAGATACCTTCAATAGCACCTTGTCGCCTACCTCGAACTTCAAAGGTTTACGACGTTTGTCGGCATAGCTCTTTTGTCTGTCACGTGCTGCGGCTATCCGTTTTCTGATTTGAATAATGCGTTCAGTCGTATCATGAATGATTTCCGGTCCGGTGAGTCCCTTTTCACCCGTTTCAGCCCAACACACGGGCGATCTGCATTTCTTGCCATATAGTGCTTCAAAAGGTGCAGCACCGATACTTGAATGATAACTGTTGTTGTAGGAGAACTCCACCAACGGAAGGTGAGCTTCCCAGTCTTTACCAAAGTCGAGAACGCAAGCTCGGAGCATGTCTTCTAGAGTCTGAATAGTTCGTTCCGTCTGACCATCGGTCTGCGGGTGATAAGCTGTACTCATATCCAATCTGGTTCCCAATGCTTCTTGCATAGATTGCCATAATCGTGAAGTAAATCGAGGATCTCTGTCGGAGATAATGGTCTTAGGCACTCCATGACGTGCCACAATCCGGTCGATGTACAGCTTAGTTAACTTATCCATATTATCAGTTTCTTTCATTGGAATAAAATGTGCAGATTTGGTTAACCGATCAATGATAACCCAAATCGCATCCGGTCGATTCGATCGATGAGGTAATCCTGTTACAAAATCCATGGAGATATCCTCCCATTTCCATTCTGGGATCTTGGGTTGCTGTAATAGCCCTGAAGGCTTTTGGTATTCAATCTTAACCCTTGAGCATGTCAAGCACTTAGCCACATATCGCGCGATGTCGGCTTTCATATTCGGCCACCAATACAAACCCTTCAAATCTTGGTACATTTTATCCGATCCAGGGTGCACCGAATATCTTGACTTGTGAGCCTCGTCCATCACGAGCTCACGAAGATTTCCAAGTAAAGGAACCCAAATTCTGTCATTATAATATCTGAGTCCGTCAGTCTTAACTTCAGAATTTCCATCCACCCCTCGCAGCGCTTCAGCTGCGAAGTTTTCTTCCTTTAGGGCTTCTTGTTGGGCATCGCGGATCCGATCCGGCAATCCCGTGTGGATGGTAAGTTGCAGCGCTCGTACCCGTCGAGGCTTTTCGTACTCTTTCCGACTTAAGGCATCAGCCACAACATTGGCTTTTCCAGGGTGATACTTAATCGCTAAGTCATAATCGTTCAGTAGCTCGACCCACCGTCGTTGTCGCAATGTTGAGATCCTTCTGATTAAAGATGTGCTGTAAGCTTTTGTGATCGGTAAATATTGTGCACTTTGTCCCGTAGAGGTAATGTCTCCAAATCTTGAGTGCATGAACAACGGCTCCCAATTCCAGATCATGCGTTGTATAATTCTTTTCAGTATCCTTCAGTTGCCTGGACCCATAGGCAATCACTTTGTCTCGTTGCATCAACACGCAACCGAGTCCTTGAATAGATGCATCACAGTAGACTACAAAGTCGTCAATTCCGTCGGGTAACGCGAGAATTGGAGCTGAACATAACATATCTTTAAGAGTTTGAAATGCACGTTCTTCTTTTTCACCCCATCTGTATTGCACTCCCTTGTGCGTTAAAGCCGTTAAGGGTTGAGCCAACTGCGAGAAACCCTTAATGAACCTTCGGTAGTATCCGGCAAGTCCCAAAAATTGTCGGATTTCGGTCGGCGCTCTTGGAGTAGGCCAATTCTTGATAGCTTCCACTTTAGCTGGGTCGACGTGAATCCCATTCTGATCGACAATGTGTCCAAGAAACTGGACTTCGCGAATCCAAAAATCGCACTTCGAAAACTTGGCGTAAAGCTGTTCCTTGCGAAGCAATTCCAAGATAAGACGCAAATGCTCCTCGTGTTCTTCCTTTGTCTTGGAGTAGATCAGAATATCATCAATGAAAACGATTACAAACTTATCGAGGTACGGCTTGCACACTCGATTCATCAGATCCATAAATACGGCAGGCGCATTAGTTAGCCCAAACGGCATAACTAGAAACTCGTAGTGACCATATCGAGTCCTAAAAGCAGTCTTGGGAACATCCTCATCTCGAACACGAAGTTGATGATATCCAGACCGTAGATCAATCTTTGAGAAGTAACTCGAACCTTGTAGCTGGTCGAAGAGATCGTCGATTCGAGGAAGTGGATACCGATTCTTGATTGTAACTTTGTTAAGCTCTCGGTAGTCAATACACATTCGGAACGTTCCATCCTTCTTCTTAACAAACAATACCGGAGCTCCCCACGGAGACGAACTGGGGCGGATAAATCCTTTGTCGAGTAACTCTTGAAGTTGTGCGGAGAGTTCGTTGAGTTCACTTACTGCCAAGCGATACGGTGCGCGTGCAATCGGAGACGCTCCAGGAACCAAGTCGATTCCAAACTCTACTTGTCGAAATGGAGGCAAACCAGGCAGATCTTCAGGAAATACATCTTGGAAGTCGCGGACTATCGGGTAGTCGTCTATTCTGCGCTCGGGAAGTGTCGAATCGGTGACGTTTGCAAGAATCGCGAAGTGACCTTTACGAAGGCACTTTTGAGCTTTGAGAAACGAAATGATACCAGTGACTGTTCCACCTTTTTCACCTTGAACTGTCAACACTTTTCCGTCCTTGAGTGGAACACGAACCACTTTTTCTTTACATAAGATTTCAGCTCGATTCTCAGATAACCAATCCATTCCTACTATAACGTCAAAACTACCAATCGGGAAAGGCATAAGGTCAATTCCTAACGTATGGCCGGCTAGTTCTATCTTACAGTCCTTAACTATCTGAGTCGTATCATGAAGTTTACCATTAGCTAGCTCTACCACATACTTAGCGTCTAGGGCGATAGGTTTAGCATTAATCAATTTAGCAAATTTTGTAGAAATAAAGCTTCTTTCAGCACCAGAATCAAATAATACAGTAGCAAAGAAACCATTAAGGATGAATTTACCGTTAATCACGTTGGCATCATTGCGAGCTTCACCCTGACCCATAACAAAAGCTCGACCTCTACCATTTCCACCATTCCCGTTGCCATTCCCATTGCCATTACCTCCACCGTTACCATTCCCACCGTTGTTTCCTTGATTACCGTTACCCTGTCTTCTCAGCTGCGGGCAGTCTCTTTTAATGTGGCCTTGGGCACCACATTCAAAACAGCCACGGGCTCCACCATTGTTGTTGTTCTGGTTCTGACCGTTGTTGTTCCCATTGCCCCGATTGTTCCCATAGTTGTTTCCATGATTGTTGTTGTTCCTCCTGGGGCGGTTTTGTTGCTCGGGTAGAGTTGCCCAACAGTCTTTTGCTTCGTGGCCTCCCTTGCCACACCTTTCACAGCTCAAATTCTTCCTACAATTACCAGCATGATGCTTTCCGCACTTGTTGCACAGAGGCAGGTTACCCCTGTAATTGCTTTGACCATTGCCACCCTGGCGGTAGTTACCACTGTTATTCCCAGACCTCTTGCTTTGACTTTGGGAGTTATAGGACCTCCCAGTGCTGTTTCCAACACTCTGATTGTTCATGGAGTTCTCAGGAGCTTCATCATCAGCCTTTCTTTTGCCACTTAAGGCAGTCTTCTCAGTGGCTTTCGCAGGAAGTGTACCCTTCTCGACTTCCTGATCAGTAAGTTTGTGAGCCAATCGGATGGCTTGCTGCACAGTTGCGGGGTTGCTGGCGGTCACCAAACTCTTGACTTGAGGCGCGAGGCCTTCCAGATATCGCTCAATGCGTTTGAACTCAGCATCCACCATTGTGGGGCACAGGACCGCGTACTCATGGTAACGCGCAGTGTACTGCTCAACTTCAGACCCAATCATCTTCAGGTTCAAGAATTCACCCTCTAGCTTCTTCACTTGGTCACGAGGACAGTACTCATCCATAATCAGTTCCTTAAATGCTTCCCATGGCATGTTGTTAGCCGCATCAATCCCAATCATCTGGATCTCGGCGTTCCACCAGGAGAGAGCAGCTCCTTCGAAGGTACCAGTAGCAAACTTCACCTTGCTTTCAGCCGGACAATTACACATGGAGAAAACCTTTTCGGACTTCTCGATCCACCTGAGGAGTCCCACCGCTCCTTCTTCGCCAGAAAACGTTATCGGCTTGCAGTCCATGAAGGACTTGAACGTGCAGTGGTGGTTTCCCTGAGCGGCATATGCAGCTTGGACGGCTGCCACCGCGGCTTGCACATGTTCGTTGATCATGGCTTGCAATTGTGCAGGCGTCATGTTGATGTTGTTCCTTCCGTGTCCTCTACCAGACATCTTGCTGAACAGTTAAAGTAGCCAATGTTCAGTCACAGTTATATTTTATACATATCCCATAATATGTATATTAGCCAGTTCCCGTTATCCCTCTATTAGTCCAGAAAAATTTTGTGCAAAAATCGAGGCGTCGTCGAGGAACGTCGTAAGTCGTAAGTAGCTATCGTCGAAAGTCGGCTTTCCCATAAAAGTCACCGTCGGCGTAGTCATCGTAGTAGAAATCAGGACGTAGCGTGTAGTATCGTTTCGTTGTCGCTTCCCCCCCGACATAGTGCGCGCATTAGCGTTTGCGTTTCGTATTCGTGTGTGAAAATTTTCCTAAGGTTTTCCGTTAGACTTCCTAGACACGGTCTATATATATATATATATTATATATATATATATATATATATATACATACGTACTAAGCTTTTACTTACACAGCAGAGCGAGTATCCCAGGTTGGCACGCGATTATTTTGGTTTTGGGAATTTGTTTGTTCGTTTGTAACCAAGGTTTTCAAGTTGCAGTTTCCAAATTGTTTCCAAAATGATTCCAGTTCTCTGCAACTTATGGCTCTGATACCAATCTGTCACACCCCCAAATAACCACTAACGGAGTTTATACCGTTAAGGGGTGCGGCTAGACCAGGATCCACAACCATTAGTTACAAATACTAAATGAATCAGAGTTAGTTCAAAAATCAGTTATAAAGTAAGTCTCAAATACAAACGCAGCGGAATAAAATATTGTCTTAGCACTAACCACGTGCTTTGCAAATCATTGTATTAAATCCCAATTTAGTTTAATTAAAATAAAAGTCTTCATGTGCCATGCCAACCCACTCCGGATACTCCTTAGCGATCTGCAAAAGTTTAAACCACGCAAGTGTCAACCTAACGGTTGGTGAGTTCACAGTGGGCTTGTCATGCATTGGCCCGGTCTCATAACCATAATTTGTATCAAGGTATACTTACATAGTATTTGTTTGTGAAAAGCAATGCTAAATGTTATGTCTTAGTTTATAAAGGAATTGTCCGTGACCTACGTCATCGGGTATGAACTAGTTTTGTAAAGTTAAAGTGCTCAACCGATATCGCGGGTAGCTAATCCGTTGTTCCATGCACTAAGGAAGTTTGCACCAAAGCTGACTATAATTTATTGTAGTGGCTGTGCCATCTAGTACTGCGGACCTACGTCATCGCGGTTTTGCCTCCCCCGTGTCCTCTCGGGATCACGGTCAAATAGGCTGATATTGTACCTCCGTGCACTCCCCGTGCCACGGGGCGGAGTTTGTCAAACTCCAGTAGATCTACCCAACATCCCCTCGCTTTACAATTAATGGTACAATTTAGTTGAGGACTTTTAAGTTTTCAAGGCATCCTTAGAAATCATGTGATATCATGTGGTTTAGACTTTAACCTACGCTAGCCATATTAAAACAGTTTACCGGATTCTCATGAATCTCAAAAGTGTTTTCAGTTTCGTTTTCAGAAATAGTTATTTTAAGTATTTCACAAGTGCTTCCCATAAAGCACTTCAAGTTCATCAAGTGGGTGCCGAGCACTCCAAGTGTTCAAGTTTATCAGGGAGGTGCCTAGCACTCTCGAGTTGTCAGCATTGTTTTATTTTTAGGTATTCGGTGTGACCCAAACGGGTTCACGGTAATCGGGTTAGTGACACTCACCTTTGGTTGCACTGCTACACTTGCTTAATATTCCGAGTATTGCTTATCGAAGACCTATGAACACGTTTAGGTCTTAAGTATTAGTTTTGTGTCTAATCTTTACTTAACGTCACTATGGCCCATAACATAGTACGTTGGAACTATGACTCGACATACAGACACACGACACCAATGGTTGATCATAAACAAGGGTTCATATATATCATAAATCAAAGCATGTATCGTCATGGCATAATATTCAAGCAAATTGTACAAGTTTAGATTCTGGCCTCAGTTTCGCTAGCAGTTTCGCTAGTCAGTTTCGCTGTGTGCACGGGCAGCACTTTCGCTAGGCATTACCCGATGACACAGTTTCGCTAGGCTAGTTTCGCTCGAAACTGTTGGCACAGTTTCGCTAGCCTAGTTTCGCCCGAAACTGGTTTGAACTTTCGTTCAGGGAATTTCGCTCGGTAGATTCGCTCGAGCTGGTCTGGTTGGTTTACCCGGCGACACTGCAGTTTCGCTGCATAGTGTCGCTGGAAGGAGATATACATAGTTTCGCTGGACAGTTTCGCCCAGAGAACACCACAGTTTCGCTGGTCGCGAAAAACATACGGATCAGCCTAAAGATCAACCTAACAGCTTCCATCTTTACATGCAATTCATTGTTTAGCATACATAGGCATTTACCAACATAAATCAGCAAGCTTTAACACCTTAAACATGCATTTTGTCATCAAATCACTCAAAATACATATAAAACCCTAAAATGGCTAAAATAGCATAAATCTCTATCATGGTTGGATTTCATACGCAAAGTTGTGAACTTTATAACAGATCTAGCATCCCTAAGCAACATACTAGCAGATCAAGCAGTTTCATGAAGGTTTAAGCATGCTTTTTAAGAAAACTCAAAGAAAAGGCATAAAAGAAAGGTTTTGGGACTCACGATTCGATCAAGGAATCGAATGGATGTTGTCTTGAGGCTGAGATCTTGATGTTTGGTTGTGTTTCTCGGCTGACCAGATTTCCAGAGGTGTGTGTGTGTTTTGGAGAGAATGGTGCAACAAAATGAGGCAACTAGGGCTTTATGTTATTATATATCAGGGCCTAGTTTCGCTGGCAGTTTCGCTGGCCAAGCGAAACTGGCTCTGGTCACAAGTGGGCCAACAAGCTGCCGGGCGACATTATAGTTTCGCCCGGTAGTTTCGCTGGTCACCCAAAAGTGGTCAGTTTTCACATAATCAAGGATTTACAATTTGTCATGCTATTCATAATATTAAATCATGCGTTTAAATCACATTGCACATAATGACAACAATAAATGAACACATAGCACATATGGGCGGGTTCGGTGATCAACCAAAGGACGTGGACGTATTCGGCCTAGTTAAGCATTAGTTACTTAGTTAACACTTATAACGTAACTAACGGGGTTTGTCTAACGGAAGTTAACCTTGGAATTCTCGGATGTCACAGTATAAACATATTCTTATGTACAATTTAATTGTGAAAAGCAACGCTTAATGATAACCAAAATCATAGTATTGTGGTTTGGTAAAAGTATTGTCCGTAACCTACGTTATCTGGTATGTACTAGTTTTGTATAGTTAAAGTGCTCAACCGATATCGCGGGTAGCTAATCCGTTGTTCCATGCACTAAGGAAGTTTGTACCAAAGCTGACCGATAATTGTAGTGGCAGCGCCTCCAGCTATCTTGTTTTGCGGACATATGTCATCGCGGCTTTGCCTCCCCCGTGTCCTCTCGGGATCACGGTCAGATAGGCTGATATTGTACCTCCGTGCACCTCCAGTGTCACGAGGCGGAGTTTGTCAAACTCCAGTAGATCTACCCACCATCCCCTCGCTTTACAATTAATGGCACAATTAAGTTGAGGACTTTTTCAGTTAAAAGGCGATCCTTAGAAATCATGTGATATCATGTGGTTTAGACTTTAACCTACACTAGCCATATTGAAACGGTTTACTTTGGGGTTCTTATGAATCCCGAAAACATTTTTCAGTTTTGTTTTAGAATTAGTTGTTTAAGTAATTCACAAGTGTTTCCCATAAAACACTTCAAGTTCATCAGGTAGGTGCATAGCACTCTAAGTTTTTCAGTTTCATCAAGTAGTGCATAGCACTCATAAAGTTGCCAGCATTGTTTTTCATTAGGTTATTCAGTGTGTCCCTAACGGGCTCACAGTAAACGGGTTAGTGACACTCACCTTGGGTTGCACTGCTACACTTGCTAAATAATCCAAATATTGATTGCTTATCGAAGACCTATGAACACGTTTAGGTCTTAAGTATTAGTTTTGTGTCTAATCATTAACTTATCGTCACTATGGCCCATAACATAGCACGTTGGAACTACGACTCGACATACCGACACACGACACCGATGGTTGATCATAAACAAGGGTTCATATACATCAGAAATCAAAGCATGTATCATCATGGCATAACATTCAAATAAAATGCACAAGTTTGGATTCTGGTCACAATTTCGCTAGCAGTTTCGCTGGGCAGTTTTGCTGTGTACACGGGCAGCACTTTCGCTAGGCAATACCCGATGACACAGTTTCGCTAGGCTAGTTTCACTTGAAACTGTTGGCACAGTTTCGCTAGCCTAGTTTCGCCCGAAACTGGTTTGAACTTTCGTTCAGGGAATTTCGCTCGGTAGTTTCGTCCGAACAGGTCTGGTTGGTTTACCCGGCGACACTGCAGTTTCGCTGCATAGTGTCGCTGGTTGAAGATTCACATAATTTCGCTGGACAATTTCGCCCAGAGAACACAGTAGTTTCGCTAGTCGCGAAAAACCTACGGATCAGCCTAAAAATCCATCTAACAGCTTCCATATTACATGCAATTCATTATCTAGCATACATAACCATTTACCAATATCACAGAAGTCATTTTAACACCTTTAGCATGCATTTTCATCATCAAATCACCAAAAACACATTTTAACCTAAAATGACCTAATCTAGCATAAATCTTCAACATGGATGGATTTCACACGTAAAGTCATAAACTTTATAACAGATATAGCAATCCTAGGCAACATATCAGAAGATCAAGTGATTCCATGGAGGTTTGGTCATGCTTTAAAGTAAAACACCAAGAAAACACATATAAATGCATAAAGAATGGTTTTGGGGACTCACGATTCGATCTAGGGCCAAGTGGATGAGATAAGATGATGGTTCCTTGATGGTTCTTGGCTGGAATCAGCTGGTCCAGAATATCTCAGGAGAGTGTGTGTGTGTTTTGTATGAAATGAGGCAAAAATGTGATATCTAGGGTTTTATGTCATTATATATCAGGGCCTAGTTTCGCTGGCTAGTTTCGCTGGCCAAGCGAAACTGGCTCTGGTAGTCAGAGGGTAGACTAGCCGGGCGATACTATAGTTTCGCCCGGTAGTTTCGCTGGAAACCCAGAAGTGACCAGTTTACATTTTAAGCAAGATAAGTACAGTTCATGGGTTGTCATGCTATTCACAATACTAAGTCATGTATTTAAATCACATTGCACATAATAACTATAAGTAATTGAACACATAACACATAAGGGCGGGTTTGGTGATCAACCAAAGGTCGTGGACGTATTCGGCCTAGTTAAGCATTAGTTACTAAGTTAACACTTATAACGTAACTAACGGAAATTGTCTAACGGAAGTAAACCTTGAAATTCTCGGATGTCACATCATCTCCTTGTAATTGGAATTTTCGTCCCGAAAATTATTCTTGCGTCGTAGCGTTCGCAGCCTCGGCTGTCGTTGTTGCTGTATTTGCTGGGGAAAGAAAGCAAAAGTTTTAGGGTCGTCACATGA
>JBCNJP010000025.1:34283065-34301652 GCA_039602395.1 Deinandra increscens subsp. villosa
TTACACTGTGAGAATGAAGGAATGTAAGAATTTGAAAAAGATGAGACTTAGTGAACTTCATGGCATACTCGGTGCCTATGAAATGGAACTGAACCTTAAACAAAACTTATCTTCTGAGTCAACTCAGCTGTTTTCAACAGCACTAGTAACTACCGATTTTAACAATCAAAGATCTTCAAATTCATCATCATACCAGTCACCTACTGTCAGTTTCCCTGAGACACCAAGGTGTCAAGAGAGCTTTTCAAACTCGTTTGACAACTCTCACAATGCTCATGTAGCAACCGACTCTTACCAAGGCTTCATTCGTGAGGATCTTGAGTGCATAGGTAGTGATGATTTGGAAGAAATGGATTTCTTAACCCAACTTGCTATGGTGTTTGTCAGAGCTCAAAGGTTCTATAAAAGAACTGGTAGAACCTACAAAGGAGCTAAGGGCGCTCACATAGGCCTAGACAAGAGCAAGGTAAAGTGCTACAACTGTCATCAGCTTGGTCATTTTGCAAGAGAATGCCCACAGCCAAGAAGAGAAGGACAAAACCAGGGTCATGTCCAACGAAAGAATCAAGGTGGAAACAATTCCAACAACAACAATTCTGGTAACTACTCAGGTCATCAACCTACCCCACCAAAGCCTACCGGAAGTCAGAACCACCAAAATGTGGTTGCTGCTGTTGCTAATCAAACCTCATGTGTTGAATGGGAAGATTTTGTTGCTGATTTTGAGCCTATCAACCATGCTTTGATGGCCAAACAAGACTCCATCTCAGATCAGGTAAACTCTATCCCTGAGAAAGTTTTAGAAAACCTATGCAGCCCTGCTTGCATAGAGCAAGTGGCAAAGTATCAAAATCACAACACTGACTTGATTGATGAAGTTTCAAACTTAAATGAGTTAAAGGAATGTTTTAAGAAAACTGAATCATCATACATTTCAAAAATTGAAAACTTAACCAAAGAGTATGAACAGTTAAAACAAACCAACTCAGTTCTTAAAACACAGCTTGATGACTTGCTGTCAAAACTTGAGAAATCAAGAAATGAAACTAAAGATGCTAAGGCTTAGATTGATGTTCTTGACATCAAACTAAAAGATGCTTTGTTTACTTGTGACAAATTTCAAACAGCAAATAAATAGGCTGAGAAATTGTGGATGGGAGGGATGTATGGTAAAGCAGGTGTTGGGTATAACTGTGTTGAACCACCAATTGAATACACAACTGTAATCAAACCAATTGAAGCTTTAAAATCATAATGTAAAGTTAGTCTCACAGTTGATGACATCTCATCACACTCATGTTCTGAAAACACTGTTGAGTCAAAGAAAACTGAAGTCACTGTTGCAAGCACTTCTGCATCAGCTGACCAATCAAGCATTTTGAAACCTTCAATTGATGTTCTACCACCAACTATTTATGAGCCTAAAGACTCAAAAGTTGGAGGGAAACAACCTGAGCAACCAAAGGGAAGTCAAACTCAAAGGCTTGGTCAACTCACTTTCAACCAAGTGACCAAACATGAGTCTCCCAGAAGATTTGAAACCAAACTTGTTGAATGCATGTTCTGTGGTGAACAAGGCCACTTAGCTGCTGTGTGTCAGTTCAACCCTTTGAGTAAAACTAAACCATTTTTGAAACCAAAACCTGTTTTGCAAACAAAGGCTAATTTTCAAAAGAAACACACAGGAAGAATTTCACCTGTGAAAAGCCACACAATGAAGCATTTTGGATCTGAATCCAACAGGGTCTTAATTGGTAATGATAAAAATGGAATTTTTTCTGTTCTAAGGCAAAATCGTTTTCCGGCTGAAGTTCAAGCGAAACACCTTTCCGCTCGAACTCAAGTTCTACCGGAAAACAAAATTCAACCCAGATCAGCTACTGCTCCAAAGTAGAGACCACATGTACACTTTGCTGATGGGTTTGATCATTTTGAAGCTCAAGGAAGAAGAAATCCCTCTAGAGGAAAGACCACCTCTAGAGAAAACTTTTCAAGAAGCAAAAAGTCTAACCAACCTGAAATTGCATTTGCTACTAGTTCAAGTGAAAGTTATTGTGTTCCACCTCAGGGGGAGAGTTCAAATCAAAACAAATACTTTTCTCAAAGATTTTCCAAATCCCCTGAAAGAACTAAGTTGGTTAATCAAGGTAATGAAAAATCTAAGAAAATAACCAACAAGCAAAGAAAATTTAAGGAGTACAGGGAAAGGAAAATTGCTGAAAGGAAAAACACCAAAGGTGAAGGATTTAGTCAAACAAGTACTCAATATGAGAACTTCAGTTTTGACAATGATGATCTGCTTAATGAAGCTCCAGTTCTAAATACTTTAGTACTCAAGGAGTACAAGTATAATGATGCTTATGGCAGACCCAAGACCACTCAGGCTTGGGTCCCCTATAGAAACTAATCAATTCTGATGTGTGCAGGTGCAAAATAAAGGCCAAAATAGCCTATGGGTAGTTGACAGTGGATGCACTTGCCACATGACAGGGAATAAGCAAATTCTGGAAAATACAAAAAGAATTAATGGAGGACCAGTTGCCTTTGGAAGCACAAAAGGCCATATCACAGCACAAGGTGATGTGACAAATGGACTGGTAAAATTTGACAGAGTCAATTTTGTTGATACATTAAATTTCAACTTGCTCAGTGTCTCACAGATGTGTGACAAAAATTTGAATTTGATGTTTAATGAGAGAGAGGCTATAGTCCTCAAACCTGGTGTTAAAAATCCCGATGAATTAATTATGCTTAAAGCACCTAGGAGAGATGGGCTATATATCTTGGATATGTCAGTTGCTACACCCTCATGTGGCACTGCTTGCTTTGTATCCAAAGCCTCTGTTGATGAGAGTGATCTGCGGCATAGAAGGTTAGGGCATGTAAACTACAAGAATATGAATCGAATTGTCAATCTTGGCTTAGTTAAGGGTCTTCCTAACAAGCACTTTGCATGTTCTGAAAACTGTGTGCCATGTCTCAAGGGCAAGCAACACAGAACCTCTTTTAAGCCAAAAGTTGAGTCTTCTATTTCAAAACCTCTAGAGTTATTGCACATGGATCTCTTTGGTCCAACTAGAGTGATGAGCTTAGGGAAAAGGTCATATTGTTTTGTTATAATTGATGATTTTTCTAGATACACTTGGGTTTTCTTTCTTAAAACAAAAGATGAAACTGTTGAATTGTTGAAAACACTTGTGAAAAATTTAGAAAACCAGTCTAATCTTAAGGTCAAAACAATCAGATGTGATAATGGCACAGAATTCAAAAATCATGTTCTGAATTCATTTTGTGAGGAAAAGGGAATTGTGAGACAATTCAGTGCTCCTAGAACTCCACAGCAAAACGGTGTTGCTGAAAGGAGAAATAGGACATTGATTGAAGCTGCTAGATCTATGTTAGCAGACTCTAAGCTCCCTGTGATATTTTGGGCAGAAGCAGTGAATACTGCCTGTTATGTCCAAAACAGGATTCTAATTATCAAAGGCAAAAACAAGACACCTTATGAGCTTTAGAGAAAAAGAAAGCCAAACATTTACTTCTTTAAGCCATTTGGTTGTCCTGTTACAGTATTAATAACCAATGAGTTATTGCCCAAATTTGCAGAAAAGGCAGATGAGGGATATTTTGTTGGATACTCAGGTGTGTCAAAAGCATACAGAGTGTACAACAAGAGAACCAAAATTGTTGAGGAAACCATAAATGTATCTTTTAATGAAAAATCTACCAACAATTTTGAATCTCAACCCACTTGGTTATTTGACATTGATGCACTAACCACTGCTTTCAACATAACTGTTGATAAGCCTGTGAGCTCCCTAGTGCAGGAACAGAATCTGTATAGGTCAGCTGATGAACATTGGAAGAGCAACACTGCTGGAACTGAGAAGCAAACCTTCTTCTCTTCAATGAGCATCAAACCTATCTTGCTAGGCAAAGGAATGAAACCTTCTGAAATAGTTCAAATTGAAGATGACATAGTTCCGGTCGAAGTTCAAACGGAAATTTCTCCGGCTCAAGTTCAACCGGAAAACTTAATTTCAGAAACTGTTGAGAACACTGATTCCGGGTCAACTGAACCTGAAAATTCAAATGATGATACATCAAATGAATTCAGTTTTGAGCATCTGACCCACATTTCAGAGGATAACTCTCATAATACAGTTGAATGTTCAGATCCTGTATCACAAATTGGCGATATTGAGCTTGACCACAGACTTCCTCAGCTCAATATACATTCAAATGGAAGAAGCCATGAGTTCCCTATGTTTCTTGACAGAAGAATCAACAGAGATCATCCAGTGAGGAATATTATTGGAGAAGTGTCAGCACCCGTGTTGACAAGAAGTAGATCTGCTAATGCGAACATTTGTTTGCATGCTGCATTTTTGTCTCAAGAAGTACCCAAAAAGGTAACAGATGCCTTGGAAGATAATAGTTGGGTAGAGGCAATGCAGGAAGAGTTATTTCAAATTAACAAGCAGAAAGTTTGGGAATTGGTAGATCTGCCTGGTGGAGTAGAACCAATTGGCACAAAGTGGGTATTCAGAAACAAGAAAGATGACAGGGGAATTGTTATAAAAAACAAAGCAAGACTGGTAGTGCAAGGCTATGTGCAGGAAGAAGGCATTGATTATGATGAAGTGTTTGCACCTGTGGCTAGATTGGAAGCAATCAGAATCTTTTTAGCCTATGCTGCTTTCAAAGACTTCCAAGTATTTCAGATGGATGTCAAAAGTGCCTTCCTGTATGGCCTACTGGAACAAGAAGTATATGTCAAACAACCTCCTGGTTTTGAGGATCCTCATCATCCTAACAAGGTGTGCAAGCTGATCAAAGCTTTGTATGGTCTCAAACAAGCACCTAGAACCTGGTATGAAACTCTTTCTAACTATCTTCTAGAGAATGGCTATAGGAGAGGGGCAATTGACAAAACACTTTTTGTCAAAACTGTTGGTAAGGATATGTTGATGGTACAAATTTATGTAGATGATATTATTTTTGGTTCATCTAACACTGTTTTGTGCAAGGAGTTTGAAACTTTGATGCAGTCCAAATTTGAGATGAGCTCTATGGGAGAACTAACATTCTTCTTAGGACTACAAGTGAAGCAAACTGCAGATGGAATCTTTCTGAACCAATCAAAGTATATCCAAGACATGCTGAAGAGATTTGATATGCAAGCATGCTCAAGTGCAAAAACTCCTATGTCCACTTCCCACAAGTTAAGTGACTTAAGTGGCAAGCCAGTGGATGTGCACATGTACAGGGCAATGATAGGCTCACTGATGTATCTCACTGCTAGTAGACCTGACATCATGTTCAGTGTTTGCCTATGTGCTAGATATCAGTCCTCACCAAAGGAGTCAAATATGCTAGCTGTTAAGAGAATCTTCAAGTATCTAAAGGGGCAACCAAAACTGGGTTTGTGGTATCCCAAGAACTCTGACTTCTCTTTTAGAGCATTCACAGACAGTGACTATGGAGGTTGTGACATTGACAAGAAATCAACATCAGGAGGATGTCAATTTTTGGGAGAAAGGCTTGTCTCTTGGAAATGCAAGTAACAAACTTGTGTTTCCACTTCAACTGCAGAGGCTGAGTACATTGATGCCTCAAGTTGTTGTAGTCAAGTCCTTTGGATCCAAAATCAGATGCTTGACTATGGGATCACATTCATGGAAAATCTTATCCTTGCAGACAACAACAGTGTCATTTCCATCATCAACAATCCAGTAAAGCACTCCAAAACCAAACACATTGACATAAGGTATCACTTTATTAGAGATTGTGCAGAAAAGAATCTGATTAAATTGTTCAAAGTTCACACTGATCATCAATTGGCAGATCTGTTTACAAAAGCTTTTGATGAGGCAAGATTTTTCTATCTCATCACAGCCATTGGGATGATGAATTTTGAATAAAACTTTTCACAATTTTCAAATAAAAGAGAAGCATGTGCTTAAGAGCCCGTCTCTTGATACAAAAAGAAAAAGAAAAAGAAAATCTCTTGTGATAATTAGACATCATCTCAGCTCATAGTCAGTAACCTCTGTTACACTATGAAAAACCTATCACAAATTTTCAAAAATCATGTGTTTTGTTGTTCAGTTTCAAGTTCCGGTTCAACCTGTGAGAAAAACAACTTTGAAAATCACCAGGTGAACTTCAACCGGAACAATGCTTTGTAACTCACGTGGAAAATTGTTTTTAAGACAATTCTTTCAAGCGGAAAAATTCTCCGCTTGAAGTTCAAACGGAAGAATTTTAGTCTTTAAAATAAAGGAGAAAATGGGTTCCGCTTGAACTTCCGGGTCAACAAAAGTCAAAGTCTCATTTAATTACCCGGAAGGCACGATTTTCTAAGCCGATACACATTTATTTACCCATTAAATTTTTAACTGTTTAAATATCCGAGGTTTCAGTAAATTTACTTTTGGATAAAGACACGCTTTACCAAGTTGTACCGTATAACCCATAAAGCATATGTCCCATCAGTTACTAAACCGTCTGTTTAAAACTTCTCTCCTCCACGTCATCCACGTCAAAGGTAAAAGCCCTAAATTACCGTCACATTCCTCATTTCTCTCAACCCCACTCCGAAATTACTCCAAATTTCTCCCAAATCCTCTCCATAACTTCCAAGAAACCGTTAACCCTGCTCAAATTGATCATCAACAATGGCTCCTAAAGCAAAGTCAAGTGGCAAGAAGCCCGTCGGTGACTCAAAGTTTCCTGTAGAGCACAACTTGGTGGCGTACCTAGAACCACCAAGTAAAACCGATATCTACAACGGGATGATCGACTTCCTCAAGAACTGTCATCTTCACTATGCGCTGACAATTGAAGCGGTAATCTATAAAGAAATAATGGAAGAATTCTGGTCACATGCTCTGGTTGCTGAAGCCGACGATGGTAGTGAATCAATTGTGTCTACAGTTCAGGGAACGATAGTGGAAATTACTGAAGCTACAATTCGAAAGGTGTTGAAACTAAGGGACGAAGATGGGTATGTATTTGTAGACTCATCGGTGTATCTAAAGCTGTTTAGAGATATTGGATACAGCGGTTCAATGGGAAGCAAAACCATCAAGAAGGGGCAATTGCCTTACAAGTGAAGATTTCTAGCCCACACCCTTCTGGTTTGCCTGATTCCCAAGAAAGGCGGTTCCGATGAACTTGCTACTGAACAAGCCTCAGCATTTTATGCTGTGGTCAAAGGTCAAAATTTCAACTTTTCTAAACTGATTTTTAAGGGTCTCAAATCAAACCTCTCACCAGATTATGTTTATTTGTACCCAAGGTTTTTGACATGTATTCTCAAGGAGGAATACCCCCGCATTGTCTTGGGTGGTAAAGTTTTGGAACCAAAACACCTAACAGAGAAAACTTTTTCCAATTTAGCTTTAAATAAGACTGCATTTCTTGGAAAGGACACTGACCATCCCTTACCAATTCCAAGGCAGTTTCCTGATGAACCTGCTCATGCTGAGGTTCAAACGGAAACTATAGCAGCAACTGAGCCCCATGCTCAAGATGACAGAGCTAGCAACCCAATAGCTTCTGATCCCACATTTGTCCCTGCTTCCTCTACTTTAAAAACCTTTCAATCCAAAAAGAGGAAAGCATCCACTCAAACTACCACTGCCACTTCCTCATCTGAATCCCCTCCTGTCATTTTCAAAAGACAGAGACAGGTGGTTATTAGGTCTCCTCCACCTAGTACCACAAGCCAACCCAAAGCTTCAAACCCCGCAAAAGGCAAAAAGCCCAAGCGGAAACTTGTCAAATTGGGATATTCTCTTAGGGACGAATCCTCACCTGAGGGGGAGTCATTAGAAGCAGATGTACATTCCCCATCTGAGAGATTTTCACCCCTACATCCCCTATCACCTAGGAGTGACAATGCACCCATTCTTGGTTCAAATGAGGGTGTTATTAACTCACCAACCTCATTACCTGAGAACATACTGATGAACCAGGACACTGTTGCATTGAACCCCCACTCCTCACCGGAGGTGAATCTCAGGAGATCAGAAGAGATTCATGCAGCTAGGGCTGCTGCTGCCCAAGTATCCCCACTGGATCTTGGTGCTAGCAGTAACATAAGTAAGACCCAAACTGCGGCAATCTTCTCTGAATCAGCACCCATGAGTCATTCATTGGAACCAAGGGTTGCTGAAATAGATGAAGAGAATCCCAGGTGCCAAGAAGCCATGGGTACCACAGTTGATCAATCTCGGATTGATAACTTGGTTTTGTCCAAGGATACTGGTAAAAGGCTAGTTGAGGACAGTTATACACTACCAGAATTGACGGAACTGTACCTTACTCTCCAAGCACAGGTTGATAAACTAAATGCAACTGTTGCTCATTTGGTGAAAGCTGCTCCTACTGACACTGAAGCAGGCCCTTCAAACCCTCTCAGAGAAGCTGATGAAACTGAAAATGCTAATGAAGCTGATACTTGTCAAAGTGGGGGAGAAGATGCCCTCAAGGCCTATTATGACTGAAATTGAAGAAACTCAGAGGATACCGGCTGAAGTTAGAGCTACAGCTTGTGAAAAGATTGGTGTTAACCCCTTCACAGTTGAAGAAAGTTGGGTAAACATGAAGTACAGTCAACTGATTGCCATTTCTCCTTTTGAAGACCCCAACCTCACTGAGCTAGTTCAATCATCAATGCTGATTGCTGGTGCTCTCCCTGAGCACATAAACATGATCACAACACTTCTGAAAGATGTCATCTTTCCGGCTGAAAGAGCCAGTGATCAAGTGGATAGAAACATTGCTTCCACTAGTAAGGTAGTTGTTGATATTGAAGAAAGCACTGCAACTGTTGCAGTTGCTTCTATGACCGAAGGTGGTGATGAAAACTTGATTGGTGAAGAAGAAGGCACAGAGGTGTTGGAGTTAGCTGATAAGGAACCTGAAGTCACCCAACCTCATGTGCTGACTGAAGTCCTAAGTTCTGGTCAAATGGAAGTTCAACCGAAACTTCAACCAGAAATTCAAGTGGAAGCTCAACTGGTTGTTCAACCGGAATCTCAAACAGTAACCCAGGTGGAAGTCTATGGCCCTGGCAATTCAATCTTTGGCATTGATGGGTCTGATCAGCCATCTATGGTTCAACCAGAAGAACAGGGAAGTGAAGAAGCTGAAGACATAGCTGCAACTTTAATAGCTTTGAGGAGTACAGAACCAGTTCAAGCTGAAGAACCTGTTCAAATTGAAACTCCTAGAACTATTCAACAGGTGGTTCAAACTCCTGAAGCTGAAGCTATGCTGAAAATGGTAGAAGATGCCAAAAGGGTAGCAGAAGATGAGAGGTTAGCCAAAGAACTTCAGGAGGAAATTGATCTGTATTTACAAAATGGAGTTTTTGAGAACTTGCTTGAAGAGGCTAAGACAAGATCTTTCAACTGGAGATTAAAGGACTATAATTTGGAGGCATTGACTGAAGTTGATAGGCAGAGGCTGATTTCTATTGCCTCTCAAATGCCTACCAAGCTGATAAGAAATGATGAGAATTACCTACTGCTGAAGAAGGTAAAAAGGGCTCTTGTGGTTAGAGATTTGAAGACAGAAGAAGAGGTAGCTCAGATGCAAGTCAGGGAACTTTGCAGCTTGATCGATTCTATCTTTCATAAGCTTAAAGGGGATATAGCTGCTATGAATCCAAATTTAGTGATGCCTTCACCTTCAGAGCTCATCTCAGGTACATCAACTAATATAAATGTTAAACCTGAACTCACTGATGATGCAGATATCCCTCCTCCACCTTCTTTCACTTACAACCCAAATCCCATACCTACAACAGTTCCATCACTTCTACAGTCACTTGCCATTATACCCTACAAAACACCTCCTATTTCCAAGAAAGTAGCCACCAAGCTTGCCAACCCCAAATATAGAACATACAATTTTACACCAATTATTCCTCTCAAGAAGAAGCCTCCACCTACCATAGACTTTTCAGACATTTTCCCACCTACTCCACCTTCAAGTCCCACACCAGAAGCCAGTAGACCACAAACTCAAACCTCCCTACCTCCACTCACCATCAAAGAACCAACAATCACCATCACCAAACCTACTGAAGTTCAACCTGGTCCTTCTTCTCATTCCTCAAAGGGTAAAGCTCCAACTGCAATAGAATCAACAGATGAGTCCAATGAGGAAAATAAGATAAGAAAGAGAAGACTACTGCATCACAAAAGAAAGAGAGAACAAAAGCCAAAGAAAAGAGGCCCACCCAGGCAAAACAAAATCGTTGGGTGGACAGTTAATGAAGACAACTTTGACTTCAAATTCCAATTCCTCAATGGCACATCAAGAGTAGTGAATGCTCATCTTGCCACCAGAATGCTTGATATCTTCCAACTGACTGACATCTATGACAAACTGAGAAACATAATGAGTCCAACCAGAGCAGAGCTCCTGCTAAGAATGAGCATAGAACCGAAGGTGCTCGAGCATGGATTGCTTTCTGAAAAACAGGTTGATGATGATGCTGAAGAAGAGTCAACCAGTCAGATCAAGTTTGTAATTTGGGAAGAAGAAGAAAAGCTCTTTTATGTACACAGGGCAGATAGCAGTTTCACAACCCATGACGCAATCAATGTTCAAGACCAGTGGAATGAACAAGATTGGGAAGCTCTGAAACATGTCAAGGTCACCATGACTAACATGAGTGTTCTCTCAAAGGATGTGAATGCAGGGGTTAAGTTCTTCGACAAGTAGGTCAAGGAGAAGAAAGTTTTTGGGTACAAGTCAGTTTTTGAAGATGAACATTGGAATCGAAGAATAATTTGACAGCATCAGCTTAGGGGGAGATTGTAAGGAATATTGCGCTTGGAAGATTTCCGGCTGAATGCCAATTTTGTTATGTTCCGGCGGAAGTTGAAGTTGAAGCGGAATTCTCACTTCAAGCGGAACTGGCAGTTCAAGCGGAAAGAAGCAGTTTTGTCGCTTAGCGAATATTCCAGGTGAACTCGATTATCCACCAGATAATGAGTTCAACCGGACTTTTCCTGAGATGTCTTTTCAGCAAGTCCAATCCTGCAAAAGCTTCTCGTATGCTTCTATATCTGATTCAAGCCGCTCTCCTAAAGTAGTATGTTGCTGTCAACACGCAAGATATTCCAAATGTCGAAGTTCATACTTTTGGTAGTTCGTATTTGACTTTATATTTTACGGTCTAGATTAGATCGCATGAGATCAATGGCTGTCATTGATCTCATTAGCACTATATATAGCTTAGTTAGCTCATAGTTTACACATCCAGTTCTCGAACAACTTGTAATAGTGTAGCTTTGAGTTAATGCAAATAGTGCCGAGTATTTGTTACTTCGTTGTTACTATCTTTATGCAATCAAGCCCTCACATCAATACAAGAGAACTAATATAAGCTTAAGTAGACTAAAATATAACTTTAATTCCGCAGGGTTATATTTGCAAGTAGAAGGGTTTCTTGTTAAGTTAATCTGTTTAACACCGATCCTACAACCACCCTCCGAGAATCGAATTTTAACAATCAAATAACTCAGTTCTGAACTTTACCCGTAACGACCCGTTATGCGGTAACGAGCCGTGATGACGTAACGACCCGTTACGCCATAACGAGTTGTTACGCGTTAAACAAGTCAACTTTCATATAGGACATCCACCACATTGGTAATCTCGTTTACTATATAATCGTGATAGGATAAATAATCATCCTACTTGTTCGTTGCCCAAAGTGTAACCCTTTGTAGCGTACCTCATTAGTAACGTTGAAGTTATCCGACTATCGGACACCTAAACCAACAGGATAATCTCGCGAAAAACCGTAAGCCAGATGATGACAGTTGTGAATGATCCATGAATACTGCACTTGTTCCGCGTGACTGAGGGTTGGATGCATTAATAAAGTTCAATTTGAGTGACGGGTGAAAAATGTCATTAAAAACGACAATTAAATCGAGAAAATGTGCCAAATCGGAGAAAATATGAGATCCCGAGCGTAAAATAATCATAACCGGAGTCTTCGTAATTTTGGGTTCTGAAAAACGAGCTCGGAAAAATATTCCGTGAAGATTTCTGAGAAATATTGGTGAAAAGGACTCAATTTGGAAAATGTTGAGAAAATTCGTCAATTTTCTTCAAGTGACGGCCCTCCGAGAGATTTAACTGGAATATTCCAATAATTTAACTGAGATTCCAGTTAATCCGATAAAATGACATCAGCGCTGCATCAACTAAAAATAATACTGTGAGACATAACGTGAAAAACTGCATAATTAACTAGAAATTAATGCTAATACATCAGTGGTCGATAGCTAACGTACGCGTGATGTCAATAAACGAGAACCCCAATAAAAATAAACGGAATAAATCCATGACCAAAAAAATAATTTCAAAATTCCGTTAGGGCGTTATCTCCTCTAGTCTAGTTAAAGAGTGGTAAGAAAAACCTGCATTTAACGAAAATGCTGAAAAAAATTCTTTAGTGGTGTTAATCCTCAATGAAGAAACACAATCCATGTCATGATCCACCAGCCAATCAAATTGAGGATTCATATGAAATCCAACAGTGCAGAAATAATTGAGCTAAGGGCTGGAAATGCTCATTCCGTGTGATAGATGGTCTACCAATCAGGAAAGAGCACACATTCTTCCAATGGTTCAGATCTGAATCAGGAAAGAGCACACATTCTTCTAATGGTTCAGATCTGAGGAGATCTAACGGCTGGAAAGGGTCAATCCTTGTGAGAGAGATTGCGCCAATCACAGTATGACAGGCAGAGCTAACTTCAGCGACTCTTTAAGTCTGCTGGGGACCACGTGCTGAATTCGTCCAATCAAGCAGCTCCAGCGTAAAGCCTCTAACGGCTCCTTTCTTGACTTGGGACCCACACGCTGACCATTTCCCACCTATCAGCGAACGACAACAAAAGGGAATGTCAGACCAGGAGAGAGACACATTTCTCTCCAGTGAATCACAGAATGACATATCAATGTCTTCTTCAAGAAATCGTACCAGCCCCCGTAAACCCTAGTTTGTCACGGGACAAACACAACCCTCACCGGAATTGCGTATACATCCCATAACTCAGTGAATACTTGACGTAACTTAACGAATTTTATATCACCGTGTCCCATTTCCGATGCTCTACTTTCTGGACGATCAAAATCCACTGAAAACGACTTGAACGAAAACCCAAAACAAGATCGTTAAACAACATCGAATGAAACAAGGTCGTTAAGGGTTAAACAGATCGTTAAAGTTGTTGAAGATCGTTAAGAGAACCAACAACGTCGTTAAAGAGATAACAACGTCTCAAAGAGTTCGCAGGAACAAGATCGTTAAGTAAAGAAGGTCGTTAAGGTCCGTTGGTCCGAGATCAACAACCGTTCACAATATTTTGATCTCAAACAAGTGCGGAAACCTTGTGTGAGATTGATTCAAGAGAAAGTAGATGAAATAGATTTGATGTAGAAGATAAACAAAAGATCAAATCTTGAATGAAGAACACACTCTCTTGGATTGATGATTACGATGGAAATTATAAGAGATGAGCACCAAATCGTAAACCAAAAAAACGTTTCTAACCGTAAACATAAGGGGTTTATATACTACCCTTAACAAAAGCCCTAACCCCAATAGTAAACACTTAGATGACCGGCCCACTAAGCTCTAAATCGTAAACTCCAAGCCCAATAACAAGTAAGCCCATATCTAATGTTCATGCCTCAAATGTATAGCCCAACAATCTTCCCCTAGGCATGAAACATTAGACTGTCTAAGGAAGACATAAATCAAATCTGAATGTATGAGCTTCTTTCCTTGACCACCAACCTTTCTCCACAATTAGATTTGCCGTGCCATGAAACATACCCACCCGTATAGCATTCGCCATGTCATGTTCATCACCAAGTATTGGACGGGATGCCAGGAGCTTGATATCATTCTCTCCGAATCTCAGCAAATCAATGGGATCATACATGCGGAACTCTCTTAGCTTCTTGCACACAACCACCACCTCATACGTTGTAGGATCAAAATACCAGCTATCAAAATTCTTTACAAGTGTATGGTCTTCTATTTCATCGAGCATGTTGATAACTCGAGTTCGTTTGGTGGGAGGACACCTCATTTCACCAATTGGCTCATCAGTGACAGGATTTGTTCCGGTTTCAACCCACTTTGCAGCCTTCAGATCAAAGTTTGCAAAGTTTTCCTCCATTTGAGCTATCAAATTGTTGCGAACCAGATTACCATGATTGTTGTTCCACCTGTTAATAAACGGTGCCCTAAGCAAGTTTCTCAACTCTGTTTCAGTCCATGAGTGGAATTGACCTCTTGATCGGTAGTACTCGACTGGACTATATCCATCTCTCACCACAGCAAACAATTCCTTTTCAGCATCATAATACCAACACAGAATTGGTTCCCGGCTCCCCTTCTTGTCTAATTCACTCTCTCCCACATCTATGGAGTACAGCGTAGGGGTAGGACCTTTGAAGAACTCTTTGAACCAATTGACCTGTCCTTCAGGAGCCTTTGAAATAAATCTTCCACCACGAACATACTCAGACATCTCAATTGTGTCATCTCCTTCATCTTCATGTATTGCACTTTGAGAGGAACTCTGTCCTGGGGCACCCTGAGCACTTGAACCACTAGACTTTTGTAAGTCTTCTACTTTCTTTCTCAGTTCTAGTAACCCCGCATACAAAAATGCAATGCTTGCTTCACTCTTGCTTTCCTTCTCCTTCAACCACTTGTTTTCTTCTTTTAACTCTTTTATATCTCCTTCTCTCTTTCTGTTCTGAGATATAAGAAAGTTAATCTGAGGATCAGCATTTATCCTGAGGTCGACAGGAAGTTCACTAGCTTGAGCAAGGTCTTCAACTAGTGTTTAGTATGGACGGAAGCTTGAAACGATAGGAGGCTGACTTGATTCAGTTGAAAGATTTATTCTCAGAGGGCTTGGTTCCACAAACATGCTGTCTACATCAAAGAATTGCCTTTCATCATGAACTGGGCTATGTTCATTCCGAATAGGACTTTCAGTCTGCATGGGAGTTGATTCTTGAGCATTAGTTTGGACGATCAGCTTGAGTTGAACTCTTCAATCATTTGTTGGTTCAGCCACATCCTTATCCTCAACATTTGCACCTCTGGGTTCAAATCACCATCACGCCTGAGGTTGTTTTCTGAAATTTGAACCTGATGGTTCTAGGATCTGACTTCTTCCTATGGTGATGGCTCAGTACACATGAATAGGCTCTTCAAGAACATCTTCTCCACTTCAAATTGAGCATCCAACTCTTGTGGAACTGAACCACTGCTGGAAGAGGAGTTCAAGTCATTCCTCTTTCTCTTGTGACTGATGGGCCCCAGATCCCCATAGATGTCATCATTTAGGTTCTCATGCTCAGGAAAGATGTCATCCATCACATTTTTCCTCATCAGACGAGATATTCTCCGCTTCTTCTTGAGCATTCACTGGAACAGTTGCTGTCACATCAGGGTCTTCAACAACTTTCACATTGACTGGATGTACTTCTGGTTCAGAATCAGTTTCTTCTTGGTCTTGTTCCCTTGGAACTTCAGGAAAGGCACCCCTTTTAGACCATTCTAGTCTCCCTTGATAGCTATTCTTTCCTTTTCGGTCTTGGGTTTGCAAGCCGAACACACCGTTATCCATGAACTTGATATCCAACTTCTCTATCCTTTCCTGAATCATCGGATATTTCTTCATTACCACCATCTGCACAAATCTTGGTGTCATCAGGAATTGTTCTCTGGCGCTCAAGTCAGCATTGCCAATCCAATCTAGCAGTATCATTTTGGAAAAATTGTAGTTCCAGTCTAAGGCCAATGCAACAAACGCTGTGCCATGCAGTTTGTTTAGCTAATCAAAGCTTGTTCTCTTCCCTAAGAAGGATTTCTGCATGTAATGAGCCAAACACCTCCAATAGCGCGGTAATAACTTCTTGAAAATGGGAGGGAACTTTCCTTCATACCCTAAGGATTAAGCACCTTCCAACACCACAGCCTTGGAGTATTCTATTGGATCTTCAGCTTTATCATTGATGTTTAACCCCTGACGAATGTCTTCTTCAAGAATCACAATTGGTCGGTTCTGAATGGTTGTAGTGATTCTTGTCTTGTCAGCATTTGCTCTTGCAGTTCCCCAGAAATCTCTAACAAGTTGCTCATCGATCAGCACACTTGTCCGCAGAGCATGATTAATTTTGCAGACATTTAATCCTGCCACCAGAGAATAGAACAGCTGCATATGTCTCTCTGGAGGATCATCAAGATAGGCCGGTATGCAATGATCTCTCTCAAAATGAATCTCTTCATCAAGCATATCTTCTGCCATCTGAGAAAACGAGACAAATGCATCATGTTTAAATTCATCAAAGAGCAATTGTGTTTGTTAACAACATCTTGAAGATTAAATGATTATCACTTTTAACTTGTTAAGATCAGAAAATCTCAATTTAAACTTTCAAGAGAAGGGTTTGATTTTGAAACACAATTTAACTAATCACGTTTAATTTTATCTTAAACAATTGAATTTTATAAGAAAATCAAATCATTTTGTGTTTAATTAAGCGTTTACGATTTTAATTTCAAAATTTTAGTGAGTTTACGATCCGATTAAGTATTCACGATCGGGTTAAATTGATTCCGACATAGGCCCAGTCGTAAACGTGCAGCCCGATCGTAAACAACAAGAATTCGTAATCACCGGAGTCGTAAACACCCAACAATCGTAAACGTCGACGATCGTAATCAAGGACGATCGTAAACATCATCGATCGTAAACACCATCAATCGTAAACGCTGAAACGTCGTCTTCTTCATTTTGACGATCGAAAACACAGGAATCCGCCATTGTTGTACCTGAAACATCTCGTAAACAGTTCAAAACTCAACAAAAATGCAAAGTAATCATCTTTCACTACCTTTTAAGTGTCTAAAACACAAAATCTGCTTCAAATCTTCGAGTATTTCACACAAAACACAAAGAAAACCGAGAATGGTCACCGTACTCACAAGAACTGTGAATACACCGACGAAACAGGCAATCGGAAAGAGGTTTTGTGGGTTTTGTGGGTTTTGTGGTCGGAAATCGATTGCGAGGGTATTGTTGTGCTCGGGTTACACCGTAGGTGGTCGGAGATAGTCGGGATGCTTTTCCGGTGAGTGGACACGACGGTTAGGGTTTTTGGTGCGGCGGTCGTAATCGCAGAGAAGAGAGAGAGAGAAAGGATCGGAAACTTGAATCGGAAATGAGGGGTGAGGAGGTTTTGTTTTAAAAAAAATTTCACAATGCCCCCTTCATGTTTTTCAAAACTGTCAAATATCCCCAAACCTCTTTTAAATGTAAAAAAATAAAAACACTGGAACTTTGTTAAATTTTTTTTGAAAAATTTGAGAAATTAAAAAACTTCCCCTGAGACTTATACCCCGATTATCTGATCTTGATCATAGAAATTTTTTAAAATTTTAAACATTTAAAAGCTTAAACAAATAATAAAATAAAAGTGCACAAAATTAAGATAATCTAGAACCGAGATAAAAACATACTTACCTTGAAGTTGATGTTTTTCATGGATCAAACCAGACAAATATTTGACTGAGGAACCCTTTTCAGCTTTCCGTTACTCGACGCTCTAGACGATTGCCCAAAAATATTTGAAACCACATAAACTCACATCCAGATAAAATTTTTAAGTGCTTAATTATGGTACATAATTACCGTCATGTCTAACTGTCCCCACACCCAATTTTTCATAGCAAAACCTACTCAACCTCAGAGTTTATCGAGGATTCACAAACCCTCAACTTGAGGAACCATGCAACACCAACATGACAAACACTTATTTCGTTAATTATCAGTTGGTGATCAGGTCGGCCGCATAAGCATGCAGAGAAGACCAAACAAAATAATTATTTTATTGTTTTTTTCTTTTCTGTTCATTCATTTTTTTTTCATTTTTCTTTTTCTTTTCATTCTTTTCATTCTTTTTTCTTTTTAAATGAGGTGTTGTCATAACAGCAGAACATGGCGTGTGAGAGAGTGAATACTAGGTGGATACCACTCTCAACCCATTTTGCTGGGACTCAGTCTTTTAAACCATGTAAACTAGGACGGGAAACTTAAACATATATAGAAGTTAAGTTTACTGCACTTACTTGGATGATCATAGTTTTTGATTTAGCTTACCGATACATCGTCTTTGAGCCGTCTTTCACTTCTGCCTTACACGTGTCAGTCTCCGATTGTCTTGGAATTTTATATCACTTCCTACCAACTCAAGGCAAACAAAAGACTTCATAAAAACCTCAAACAAGTTTTTCAGATTTTCTGAAACATTGACATTTCTTCCCCTGTTTTTATGAGGCTTTTGAAATAAAAACACAATTTTATTTTTCTTTTTTTTAATTTTTTTTAAAATAGACTCAAAGCAAAAGTAAGCAAAAATAAAAGCAAAACTATATACAAAAAGTTTTGATCAGATCATTCCTCGAAGGCAAGCATCCTTATGTGACGCCCACTCCCAGACTTGGCTCCAGGAGAGGT
>JBCNJP010000025.1:34302152-34342257 GCA_039602395.1 Deinandra increscens subsp. villosa
CAAATACGAACTACCAAAAGTATGAACTTCGACATTTGGAATATCTTGCGTGTTGACAGCAACATACTACTTTAGGAGAGCGGCTTGAATCAGATATAGAAGCATACGAGAAGCTTTTGCAGGATTGGACTTGCTGAAAAGACATCTCAGGAAAAGTCCGGTTGAACTCATTATCTGGTGGATAATCGAGTTCACCCGGAATATTCGCTAAGCGACAAAACTGCTTCTTTCCGCTTGAACTGCCAGTTCCGCTTGAAGTGAGAATTCCGCTTCAACTTCAACTTCAGCCGGAACATAACAAAATTGGCATTCAGCCGGAAATCTTCCAAGCGTAATATTCCTTACACATTCTAGAGAAAGAGAGTCTCATCTTGGGTTTGAGCTCAACCCAAGATGATCATGGATTTCTTATGAGAGATGTTTGTCATGATTTTGTTGTAATCATTCGGTTCAATGAAATCATCCGACTTGCTTATCATGTTTCTTGTTTGATTTCCTAGATTTTTGATCTACCCGTCTCATCTTCTTTCAAGCTTGTTGTTGAACGCGATCCGAGTTTAGGGGTCCGATCGGTTCTATAAGAGGTTCACCACATTTATCTTATGCAAACTTTCTTCTACAGAGTTAATCTAAGTAGACTTTCACCACACTCAACTTCCTCATACTTATTCCACATTGCTCATACATGTAGAATTCTCACATTCTATTCACCTATAGCATACCTCGTCCTACTTACTTAATACAAGTAGAATTCACAACTTTATTTCATAACACAATTCATTCTATATGTTTTGCACACGTAGAATTTCACCACGTTATCACATAAAACACTCTATTCTACAGTATTCACACATGTAAAATTCACCCACGTTCATCATGTACACACTTTATCTTATATATTGTCACAAATAAGATTTCGCACTATACTCCCTTACAATCTTTATCCTGCATGACTTATGTCCGTAGGACTACCCAACCCTTAACAATTTCACACTTAATCATACGTTATTCACACAAGTAGGATTCCTCCACTTTTGTTAATTCATACTTTTTTGACGGGTTTATACAAGTAGGATCCACCCACTTTTATCAGCTTCGCACTCGAGCACGTTTATAAGCTAACCATTGTGTTGCATTTCATCCACTTCTAAACTTCATAAATATAAGCACATCAACTCTTATTAGTCATCCTAACTAACATCACATGTAATTCAGCTACTCATAGTGAAATAAGTAAATTTACTTACCAGGTCACGCTATCGAGCCTTGAAACCGAACACCCCTTTATACCACGTGTCACACCCCAATCGACGACGGAAGATGTCGGGCGCGATGATTGTCCAGATGCACACAACACTAATTAATGTTGTGATATTCTTAATCAACTCATTTCATATAACATAAGTGATTAATACAAAACATGACATAAATCAACAACGAAAACAATTTAACTTGATTAATTAGGTCACGCTATGTCCGCATGCGATCCTATGGTGTCATCAATCAAAGCCAAATATCATCAAACTGCACAACCTACAACATGTATAAAATAAAAGTCAACTACGAATAGTTGGTGAGCAAACATAGGTTTAGAGTACTACATAGATTAAAACATTGCGATTCAATGAGTCAAGTGATAATATCCAATTATGATCAACAAGTCATATAAGTGATGTGCACCAAGCCTAGACAGTAAGGGAACAATCACCCGGCGCCCAAGCCAAGGCAGGAAAGGTGGGTCGTCAGCCAATAGATCTATCATTGTTGACATGGCTCGATGGTTAATGGTACACATGCGATTAGCGATTAGCGAATATCCACACATAGAATCCAACAAGTATCACACAATAGAATATCACACATAGAGCACATAGAATCGCATAGAATTTTGCATAATAAAGAGTTTAGGGTTTTTTAATACTGATACATGTTGCACCCCAAAATATTGAAATGAAAGAGGTGCTATGAATACTCACCTAATGCGGAGACACAATTTGAAAGAGCAACACCACGAAACGAGGGAAAGGTAGACCCGATGATAACCTTGACGACTAATCGTGATTGAGCCAAAATAAATAAATAAATAAGTAAAGTGATAATCGCGACTTAAACTGACATGACACGACATAACCGACTCACGACTCGTTGGTGATTTGGTAATGTGATACGTATGATATGGGTCCCATCCTAAACTAAGGGGTAAGGTCAAAGATCCTAATTTGACTATTTATATAAAAGTCAAACCAAGTAAACAAAAGTCAACCAAAGTCAATTTTCATGGTAATTTAACAAGATAAATCAAATTCCAACATGCAAACTCAGATCTAAACATGATTTATCATGGATTCTAAAGATCTACTTGAATCTAGCATGGACCTAGTCAAATCTATCATGAATCTAGTCAAATCTATCATGATAGTCAACTTTTGGGCATAAAACAAACCCCAATTAGCATGCATGGGTGGATTTAATTACTTTAACACATAAAAGTACATGAATTGATGATATCACATATAGATCTAACTTTACATTTCAAGAATATTACAGATCTAAACATTTTAGAATGTAAAAATGACATCTTGATGATTATGACACACGAATCTAGCCCTAGATGACACACATATTGAGATCTAGTCATTTTAACACATAAAGCCCAACCTTGATGATCATAACATATGGATCTGGTCCTAAACAACATTCATGAAGTAGGTCAAGTCCATTTAAAACATAAAAATGAAATCTTGGTGTGATAATCCCTAGATCTAACCATATATGACATGCTTTTCATAGATCTAGTCATTTTGGCACATAAAAATCCACTCTTTATCAAAGACACTCTAGATCTATAACATATCAATGATTCATCATGTTCTAATCTCAGATCCACAATCAAAATCACAATTTTCATGAAGATCCATACATCAAATTGCATGGAAAACCTAGATCTATAGAGATTTCATCATTGATTCAAGTGAGATGGCAAAATCATGAAAAAGGTGGAATATTTACTCATAGAAACCCTAGATTTATCAAATACAACATAGATCCATGCCAAAAATCATATAAAGTTCAGATCTTGATGGGGGTAGAAGAGAAGATTCAAGTTGCTACAACATAGTTTGAAGATCACATACCGAAAGGGATGAATTTAGCTTGATCCTATGCAAGAAAGCCTTGATCTTGGACCTCAAATCTTCAAGGAAGATGATCTCTAGGGTTTCCAGCCATTTAGGGTCGTTTGGGAGTGATTTGGGGGAGGGAAATGGGGGCTAAAAAGGTTAATGATGCTTAAATACCCGTTTTTTTAGGGATTCTGCCAATCTGGGTCCTGGGCGTACCACCCTAAAGTTCAATACATTAGGGTGTACCGCCCTAATGTGACTGTCCAGTTCTTAATGATCGATTCCCTGATTCACGTGCTTGGTTCTTCGTTTTTCAAGGTTTTCGAGTCCCATTTTCTCCAAATCACTCAATTAACCATCTCATCATGTTAAACATATAAAATCCACACAAAATGAATATAAATACATCAAGTAACTCAAACGTATGCACAAATTATGTTAAAACATGCAATTTTGGTCGGTTTTGGCGTACGTATCGATTTTGGGCAATTCACCAACGATTCGCGACTCAAGCAAGTGTGTGATGGCTCATGACATAATAATTGATTATTATACTCATAAAAATATTGAATTTGATATACGGTGACCAAACACGAGATTCCCGGTAAATGACGAATCGCGTACCGAAATCGCGTAAAAATCAGGAATTACTTTATTTACAATTCGAGACACCCAATTTGATTCCAATTGATTGTAAAAGAGCACTTGGTTTCCAAAATAGATTATAAACTATTTAAATTCATTAATTGGGGTATAAATACCCAAAAATTCTTCCGCTTCACAATAACTCGCAAATCGGTAAACCACAAAAGTTCAAAACGGGTCATGTTTCTCAATCGGGTATTTTGCAAATGTTACAACACGAGCACTAGGTTTGAGTTCAAGTTCCCCCATGACACTTGAATCCCTCAAACCATGGATCTGATACCAACTTGTGACACCCTACAAGTTGAAATGATGGATTTTAGCTTTTTAAAAAATACGGGTCTGAAAATTTCATTTTTCTTACACTTTCTATTCCGTTTAATTACATTCATTCATCAAAATATAACTGGCTAACCCACATCATATCAGAGTTTGCAGTGGGACATGACGCTAACAATTATATACATTCAAAGCGTCAGCATTCCCTACCTGATTGGTGTACGGTTCTAAAACTTCTTGCTCGATCACGATCCGGCTTCACCTACTTGTTTCATGCCATTAACACTGGTAACACGTTAGTATTAATGACAATTAGCATTTAAACCTTCAACCAGTACTACAAGCATGAGAAAAACCATCAAACGTAAAACTTGAGTTCCAAGCATATCGCTTGGAACAAAAGTTGATTTAGGCGATACGCTTGCTAGAATAAGCGTATCGCTTTGCTTGGAGCAACATTTTCACCGGCCAGGCTATTTTATACTTGGCCAAAAACCTGCATATTTTTAGATGTTCCTTCTATGTTCATCATTCCATCTCCAATCAAGCATTCATTCATTCCCTGCATTCCTACTATCATTATGAGTCCAAAAACACAACTATAACTATATCAAAATTCACAATTTAGAAATCATATCATTAAGCTTATAAAGGCCAACCCATTGACCCATTTACCTCATTCAATACCAATTTTTACTTCCATGACTCCTAACGATTCACCACAATCAAACTTTCATAAGGGCAATATATCAAGTGTCAAAACACGAATCATTCAAGTACAGAAGTTCACATATGCAAACTTATCACACATTTTACCATCTACCACGTTTGACTTCGTTTAATGATTTTTAACCACCTCTTGGCATAAGTATCTTGTGTCAAGCTAACACTCTCACCCGAAGTTGCATTCATAAGCCTTTTGGTTATTTTTAACCACATTCCAATCTAAGATCACTTAGATTACTTCTACTTCACAATTAAACCCATACGGGTTCATTTTCTTCGAACCGACTGGGTCAATTACTTAAGTCGCGTCATAATTTAGTCATGAATATATTCTCTATTGAATCATTCGTAACACGTTCATCCATATATCACATTCAACTACTTCTCCAAAAGTTTATAACAATTTATCACAATTCTACAACATTCAATTTACAACCTTTGTTACTCATCTTAACCCCAAGTGGGTCATACTTAGGACTGTGCAAACGGGTTAGACCCGCCAAACCCAGGTAGAATCGACCCGGGACCGAAAACCGATTGGAGAAAATGTAGGAACCGGGAACCGTACCCTGTTTCAGGTGGTCAGGTCGGGTTTTGGCGGTTTTACTAATCGGGTCTGTCGGTTCCCCTTTAAGAACCGTATAGTCCAAAAATCAATGTCCAATTGTCCAGCCCAAAAAAATATATATGATGTAGGCCAACCCATTTAAAATGACAAAATCACCCATGTGCATTTGCTGCAAATGATTTGCATGTAACTAACTATCTAAGGCATCAGTGATCAGATTCAAATTCAATCAAAATGACAAAAACTCTTAAATAGTAAAATTCATATCAAGTTTAGATTCAATCAAAATGACAAAAACTTCAAATAACATATCAAGTTCAAATCAAGTATCAACTAAAAGTCTCAAAATGAGATAAACTTAAAAATTAAAATCAAGAAACAATCTTCATTCTTCAGCCTTTAACTCTTTAATTTTCAGCGATCCCAAACGACACGATTTTATCAAAAACATCTACAAGAATAAATAAATTAGTACTTATTAAAAATATCAACATAATTATAAATATAATTACCTTTTGCAAACTCATCGAATTTATCTAAATCATCATTTTCGCTAATGTGTTTGCTTCCCTGGCGAATCCAATCCTGACTACATAATAACGCTTCAACGATGTTAGGGGATAATGAGCTTCTGGAGGTGTCGACCACCCGTCCACCCGTACTGAAAGCAGACTCCGAAGCTACGGTTGAAATTGGAATAGCTAAGATATCTAAAACAAAAATAGCATATTAAGTCTAGTACATAGTTATATAATTATACAAGTATGAATTCAATAAAAATATTACCTTTTGCCATGCACGAGAGAATTGGATATCTACCCGAGTTGTCCCTCCACCATTGTAGGATATTAAAATTGTATTCGTTTGTTGCTTCCACACCATCCGCCAAGTATTTTTCAAGTTCTGTAACTTGGCTAAATGTTTGAGCACCCCTATTCCGGAATTTTTCGAACTCATACATCCACGAATTTTGAATCGGACGAGGCTGTTCATTAGTATTTCCCGTCTTTACCTGGTTAGTTGAACGAGTTCCATACAAACCTTCATACTCCCTATAGAGTACATTCATCTCAAACTTCACATCATCAAGATCGATACCAGCAAACTAACATACTTCAAGCTTATATCGTGGATCCAATATTGACGTGAACTCAAACAACATATTTGTTCCCCATCATCTTCAAAGTATTTATCAAATTTAGCTTGCATTGCTGATATCATGTTTGCATAACTCTCTTCACTTATGTTACTATTATGCATCATTCGCAGATTATGACGTATATCATTAATCTCAGAATATAAAACATGGGCAACTACATAAGTTGAACAACTAACAGTTTATGTTTTTGTCTTGAATAATTGAAGTAACTTAGCCAACTTTTTTGCAACAATCCAATCATTATGACCCGGAACAACATCTAAGTCACTCCTAAAATTACTATGTCTACGAGCATATAAGTCAAAACATTTCTCTAGATCAATGGCCCTTTGTAGCATATCATAGGTACTATTCCATCTCGTGCACACATCCAAACTTAAAAATGCCTTTGTTTTTAATTTGAGCTCATCAACATAAGATTAAAAGTCATGAAGCCTACTTGGTGATGATCTAATATATTTCACCGTATTACGAACACAATCAATAATTTTACCTTGCTCTTTCAATCCATCTTGTACAATCAGATTAATTATGTGAGCCAAACATCTAACATGTACGTATAACCCATTACGAAGCAAATTTGGTACGCTAGTACTTAGCTCTCTAACTGCCACGTCGTTTGATGATGCGTTATCCATAGTAAACGTCATCACACGTGTTATTCCCCACTCATGAATACAATCCTCAATAGCCCTCGCGATCTCTTCATCCTTATGGCTTAGTATGGGCCTAAAGTTTATTATTCTTTTCTGATAATTCCAGTTATCATCAATATAATGTGCTATCAAAGACATGTAGTTAATACGCTGGTTTGAAGTCCAGGTATTCGTGGTGAAAGAAACTCTTTGGTTAGCTTTAATAAAAAAACTGTTTCAACGTTTTCTTTTCTTCATGATAAAAATCAAGGATATCATGGGCAACTGTAGACCGTGAAGGAAGGTTAACACTAGGACACATCATGTCCACAAACTCCCTAAACCTATCCCGCTCTACGAAAGAAAAAGGAAGTTCATCCCTAATAATCATCCGAGTTATCGCTTTCTAACCTTGGTGGGATCGAACTTCCATGTTTTTAACGTACCTTAGCCATCATCAGATTTTTTCAAACTTAGTTCAGGTTGATCTTCCTTCTTGTTTGCAGTATTGTCCCCACACTTATTAACATGCTTATTTAACGATGATGTTTTGTTCGATGAAGATTCCGCACACAACACCGTTTTATAGTAGTTGCATCTTCATTTTTGTAGACCTTCTTCGTCATAAAACTCTTCAAAATATTGCCAACATTTTCCCATGAGCTTCCTTTTCTTCTGTTGCACCTTTCGTTTGCCGGCTTTTTTTCCGTTCATTTGTTGGACATCATCTTTTTGGGCATCCATTCTGTTCAGAAATCAGAAATTCAGGAATTAATATAGGAATTGTAATGTTCTAATCTAGCAATGTTCTAGCAATTAATATAGGAACTGCAGTGTTCTAAACTTCTAATCTAGCAATGTTCTAATCTGCAATTGTTCTAGCAATTATATAGGAACTGAAAGTCAACACACCATAATCTTAATTTTTAATTTAAATAAGAAACCAGGAGACTAGGAGAGGACATCGTATCTAACAGACTAACATATTTGACAATTGACACACAAAATCATCTTCTAATATTCGCACACGTAATATTTGCACACCAACAATCTGGGTTTAGAACAACAAACACATAATATTCGCACACCAACAATCTGGGTTAAGAACAAAAAATCGCATGGTGAAGTCAGTTACTTACTTGAAAATTGTATTGAAGATGATTAGATGAAGACTTGAAGTGATGGTGATGATGCAAACTAGTTCAACATGGATGCTCACTAGAATTCAATTGATCGAAGATAACTGATAAGACTTAAGAGATTAGATCTTATAACTTATTTGTAGAAATTAGAATAGAAGATGAAGAGATGGAGAGAGATGGTACGTCGTATCATGTAATTAGCCGTAATATTGCCTCCCGCAGAATTTTTGGAAATATAAAAACACTTAAGAGTTGTCCTATAGTTTCTAGGTTTTATGGGTTTCTAACGGGTAATCAGTTTTCTAGCAATACCTTAAGGTCAGACCTGAGACCGAACCGGAACCGTTTGAAGATATGCATGGGAACCACGAACCGTATCTTAATGAAAAACTGGGTCCGGTTTCCGGTTCTACCAGGTCGGTTCCACCGGGTATGTCGGCTTTACCCGACTTAAGCTCACCCCTAGTCATACTATCATGCCTTACGTCTCCCATCTCAGCTTATCCACCATTACTCTATCGGGTCATATTACACATTTATTATAACACCCTATGGTGTTATCATTCTTACCGTAATGGGTCCTTCCCTACATTCATACCCAAATGGATCATTCGTTACAATCCTACCCAAACGGGTCATTCGTTACCATCCTACCCAAAAGGGTCATTCATTACATTCCTACCTAAACGGGTCATTCATTATAATCCTACACAAACGGGTCATTCGTTACGATCCTACCCAAACAGGTCATTCGTTACGATCCTACCCAAACAGGTCATTCGTTACAATCCTACCGAAACAAGTTATTCGTTACAATCTTACCTAAACGGGTCATTCGTTACAATCTTACCCAAACGGGTTATTCGCTACAATCTTACCCAAACGGGTCATTCGTTACAATCTTACCCAAACGGTTCATTCGTTACAATCTTACCCAAATGGGTCATTCGTTACAATCTTACCCAAACGGGTCATTCGTTACAATCTTACCCAAACGGGCCATTCTTTAAATTTTTTACCCAAACGGGTCATTCACTACTATCATACCCAAACGGGTCATTCACTACTATCATACCAATCGGGTCATATTACACGCATTCACACACAACACAATGCATTTATACACTCTCAACCCAAATGGGTTGTATCACACACATATACGAACAACATACTTCGTTTATACATTTGTAACCCAAACGGGTCATATTACACACAATCACACACATCATACTTCATTTATACATGCTAACCCGAACGGTTCATATTACACACAATCACACACATCATACTTCATTTATACACTCTCAAACCAAACGGGTTGTATTACACACATACACGCACACCATACTTCATTTATACATTCCTAAATGGGTCATATTACACACAATCACACACATCATACTTCATTTATACACTCTCAACCCAAACGGGTCATATTACACACATACACACACAACATACTTCATTTATACATTCGTCACCCAAGCGGGTCGTATTACACATAATCACACACGTCATACTTCATTTATACACTCTTAATCCAAACGGGTCATATTACACACAATCACACACATCATACTTCGTTTATACATTCTTAACTCAAACGGGTCATATTATACACATTCGCACACATCATACTTCATTTATATATTCATAACCCAAACGGGTCAAAACTATTTAACCTCATCTCATTATTTATTACCATAAACAACCGGTTCATCGTCTACTTCCATTCTATCTTGGATAGCTATCCATACTAGACAACAATTATATCAAATGAATACTTATAATCAAATTGAACACACTTAAATGTTACCTCGAGTCTTTCATTTTGGCATTCCTTGATGGCTTGAGCTCCCATCACCTTTACCTATAATTTTACTCGATCATTTAGATCAGTAACTTATCAAATGACCAACCATATCACTCAAGTAATATCCCACAACTCAACTTGGTCCAAAATCACATACTTTTAAGTTTACATTCCATTGGGGCATTATCACAAACACTTGGTGTGCATGAGAATGCTTAATCTATCACATACATATATACCATACTAATTTACCCCCGTCTTTACATACTTGTTGATAACGGTTTGTCAAGCCGTTTCAAATCCCCAACCTAGATTAATTTTGTAGTAGTGGAAGTTAGGGTTATCGAACCTAGGGAATATGTGGAAATTAATTAATTGACTATTAAAACCTAAATTACTGATTAACCTAAAATTATCTAAAATTGCCACTTGGCTGTTTTGATTGATTGGGTGAATTAACTAACAAATTAACTAACTTTAAACTAGGAAATTAATTGAATAATCAAATGAGACAAAGCTAACCACTTTTGGATCCTGGTTGGTTACCGATCTAGGCAAACCTAATTACTTAACTGTGACACATAGACATGCCCCCCAATTGCCTCCTTGACCTAATAACCTAAGTTTCTAATGGGTTGATTAGTCCTGCCGCAAGAAAGTGCTAGATCATTAAACAGTGGACCACTAAAACCCTAGGTTACTAGTTAGATTAAACAGTTTAGCATGCGGGTGTTCAACGGTAGCAAGTATTCCGGAACAACTAGTTAAGCAATTGATTAGGGATAGAACGATTTTACCAACCAATCACCAAAAGCGGTTAGTGGTAATTAGCCGGACATGGCTAATGAAACAAATGAAGACATAATGGAAAATTGCATAAAATTAAGTTACCGAATGACTGAAAAAACTTTAAGATCCTCAACGATGGTGGAAAAGTCAAAACCTAAAGCTCTCGTCGCACAATGATGAAAGATTATTCTAATAACTTCACAAACAAGTTTAAATAACAAAACCCTAATTTTCTTCAGTCGGCCAATTCGGGGCGTACCGCCCCAGATTGTGGATTCCTGGGCGTACCGCCCGGTTTTATTCTTCCGGCTGCTTTCTACACTTTAGGGCGTACCGCCCTGGTTTCTTATCTTCTGGGCGTACCGCCCAGATCTGGATCTCAGGAAATTTTCTTCAATTTCTTCTAAGTCTTCACTCGTTCCCGCTCGGTTCTCGATCCCTGTACCAGCAGCTTCCAGTTCTTCATAAAAACCCAGACTTTAGCTCATTAAGCTCATGGTACCTCAAAACATAAAACTAGTGAAAATGCTATGTAATCCAACCATTATTATAAATAAATATGACAAATTAAGCATAATAATGACGACACATTGGACTAACATCACATCCCCACACTTGACTTTTTCCGTCTCGGAAAACTGCCATGGAATCATAATTGGGAAATCAACTCAAAATCATTCAACAATTTAAATTATCAACCTTTTTCAATCCACACTCCAACATGTATTCATATATACTAATTGCAATCGTCGATATTTCTATCCGACTAAACCCAACCACTGATCTTTGAGCCCTCAAGGTGTTTACATAAATTACCAATCATTTGTATCAACCTGCCTATGTGCCCCACATTCAGAAAATTCTAGCTCAATCTAATCCCGACTCATATTCGGTCAAAGTAAAGGGTAATAAAGATGTATTATTTATATTTTCCCCACCCTAATTAAACCAGATACTCGTATATCCCAAGAATGGTGGATTTGAATGGATAATGAAATTGCTTGAGCATTTATTTGACTACTGATGCTTTCTATATTTTTTCTTTTCTTTTTTCTCTTTTTTTTTTCATTTTTCATTTTTTTTTAATGTTGGTTAATTTTAACTATACTTACCAACGGACATCATCAGAGGCATTCTTTCACAAGGTCTTACCCCCGAAATCATACGTGAGTGTTTTGCCCGCGAGATCCGGAACATCATCAGAGGCATTCTTTCACAAGGTCTTACCCCCGAAATCATACGTGAGTGTTCTGTCCCTTCACTCTAATTCATTAACCAATTTATTACCTACTATGCTCAAAAGATGGAAAATGGGGCGCCGTTATTTCTCGGATTTGCTTTCGCAAAAAGATCATAACGTGCCAGATTATTTTCAGGATATATAAGTCTCTAATCTAAAAAGGTCTTTTTCCTCCTAATCATCAGTTTCAATCTCACTCTAACCTCTAAAATGGGAATCCACTGGCAAGCTAATTTAATTACATATTTATACAACAATAAACACAATGGGATAATTAAGCTTTACTAAATCAGCTGGGCCTACCGACACATCACAAATTAGATATACTTTCCATTCTCTCCTTTTCTACCACTTATCCCTTTCTTTATTTTAATTTATTTCTGAAAATCGACTCCCAATTGTACTATCATTTTCCATGTACCGGCAATTTTCCAAAAACAGATTTGACTCAAACACTTAAAACTAAAAATGACTCAAAAATTGCAAAATCTTTTTGGATTTTTTTGATGTTTTTTTTACTTTTTTATTTTTTTTCAAAATAACCACAACTACCTAAAAATTGAAAAACTACTAAAACTGATGTCCTGTCCCCCTCCCCACACTTAAGATCGACATTGCCCTCAATGTGATAGGAAACACGCACATAACGAATATACAGACACAAACGGTGAAATAAAAAAAATAAAAATAAAGATAAAATGCAAAAAAAACAAAAAGAAAATAAATAAATAAATAAAAAGAACAAGTTGGAACACACTCCCCTGATATCATCGTGAAAAGCTCCTCGGAAATCATTGCTCAATCCCCATTCCTCAATGTGACCTTCCTCCTTCATTTTCACAGCTCCTCGACCATCATCCTTACCTCGATCATGCTTTGAATTACCATTCGAACTCTTCGTAGCCTTTGAACTTTTCTTATTCTTCTCACAACTATTTTCGACCTCCTCATGACCGAGAGATGCCACCATACCAACCGGGTCTCCCGTATCCCCACACTTGGGATCATTGATCTCTAATCTTGCAAACCTGTCAACCACAACATCACCTTCCATTGTATCCTCCTGTATTTTACTAGGAGGACACTTGTCAGTAGCAAACAATTTTGGAATAGTATTAATAACCGAATATTTAAAAACATGATTAAATAAATTTAAAGATAATACCCGGCTACCAAACTGCATTGTACATGTGTTTGCTCTGCAATCAATTTGTGTGTTTGCGGTGGACAAGAATGGTCTCCCAAGTATAACCCGCGGTTGATGCCCCGTATCCTCATAATCCATGACCAAGAAGTCCTCGGGATAGTAAAACTCACTGAATTGAACTACTACACCCCTCAACATACCTCGTGGTTTCTTTGATGATCCATCCGCAAATACCACCTTTGTCTTGACCTCTTGCACGTCACCCAACTGAAATTGCTCACAGATACTACTTGGAAGAACACTCACCGATGCTCCAAAGTCCAACAATGCCTTGTTGGTTGAGAACTCTCCATGTGACACCCGAGAATTTCAAGGTTAACTTCCGTTAGACAAGTCCGTTAGTTACGATTATAAGTGTTAACTTAGTAACTAATGCTTAACTAGGCCGAATACGTCCACGTCCTTTGGTTGATCACCGAACCCGCCCATATGTGTTATGTGTTTATTTATTGTCCTTATGTGCAATGTGATTTAAATACATGACTTAGTATTGTGAATTGCATGACAAATTGTGAATACTTGATTATGTGGAAAACTTGTCTTTTTGGTCGCCAGCGAAACTACCGGGCGAAACTGTAGTGTCGCCCGGTATCCAGCTGAACTACTCGATCAACATGTGACCAGAGCTAGTTTCGCCTGGCCAGCGAAACTGCCAGCGAAACTAGCCTCTGATATAAATAATCTTAATAAACCCTAATAGCCTCATTTGCTCAAACCACACAACAAACACACACACACTCTCTGAGATTTCTGGACCAGCTGAGATATCACTATTTGCTGCTATCATCACTGTTGGTAGAGAGCATCCATCGATCCTCGATCAACCGTGAGTCTCCAAAACCCATTTACATGCATTTTCTATATGTTTCTTCATAAAGCATGCTCAATCTTTCATGAACTTGTTAGATCTTCTGTATTTATGACTAGGGATGCTAGATCTGTGATAAAGTCTCCAACTTTGCGTATGAAATCCAACCATGATAGAGATTTATGCTAGTTTAGCCATTTTAGGGTTTTATATGTATTTTGGGTGATTTGATGACAAAATGCATGTTTAAGGTGTTAAAGCTTGCTGATTTATGTTGGTAAATGCCTATGTATGCTAAATAATGGATTGCATGTAAGATCAGAAGCTGTTAGGTTGATTTTTAGGCAAATCCGTATGTTTTTCGCGACCAGCGAAACTGTGTGTTCTCTGGGCGAAATTATCCAGCGAATTTACTTGTTCATTCAGCGACACTGTCGAGCGAAACTATAGTGTCGCTAGCGAAACTGACCCGACCAGCTCGAACGAAACTACCGAGCGAAATACCTGAACGAAAGTTCAAACCAGTTTCCCGGCGAAACTAGGCTAGCGAAACTGCGTCAGCAGTTTCGGGCGAAACTAGCCTAGCGAAACTGTGTCACCGGGCATTGCCTAGCGAAAGTGCTGCCCGTGCACCTAGCGAAACTGCCTAGCGAAACTGTGCTAGCGAAACTAAGACCTGACCTGAAAACCAAACTTGTGCAATTTGCTTGAATGTTATGCCATGACTTACATGATTATGCTATGATAATACATGTTTGATTTCTGTAATATGTGAACCCTTGTTTATGATCAACCATCGGTATCGTGTGTCGGTATGTCGAGTCTTAGTTGCAACGTGCTATGTTATGGGCCATAGTGACGTTAAGTTAAAGTTTAGACACAACCTAACACCTAAGACCTTAATGTGATTACTAGGTCTTCGTTAGCAAACATAAATTGGATTAACAAGTGTAGCTGAGCAACCTAAGGTGAGTTTCACAAACCCTTTACTTGTGAGCCCGTTTGGGTCACAACGAACATACTAAACGGAAAACAACGCTGACAATTTGAGGTATTGCCTAATGGGGTACCTGTTATGGAAGTTGGAGTGTTTTATGGGGAACACTTGCAACTGTCCATCTTTGGGGTTTCAAATGAAATCCGGAACCAACTATTACGACACTTAAACTCTTTTTGGGATTTCAGATGAAATCCAGAATAAACATTTTAATATGACTAGTGTAGGTTAAAGTCGAAACCAAATGATATCACATGATTTCTAAGGATGCTTTAAAACTTAAAGTCCTCAACTTAGTACTGATGATCTGGAAAGCGAGGGGATGTTGGGTAGATCTACTGAGGGTTTGACAAACCCTGCTCCGCGGTACACAAATGTGTAACCAACCGGCCGGGGGCCGAACGGAGTACAATATCAGCCTGTTCGTAGTTGTGGGCATCCCAAATGGGACACAACTGGAGGCACAAACCAACGGCAAAAGCCGCACACTGTTACGTCAGCTTTCAGCCCTAGTACGACTTCCTTAGTGCATGGAAACCGGATTAGCTACCCGCGATATCGGTTGACTGCTTTAACTTTTACATAACTAGTGCATATTCAGTAAACAAACTCTTGGCAATGTTTTGCAAAACCATACTACTTATATATGTTGATACATACGATTATTGAGACTGGGCCAATGCATGTCATGCCCACCGTGAACTCACCAACCGTTAGGTTGACACTTGTGTGGTTTTCACTTTTGCAGATCGTTGAAGAGTATCCGTTGAAGGTTGGCATGGCACGCGAAGACTTTTACTTTCATTAAACTAAATTGGGAATTTGAAATTGAACAATGATTTGTAAAGCACGTGGCTAGTGCTAAGATACTGATGTTTTAATTTCCGCTGCGTATGTTAAACTGTTTTTATTTATGAACTTTGGACTTTACTCTGATTCGTTTAGTATTTGTAACTAATGGTTGTGGTCCTGGTCTAGTCGCGCCCCTTAACGGTATAAACTCCGTTAGTGGTTAATTGGGGGTGTGACAGATTGGTATCAGAGCCATAGGTTGCAGAGAACTGGAATCATTTTTGAAAACGATTTGGAAACTGCAACTTGAAACCTTAGTTACAAACAAACAAACAAATTCCCAAAATTTTCACGTGCCAACCTGGGATACTCGCTCTGCTGTATAAGTAAATACTTCATATGTATATATATACGTATAGATATATATATATATAGACCGTGTCTAGGGAGTCTAACGGAAAACCTTAGGGAATTTTCACACACGAACACGAAACGCGAACGATAATACGCGCACTATTCTGGGGAAAGCAACAACGAAACGATGCTACGCGCTACGTCCTGATTTCTGCTACGACGACTACGCCGACGGTGACTTTTATGGGAAAGCCGACTTTCGACGATAGTACTTACGAATTCCGACGTTCTTCGACGACGCCTCGATTATGCACAAAATTTTTCTGGACTAATAGAGGGATAACGGGAAACTGATAATATACATATTATGGGATATGTATAGAATATAACTGTGACTGAACACTGGCTACTTTAACCGTTCAGAAAAATGTCTGGAAGAGCGGGAAGAAACAACATCAACTTGACGCCTGCCCAATTGCAAGCAATGATCAACGAGCATGTGCAAGCCGCCGTGGCAGCCGTGCAAGCTACAATTGCCGCCCATGGTAATTATTACGCCGGATAAGGCACAAGGCGATATATATTTTGACCTGTTTAAAATTTGAAACCCGATCTATTAATTGCATCAGGAAACGTCCATCACTGTACCTTCAAAACTTTCATGGACTGCAAGCCAATGACATTCTCCGGCGAAGAAGGAGCGGTAGGTCTCCTCAGATGGATTGAGAAGTCAGAAAAAGTCTTCTCCATGTGTAACTGCCCGGCTGAAAACAAAGTGAAGTTTGCTACTGGTACATTCGAAGGTGCAGCTCTGTCTTGGTGGAACGCTGAGATTCAAATGATTGGGAATGATGCGGCTAACAACATGGAATGGGGAGCGTTCAAAGAACTGATTATGGAAGAATACTGTCCACGCGATCAAGTCAAGAAGCTCGAAGGAGAATTTCTGAACTCCAAAATGATTGGGTCTGAAGTCGAAGCGTACACTGCACGATACCACGAGTACACAGCACTGTGTCCGTCTATGGTCGACGCTGAGTTCAAGCGCATTGAGCGTTATCTGGAGGGTCTCGTACCCCAAATCAAGAGTCTGGTAACTGCAAGCAACCCGGTAACCGTACAGCAAGCCATCCGTCTGGCTCACAAGTTAACTGATCAAGAGGTTGAAAGGGGTACACTACCTGCCAGAAGCTCTGAAAAGACCGCCTTAAGTGGCAAAAGAAAGGCTGAAGAAGAAGCTCCAGCAATGTCTGTGAACCAATCCGGGAGATCCTCAAACTCCCAGTATCAAAATAAGCGACCTGACAACACAAGGTCCACTTTCAACTATGGCAGCAACAGTGGAAGCAACAACCGCCAAGGCGGGAATGGGAACTACAAAGGCAAGGCTCCGTTTTGCAACAAGTGTGAGAAGCACCACAGGGGTATGTGTAGCAAAGGCTTAGAGTGTGGGAGATGTGGAAAGTTGGGTCATGAAGCCAACAACTGCTGGACCAATTTGCAGAGGCTGAACAACACTGGTCAGAATCAAGGGGGAAACAACAGAGGAAATGTGAACAACCGTAACGGGCCAGGAAACAATCTGAACAACAACAACAATGGTGGGGCTCGTGGTTGTTTTGAATGTGGTGCGCAGGGCCACCTGAAGAAAGATTGTCCGCGATTGCGCAGACAGGGAAATGGAAACAATGGGAATCAGGGAAACAATGATGGGAACGGAAATGGTGGAAACGGTAATGGCGGGAATGGTAGAGGTCGTGCTTTTGTGATGGGTCAAGGTGAAGCCCGCAACGATGCCAACGTGATCAACGGTAAATTTATATTGAATGGTTTCTTCGCTACTGTTTTATTTGATTCTGGTGCTGAAAGAAGTTTTATTTCCAATAAGTTTGCTAGACTAATTAAGGCTAAACCAATTGACCTAGATGCTAAGTACGTGGTAGAATTAGCGAATGGTAAACTTCATGATACAACTCAAATAGTGAAGGACTGTAAATTAGAACTAGCAGGCCATACCTTAGGAATCGACCTTATGCCCTTTCCGATTGGTAGTTTTGACGTGATAGTAGGAATGGACTGGTTATCTGAAAATCGAGCCGAAATCCTGTGTCAAGAAAAAGTGGTCCGTATTCCACTCGAAGGAGGAGAAGTGTTAACAGTCCAAGGTGAAAAGGGTGGAACGGTGACCGGAATTATTTCGTATCTCAAAGCTCAAAAGTGCCTTCGTAAAGGTCACTTCGCGATTCTTGCAAACGTCACCGACTCGACACTACCCGAGCGCAGAATCAACGACTACCCGATAGTCCGCGACTTCCAAGATGTATTTCCTGAAGATCTGCCTGGTTTGCCTCCGTTCCGACAAGTTGAGTTTGGAATCGATCTAACTCCTGGAGCCGCTCCGATTGCGCGCGCTCCGTATCGTTTGGCTGTAAGTGAACTCAATGAACTATCTGCACAACTCCAAGAGCTACTCGACAAGGGATTTATCCGCCCAAGTTCGTCTCCGTGGGGAGCTCCGGTGTTATTTGTAAAGAAGAAAGATGGAACGTTCCGGATGTGCATCGACTACCGAGAGCTTAACAAAGTCACGATCAAGAATCGGTACCCACTACCTAGAATCGACGATCTCTTCGACCAGCTTCAAGGTTCAAGTTACTTCTCAAAGATTGATCTACGGTCAGGATACCATCAACTTCGTGTTCGAGACGAGGATATTTCTAAGACCGCATTCAGAACTCGGTATGGTCATTACGAGTTCCTGGTCATGCCATTTGGGCTAACCAATGCGCCTGCCGTATTCATGGATTTGATGAATCGAGTGTGTAAACCGTACCTCGATAAGTTTGTAATAGTTTTCATCGACGACATTTTGATCTACTCCAAAACGAAGGAAGAACACGAGAATCATCTGCGTCTTATCTTGGAATTACTTCGTAAGGAACAACTCTACGCCAAGTTTTCGAAGTGCGACTTTTGGATTCGCGAAGTCCAGTTTCTTGGACACATTGTTAATCAAGAAGGAATCCATGTCGACCCGTCTAAAGTAGAAGCTATCAAGAATTGGTCTACACCTAGAGCGCCGACCGAAATCCGACAATTTTTGGGACTTGCCGGATACTATCGAAGGTTTATCAAGGGTTTCTCTCAATTGGCTCAACCCTTAACGGCTTTGACGCACAAAGGAGTGCAGTATAGGTGGGGTGAAAAAGAGGAACGCGCCTTTCAAACTCTCAAAGACATGTTATGTTCTGCTCCAATTCTCTCGTTACCTGATGGGGTTGACGACTTTGTGGTCTACTGCGATGCGTCTATTCAAGGACTCGGGTGCGTGTTGATGCAACGGGACAAAGTGATTGCCTATGGGTCCAGGCAACTGAAGGATACTGAGAAGAATTATACAACGCATGATTTAGAGATGGGAGCCGTTGTTCATGCACTCAAGATTTGGAGACATTACCTTTATGGAACGAAGTGCACAATATTTACTGACCACAAAAGCTTACAGCACATCTTTGATCAGAAGGATCTCAACATGCGACAACGAAGGTGGGTCGAGTTACTGAACGATTATGATTTGGCAATCAAGTATCACCCGGGAAAAGCCAATGTTGTGGCTGACGCCTTAAGCAGAAAAGAGTACGAAAAACCTCGAAGGGTACGAGCGCTACAACTCACCATTCATTCGGGACTGCCGGATCGAATCCGCGATGCTCAAAGAGAAGCTCTGAAAGAAGAAAACTTCGCAGCTGAAGCACTGCGAGGGGTAGATGGAAATTCTGAAATTAAGTCTGATGGACTCCGATATTATAACGACAGAATCTGGGTTCCTCTGCTGGGAAATCTCCGTGAGCTCGTGATGGACGAGGCTCACAAGTCGAGGTATTCGGTACATCCAGGATCAGATAAGATGTACCAAGACTTAAAGAACCTGTATTGGTGGCCAAATATGAAAGCCGACATCGCGCGATATGTGGCTAAGTGTTTAACGTGCTCAAGGGTAAAGATCGAGTACCAAAAGCCTTCGGGACTACTACAACAACCAAGGATTCCAGAATGGAAATGGGAGGATATCTCCATGGACTTTGTTACAGGATTACCTCATCGATCGAATCGACCAGATGCGATTTGGGTTATCATTGATCGCTTAACCAAATCCGCACATTTTATCCCGATGAAGGAAAACGACAACATGGATAGGCTAACGAAGCTGTACATCGACCGAATTGTGGCGCGTCATGGAGTGCCTAAGACTATTATCTCCGATCGAGATCCACGATTCACTTCACGATTATGGCAATCTATGCATGAAGCATTGGGGACCAGACTTGATATGAGCACAGCTTATCACCCGCAGACCGATGGTCAGACGGAAAGAACCATTCAAACATTAGAAGATATGCTCCGAGCTTGTGTTCTCGATTTCGGAAAAGACTGGGAAGCTCACCTTCCGTTGGTGGAGTTCTCCTACAATAACAGCTATCATTCAAGCATCGGTGCAGCACCATTTGAAGCACTATATGGCAGAAAATGCAGATCGCCCGTATGTTGGGCCGAAACAGGTGAGAAAGGACTCACTGGACCAGAAATCATCCACGATACAACTGAACGCATTATCCAAATCAGAAAGCGGATAGCCGCAGCACGCGATAGACAGAAGAGCTATGCCGACAAACGCCGCAAACCTTTGAAGTTTGAGGTGGGTGACAAAGTATTACTGAAGGTATCTCCTTGGAAAGGAGTGATACGTTTCGGAAAGCGTGGAAAGTTGAATCCTCGCTACATCGGTCCGTTTGAAATTATTGGGGAAGTAGGCCCGGTAGCCTACCGATTGAAACTCCCAGCCGAACTCGATGGAGTTCACAACGTGTTTCACGTGTCTAATCTCAAGAAATGCCTGGCTGAAGAGACAGAAATAATTCCTTTGGAGGAATTGGTAATTGATGAACATCTAAGATTCATCGAGCAACCGGTAGAAATCATGGGACGCGAGGAGAAGACCCTCAAACGTAGCAAGATTCCGATCGTCAAGGTGCGATGGAACTCAAAGCGTGGACCAGAATATACGTGGGAACGAGAGGATCAGATGAAGAAAAAGTATCCTCACCTGTTCGAACAAACGTCCACGGAAACTCAAGGTATGATTTAATTTTGGGGACCAAAATTCCTTTAACAGGAGGAGGATGTGGCAACCTTAAAACTTTTGCTTTCTTTCCCCAGCGACGACAGCAACGACGACAGCCGAGGCTGCGAACGCCACGACACAAGAATAATTTTCGGGACGAAAATTCCAATTACAAGGGAAGGATGTGACACCCGAGAATTTCAAGGTTAACTTCCGTTAGACAAGTCCGTTAGTTACGATTATAAGTGTTAACTTAGTAACTAATGCTTAACTAGGCCGAATACGTCCACGTCCTTTGGTTGATCACCGAACCCGCCCATATGTGTTATGTGTTTATTTATTGTCCTTATGTGCAATGTGATTTAAATACATGACTTAGTATTGTGAATTGCATGACAAATTGTGAATACTTGATTATGTGGAAAACTTGTCTTTTTGGTCGCCAGCGAAACTACCGGGCGAAACTGTAGTGTCGCCCGGTATCCAGCTGAACTACTCGATCAACATGTGACCAGAGCTAGTTTCGCCTGGCCAGCGAAACTGCCAGCGAAACTAGCCTCTGATATAAATAATCTTAATAAACCCTAATAGCCTCATTTGCTCAAACCACACAACAAACACACACACACTCTCTGAGATTTCTGGACCAGCTGAGATATCACTATTTGCTGCTATCATCACTGTTGGTAGAGAGCATCCATCGATCCTCGATCAACCGTGAGTCTCCAAAACCCATTTACATGCATTTTCTATATGTTTCTTCATAAAGCATGCTCAATCTTTCATGAACTTGTTAGATCTTCTGTATTTATGACTAGGGATGCTAGATCTGTGATAAAGTCTCCAACTTTGCGTATGAAATCCAACCATGATAGAGATTTATGCTAGTTTAGCCATTTTAGGGTTTTATATGTATTTTGGGTGATTTGATGACAAAATGCATGTTTAAGGTGTTAAAGCTTGCTGATTTATGTTGGTAAATGCCTATGTATGCTAAATAATGGATTGCATGTAAGATCAGAAGCTGTTAGGTTGATTTTTAGGCAAATCCGTATGTTTTTCGCGACCAGCGAAACTGTGTGTTCTCTGGGCGAAATTATCCAGCGAATTTACTTGTTCATTCAGCGACACTGTCGAGCGAAACTATAGTGTCGCTAGCGAAACTGACCCGACCAGCTCGAACGAAACTACCGAGCGAAATACCTGAACGAAAGTTCAAACCAGTTTCCCGGCGAAACTAGGCTAGCGAAACTGCGTCAGCAGTTTCGGGCGAAACTAGCCTAGCGAAACTGTGTCACCGGGCATTGCCTAGCGAAAGTGCTGCCCGTGCACCTAGCGAAACTGCCTAGCGAAACTGTGCTAGCGAAACTAAGACCTGACCTGAAAACCAAACTTGTGCAATTTGCTTGAATGTTATGCCATGACTTACATGATTATGCTATGATAATACATGTTTGATTTCTGTAATATGTGAACCCTTGTTTATGATCAACCATCGGTATCGTGTGTCGGTATGTCGAGTCTTAGTTGCAACGTGCTATGTTATGGGCCATAGTGACGTTAAGTTAAAGTTTAGACACAACCTAACACCTAAGACCTTAATGTGATTACTAGGTCTTCGTTAGCAAACATAAATTGGATTAACAAGTGTAGCTGAGCAACCTAAGGTGAGTTTCACAAACCCTTTACTTGTGAGCCCGTTTGGGTCACAACGAACATACTAAACGGAAAACAACGCTGACAATTTGAGGTATTGCCTAATGGGGTACCTGTTATGGAAGTTGGAGTGTTTTATGGGGAACACTTGCAACTGTCCATCTTTGGGGTTTCAAATGAAATCCGGAACCAACTATTACGACACTTAAACTCTTTTTGGGATTTCAGATGAAATCCAGAATAAACATTTTAATATGACTAGTGTAGGTTAAAGTCGAAACCAAATGATATCACATGATTTCTAAGGATGCTTTAAAACTTAAAGTCCTCAACTTAGTACTGATGATCTGGAAAGCGAGGGGATGTTGGGTAGATCTACTGAGGGTTTGACAAACCCTGCTCCGCGGTACACAAATGTGTAACCAACCGGCCGGGGGCCGAACGGAGTACAATATCAGCCTGTTCGTAGTTGTGGGCATCCCAAATGGGACACAACTGGAGGCACAAACCAACGGCAAAAGCCGCACACTGTTACGTCAGCTTTCAGCCCTAGTACGACTTCCTTAGTGCATGGAAACCGGATTAGCTACCCGCGATATCGGTTGACTGCTTTAACTTTTACATAACTAGTGCATATTCAGTAAACAAACTCTTGGCAATGTTTTGCAAAACCATACTACTTATATATGTTGATACATACGATTATTGAGACTGGGCCAATGCATGTCATGCCCACCGTGAACTCACCAACCGTTAGGTTGACACTTGTGTGGTTTTCACTTTTGCAGATCGTTGAAGAGTATCCGTTGAAGGTTGGCATGGCACGCGAAGACTTTTACTTTCATTAAACTAAATTGGGAATTTGAAATTGAACAATGATTTGTAAAGCACGTGGCTAGTGCTAAGATACTGATGTTTTAATTTCCGCTGCGTATGTTAAACTGTTTTTATTTATGAACTTTGGACTTTACTCTGATTCGTTTAGTATTTGTAACTAATGGTTGTGGTCCTGGTCTAGTCGCGCCCCTTAACGGTATAAACTCCGTTAGTGGTTAATTGGGGGTGTGACACTCCAATCTTAACCGGAATCAATGGTGTCTTCAACTCTTCGAACTCTTCCTCAACATCACTTTCGTCACTGTCTACCAACATGTTGATGGCACTAATAGGAACTCCTCGGAAATTCTTGACACCTGAAGTAGAAGCTTGGTGAGCTGGGTTAATGTTAGTATCACTAGGCAATTTACCTGGCTCTCTTCTTGAATTTTCAGCAGCTAGTTGACCCAATTGTTTCTGAAATGCTCCCATGGTTTTTTCTTGGAGCTCGAACTTCCGGTCAAACCCTTGAACTTTATCGAATAGCTGCTTTTGACCATCTGCAATTGAGTTCACTTTCTCCATTAAGGCGTCAAACTGAGTTTGCATCCCATCGTCTGGTGTCGGTTGAGCTTGTGGGTAGCTCCCTTGGGGCGGATTTCCACCTTGAGTGTAGGTGTTCCGTTGGTAGCCCCCTTGATTATACCCGGATGTCCGACCTTGATATTGCGTCTGAGCTCCACCCTGCACATTAGAACTTTGAAAGTTAGGATTCAACTGATTATTGGCATTGCCATACCTGAAATTTGGGTGGTTGCGAAGGTTGGGGTGGTAAGTGTTGGAATTCATCGCTCCCTGGACATAATTGACATCTTCGCTTGGTTGAACCCCGATAGAACATGCATCAACTAGATGGCCTAATTCGCCACAACCCGTGCACACAGGAAATTGTGCACTTGCCTTCACCTCTTCTGGTGCTCCTCCCAACTTCATTTGTGCAACCTGTTTCTCCAACAGGAGCGTCTGCTGACGGAGCTTCTCGATCCTTTCCTCCGCCTCATAGTCAACGGATTTGGCCGATGCGGATCTCGACCGTCTTCCGTTTTGAGCAAGCCTCTTGGATGTGGCGCTCAATCTTTCCATATGCCCCCAATCAACCTCTTCCGTGTTAGTTAAGAATGTACCATTGCTGATGGAGTTCAAATCTCGGATGTCTTCTGGAAAAAGGCCATCCGCAAAGGTTTTGATGAGGTCCCACGTGTCAATCCCATGATGTGGACATTTTCGCAACAAATCCTTGAAACGGTTAAAGCTTCATGGAATGGTTCACCGGAATGTTGCTGGAAGGATCGGATCTCCTCTTTAACCTCGCTCGTCTTGCTCATGGGGTAGTATTCTTCAAGGAACACCTCTTGCATTTGAGCCCAAGTGAAGATACTACCGGCGGGTAAACTCTCGAACCATCTTCGTGCCCGATCCTTAAGGGTGTATGGGAAAAGCATCAACTTTACGTCTTCCGATGTAAACCACGTTGCACCAATAGGGATGCAAGTTGACTCGAATGTGTGTATATGATGGTAAGGCTCTTCGGTTCTCTTCCCGTAAAATTCTGGTAGATGGCTTAAGTATTGAGGTCGAACTTCAAAAGCTCGTCTGTTTGTTCCCATGGGGGTTACTACCGCGGATGAACTTGGAACAACTACTGGTTTGAAATGAGCAGCTACCCCTTGAACCGGTGGGTTCACAACAAGTCTCGGGACTCCACCTTCCACTTGAATGCGAGCTCCCCCATTGTGTTGATTGAATTGTGGCACTCCTCTTGGGGGAGGGGCGCGTGGCGCTTGTGGTGCAACATTTTGCTGTGGAGCTCGTGCCCGATTCCTTGGAGCTTCAACATATGGCTCCGCTCCATACCCATATCCGTCGTCATCTTCATTTTGGTCATACCCGTCTTGCCCCCACTGCTCCTCTTGTCTTTGCCAATCCTGTTCCTCATACACTGGGTTTTGTCAGAATTGGGGTTGGTTAGCTTGTCGGAATGGTTATGGTGGGGGTTGTTGTTGTGGGGCCTGGCGGAATATGGGTTGTCGTGGTGCTTCGCGGAAGATGGGTTGTTCAGGATACCTAACCCGATAGTGGTAACCTTCCTCATCATGGTGTGAGGATTTCGGAGACAAGGATGGAAGGGAGTCGTGCCCATGTACCCGAAATGGTGGGGTTTGGATGGGAGGGATGTTTTGTGGCATGGCGGGATTTTCAGGTGCATTTTGTGGTTGGTGGTGGTCTTGATTGAGATTCTCATTTGGGTTCGGGTTTTGGTTGGGATTTGGATTTTGGTGAATGTTGGGGTTCGGGTTGGGGTTTGGATTTTGGCCCTCCATTTCTCTTATGTTTCACTGTTCTGCTCGGTTCTGCCGAGCTGTCCTCTCAATCTCCAGATTGTAAATCAGCGGGGATGTCTTGCGGGAATGCCGCGTATGCATGCACAACACCTAAAACCTGCAAAAACGGTCACAAAAGAGCAAACGAATTACGCAGCACTGCTCCAGGGGGTGTAAATAAGGCAATAGAACAGAAAAAATCGAAACTTGGATGGTCAAAAATTTGAAATCTTTCTGTGAAATTGGACCCAAGGCGTACCGCCCAGAATGTGGAACTCTTAGGCATACCGCCCTAAAATGAATTTCGGCAGAAATTAAAATTTTTTTTTGTTGCAGAAAGTAATTAATGGAATAAAAACAATATTTTTGGGTTTTTTTGAATTTTTGAAAAATGAAACAAAAATGCAAATTAAACGAAAATCAACTAATCAAAAAGCGCACTAATTCCCCGGCAACGACGCCAATTTGATAACGGTTTGTCAGGCCGTTTCAAATCCCCAACCTAGATTAATTTTGTAGTAGTGGAAGTTAGGGTTATCGAACCTAGGGAATATGTGGAAATTAATTAATTGACTATTAAATTAACCTAAATTACTGATTAACCTAAAATTATCTAAAATTGCCACTTGGCTGTTTTGATTGATTGGGTGAATTAACTAACAAATTAACTAACTTTAAACTAGGAAATTAATTGAATAATCAAATGAGACAAAGCTAACCACTTTTGGATCCTGGTTGGTTACCGATCTAGGCAAACCTAATTACTTAACTGTGACACATAGACATGCCCCCCAATTGCCTCCTTGACCTAATAACCTAAGTTCCTAATGGGCTAATTAGTCCTGCCGCAAGAAAGTGCTAGATCATTAAACAGTGGACCACTAAAACCCTAGGTTACTAGTTAGATTAAACAGTTTAGCATGCGGGTGTTCAACGGTAGCAAGTATTCCGGAACAACTAGTTTAGCAATTGATTAGGGATAGAACGATTTTACCAACCAATCACCAAAAGCGGTTAGTGGTGATTAGCCGGACATGGCTAATGAAACAAACGAAGACATAATGGAAAATTGCATAAAATTAAGTTACCGAATATATGATTGAAAAAACTTTAAGATCCTCAACGATGGTGGAAAAGTCGAAAACCTAAAGCTCTGGTCGCACAATGATGAAAGATTATTCTAATAACTTCACAAACAAGTTTAAATAACAAAACCCTAATTTTCTTCAGTCGGCCAATTCGGGGCGTACCGCTCCAGATTGTGGATTCCTGGGCGTACCGCCCGGTTTTATTCTTCCGGCTGCTTTCTACACTTTAGGGCGTACCGCCCTGGTTTCTTATCTTCTGGGCGTACCGCCCAGATCTGGATCTCAGGAACTTTTCTTCAATTTCTTCTAAGTCTTCACTCGTTCCCGCTCGGTTCTCGATCCCTGTACCAGCAGCTTCCAGTTCTTCATAAAAACCCAGACTTTAGCTCATTAAGCTCATGGTACCTCAAAACATAAAACTAGTGAAAATGCTATGTAATCCAACCATTATTATAAATAAATATGACAAATTAAGCATAATAATGACGATACATTGGACTAACATCACTTGCATCCCAAATCGCAACCCTATATAAAATTTAAAACTATACCACATTTTGAAGCATGATTTGAGTTTATCTAATAACCCAAACCCCACCCACCTACTAGATTTCGAAATTCTAGTCTTGGGGGTAACCCATCTTACATTTTTTTTCCACTTAAATCATAAGAATACTATCATGCAACCTTAACTTCATACATCAATTATACATTTTAGCCACCTATAACTTGTACCATACATAATTTGGTAGGATGAAATCATGTTTGACTAATCCAAAGAGGACAATTACTTGACATGTTAAACATAAATTGGGAAGGATTTCGAAGAGTTTGAGTGTATCCTAGCCCCAAGTTTGACCTCCCCCATAGAATCCACCACCACGTTACCTTGAATCACTAGATTGGATAAAAAAAAACCTACCTCTCCTTGGCCTCCTTTCACATCTGTGTTCTTCCTTCCATGGGAAAATAACCAGACTTTTCTTTTGATCACATTTTATATATTTCCCCCTCTATAAAAGCCTTTTGTCAACTTTAACCATTTACTTATATTTTTATACATAACACCCTCACCTTCCATTACTTTTCTATTAGTTACTTATACTTTAGTAACTAATAAGAACGCCAACTAATTTACATTGGTCATCACTTAAAACATACTTCACCTAATAACCCACGATTCTTTAAGTAATTGATTTTTAAATGAGTTTTGAGGCGTTACAAATAAGCTCCTCAACCCTTTTGAACACACCATCAATTCCAACCACTCAATCACCTCCTTCTACTCCCTTAGCAACTTCTAAACAATCAAACCCATCAAAACCATATGTTGAACCTATACCCCAACTTGACGTATCCTCTACAACTCTAGAAAGAAAGAAAAGTGTTTCTAAACATATACCCAGAAAAAGGAAGATGTTTACTAACATCAGATTCTACTTCTGATAAAAGAAGATTTCTCTCCTAGAGATATGATGCAGAGGCAAAAGTATATGTGTTTAATAAAAGTGATGACTAGGAACTGAGATATACACTCGGAAAATTTTACAATAATCTCTTTAATGCTGAACATGATGATGTGGTTGCATTGAAAAGAGATTAATATCTGGTTGATCTAGAAGAGTGTAAACTGTAAAGTGCTAAACTTCATAAGGGCACAAGATGAACAGGATGAACCAAGGACACCAGTGGTAGAGCCAAGTGACACAAGGTATCCAATTACCCTGGTTGCTTATCTGAAAATTGAAAATAAATTCGCTGTTTACAGAAAGATAAGGGAAAGAAAAATGTAGTCGAGAAGAAGAAGAAAAAGTGAAGACTATACATATTGGATGTCAGAGACAAGTTTTGGTACCATCATCTTAGACCTCCATGATAGATGTTACACCGGCTTAGCAATAAAGATTACCACATAAGTTTTTTCACCTGTATAAATGACTTACCACGGTAATTCTACTAGAATCGGGTTAAGGTCATTACCCCGAGCTTTGGCTATCTTGGAAGAACATGGTTACCTCGGTAGAGTACATGTTACGGTATAATTCGAATTACTCCAGTAAGAAGAATTACCCCGGAGTTGACTATTCAATGTACTTACCCCAACACTGATAAAAGCACCTCTGCACTTTGTTTCAAACCCATACATGTTCTCCCAGTGATCTTGTTGCAGATGCCGTCAACTTATCAACTTATCCTGAAATACTTTTTATCCAATATGTAATGATTATGTTTTATTAGTTTAACTGTCAAGATGATCTTAGAGAAATCAACGACTCTCGTTGATTTCTCGAGCACTATATATTGTATACTTGTACTTTGTATTGCGTGTATGAGCGTGTATGTTCGAATATTGTAACCATTCAAGAGTAAGTAATACACGTGTAGTGCTGTGAATTATTCAGTCACATGTGTTTATATTTGCTTATTTCTTATTCGAATCTGTCTTAACTATTACAAGAGTGAAGTCTGACTTGTTTCCCCTGGTCAAACTTGTGATGTGCTAAGGTTATTAAGCGCATAACCACGATCCTACATGTGGTTTGCCCAAATTTCATCTTTCGTCAATAGTTTTAAAAAATTACGACTATGGTTCGAAAGTTTGCACTTTTGTAACACCTTTAGTCCCTGACGCTAATTGTCGTTAGATTTTTCCATTAAGCCAGTGTTGAATGACAATTATACCCCTACCCTTTTACTTAAAAAGAATTAAGAAGCGGCATAGATGACAACGAAAGACGAAAACAGTGGTGGTGGCGACGACGGTGACAGAGTGGTGGTAGAAGAGTTTTTATTTTTTTTAAAAAGTAAAATTGGTAGGGGTGTAATATTGTCAATATACATTGACATAACGGAAAAATCTAACAACAGTTAGTGTCAGAGACTAAAGGTCTAAAGATATTATAAAAGGACAAAATTTTAAACTATAACCATAATTTTTAAAACTTAAAAATAAAATGTGAACTTTAGAAAAATCAAGTTACGATTCACGGTAATTTAAAGTAAATTATTATATATAACAATGAAATTTAGGAGATGAATATGAGACATTTCATTTCTCATAGTTTGGCCATAAAACTTTAGGTTTTGACAGTTTCTACCCCTTAAACTCATAAACACTTTTTTTAATGAAATGGTAAACTTTTGTTTTCATAGTTTAGTCACATATGTTTCATACTCTTACGTTTTGTACCCTTTAACTTTTAAAGTTTGTTTTGTTTTAAGTTTTATTGTCTTCTACTTTGGTCACGAAACTTTTAACTTTTCTATTTTCGTTTTTAGTATAGTTTTATAATTTTATACTTTCACTACAAGACTTTTAGACTTTTATGTTTTATACCCCTTAACTTTTTAACCCTTTAACTTTTAAAGTTTTTATTTTTGTTTTAAGTTTTTTTGTCTTCTACTTTTGCCACAAAAATTTTAACTTTTCTACTTTCGCTTTTAGTATATTTTTGTAGTTTTATACTTTCACCACGAAACTTTTAAACTTTTACGTTTTATACCACTTAACTTTTTGACTTTCGTTCAGTATACAAATTCAACCTCACAACAACGCGCGGGTGGTAAAGATCTCGTTTTCAAATAATACAAACTCAAGCAAACAAAATAGCGAGAGTATCCGAGTTCATCATTCTTAGCATCCAATGATCGAACGCCATGTCAAATTCTAGACGTGGCCTTTAAAAGATTGAAACTGTGTATTTTAATTCCACGTCAGCGTTTACTCTCGTAAAAACTTCGATCTTAATTCCCATCGTCAATTTGACGAGAAACAAGAACCCTAGCAAGCTCCAATCACTTCACTCAAAACCCCAAATCACACCCCCAATCTAGCTAACAAAACAAATTAAAAAACCCTCGATTGAAGTTCGAATCTGTAATGGGTGTTCATAGTTAGAACCCCAAGCTTATGCATTCTTGATCAGCTCATATTGGCATTGAGATCAAAGTTGAAAGCAATGGAGACCCGAGTCAGATCCGGGTTTCGGGTACTGATTCTGATGGCAGTTTGCATAATGGTTTGCGGGTATTCAGTATCCGCACAGACCCAAAGACCCAAGAATGTACAAGTTGCTCTTAGGGCTAAATGGCCTGGTACCTCACTCCTTCTTGAAGCTGGGTATGTCATTCATCAATCGTTTTTTTTCTTTCTTTTTTTTAAAGAACTGCTACACACAATCCCTAATTCTACACCACTTAAAACCCACCTAATATTTGATGAGTCCATGTTATTGATATTCTGCTATGATCTGCAAACAAGCTAAACACTTAATGGTTAAGATATTGATCTGTTTGATGAATGTTAGCTGAAGCTTCCACCTGATGAGATTGGGTACTTTAAAAAAAAAATAAAAAATGGTTGCATCCTTGAGAAAAAGATGTTTAGGTAATGCTTATATGAGTATCTGTGCCATCCACTGGTGGTGTAATACTGTAATGATGTTATAGGAGTTGTATCATTTACTTTGTTTTTTTTTTTTTTGTATTTAAGAAAATAAATTAGAACAATAGAAGACAGGAAAGAAAGAAAAAGAAAAGTGAAAGGGGGAAAACATATAGTCTGATTGAATTTTATTAATTTTTGTTTTGATTACTTGCAATTATAAGTATGCTGTACTTGTATTCTCAGAAAAATGAATACTTTGGCATTGAAAAGTAGGTTCATAATATGTACCTCAACTGAAAACTTATATGCTTACTGCTAAGCTGCCTGAAACATGTTAAACGATCTAAAGAAGTTCACTATTTGATCTTTTTTGTTTTGTTTTTTTTGTTTCGCACATTTTAGCTTTGTGTTGATAAAAGAAAGCTGAATACTTTTATGACAAGTAACCCAAATCTTTTCCAAATATCTGCTTGGTGAATTACATGCAAAAAAGATACTACTTAGAAGTAAATTTGGTTCTACAAAGTGTGGTGTGCTCCGATGCGCTTTGGTCCCAAAATCCGATGCGTGATGTGCGTGCATCATGTATACATGGTGCTTGTAATTAGAAAATACTAAGAAATTAATTATACATTACAATATTATGTTGTTAATACTTAAACATAAAACATACTTATGTTACTATCTTAAGATATATATATATAAATAAAAAACCAATCAACATGTTACTATCTTCACAAATACATAGAATCAATCAAAATTTTGAATCAATCAACAGATTTATTAACACTAAAACAGATTATTAGATTATCAAACGTGTGAATCAATCAACAAAATATAAAAACCAGAAGAAGAAGTAGAGTATTGGAACTTGAAACATGAAAGAATAAAAGAAGAACCGAGAAGAAGAAACCAGAAACAACCCGAAGAAGTCGAACCACTGATTCGGAAACTTGAAACCTGAAACTTCAAACAAGTAAACGCACTACTATATAGCGTTGAATGGAAAAATTGCTTTGAATTTAAAATGGTGATGTAAGACATCTTATACTTAGAAGTAGTAATTTTTTCTATTAGAGGTGGCATTATTGACTATGAATTTAGTTATGGACGGCTTAACTGAGCCATTGAGGTTGTATTTTCTCATATGGGCAAATAAATTTGCTTAGCTAAAAGTGAAAATGTCAAATTAGTCAAAGTCATCCAAAGTCTATTTTTATTGCATACAATCTTATGTCATTATTTAACGTTTAAAATTATTATTGTGTCAATGTTGTTTCTGTAACTATAATTAAAACATTGGCTATTTATAGAAACATGTAAAAAATTGCTTGTGGGTCAATCCTACTCATATTACCAATGACCCATTTCAATTTGATTCATTACCATCCAACCCATTTCGCTATCTCTACTGAAATGTAATACTTCTTTATGAATAATCTAATACGTGTCGTTTAAGAATTCTTGCAGGCTAACGTATCATAAATTGTGTTTAACAGGGAATTACTCTCTAAAGAATGGAAAGACCATTTTTGGGAATTCATTGAGGTGTGGCTTGATAACGAAAGTGGAAATACAGATAGTTACACTGCCAAAGATTGCTTGCAAAAAATTTATAATTATGGGAAATCGCTTGTGACTGGACAATTGACATCAGTGTTTGAATTATCTCTTACTCTTCGTTCTTCATCACCAAGATTAGTGCTTTATCAGCAATTAGCAGAAGAATCTCTTTCTTCATTCCCATTATCTGATGACATAAATACTAATGTTATTGATGGCGGGGCATCTGAATCAAACGAAGGCAAAGAAGCCAGAAAGGCTGATTCTTTGCTTGTAGGTATCAATCCAAGAAGTCCTGGGGGAAAATGTTGCTGGGTGGACACAGGTGGGGCCTTGTTTTTTGATCTCCCGGAGCTTCAATCGTGGCTTCATAATCCTCATAAGTAAGTTCTTCTAACTTTATTTGATGTTGGAAATTTAAGCAATTATGTAAACTATGTAAGCTTTAAATTGATATGTTGAATTCCTAGAAAAACTGTGGGGATTTCTGAAAAGCACATGTGACAATTGGGAACTTTCCGTGATGGATATTCCTTCTTTCTAGATGTGGCAATTTTAATCCTTGAACAGGTTGTTTTGGCTTGTGTTTTATATCGAACGAGTCAAAGTGATTGTTTTTATTGAAAAAGGGAATGAGTCAAACAGGTTGAAAGTCGGCCAAAGTCTCTTTTAATGCATACGACCTTCTAAACGTTTTATTCATATATTTAAGTCATTATTATAGTAATATTGTTTTTTGGTTACCAAAATTAAGGCATTACTTTCTATAACAGTTACTTTTGAAAATGGATAAATAAGTGTTTATGGGTCAACGAAACCAGATTGTCCTAACAAGTGAGTCTTGACCTTCTTGCCACTGTTTCTATCGTTTCATGCTTATAATAGCATCTACTACTGCAGGGATGGAAATATATTTCAGCAGCCTGAACTTTTCGATTTTGATCACGTTTACTTTGATTCATCTACTGGGAGTCCAATTGCCATATTGTATGGAGCTCTTGGGACGGAATGCTTTAAAGAATTTCATAGGATCTTGGTGGAAGCAGCCAAAGAGGTCAATTAAAACTATCTTTTTTCCAGAAATCACTTTTGCTATTTTCCTGTAGTAGCCTTTTTATTTAACTATTTATATGAAACGAAATAGTTATATAAGTGATGTGTATTTTGCTGAACGATATATAATTTACAAAACTAAAACTAAGAGATGAGTTGGTATGAAAGTATGCTTCAAGTAGAGAAGACAGCAAGAGAAAACTTTCATATGTGTATGCACACTGTAAAGTAGGCTTATTACTTATTGTGAAGTTGGTTGCACTATATGTTATGCTTGTTGTGGCTTGAAAATCTTCTTAGATAATGTTAATATGTTATAGATGCTATAGATTACTTGCTGACTAAGTTAAAACAATTCACAGGGGAAAGTCAAGTACGTTGTAAGGCCTGTATTGCCTTCAGGCTGTGAATCAAAAAGTGGTCATTGCGGAGCAGTAGGTACAGGAGAACCCTTGAATTTGGGTGGTTATGGTGTAGAACTCGCGTTAAAGAATATGGAATATAAGGCCATGGATGACAGTGAAATAAAGAAAGGTCAGTGTAAAGCTGCAGACTTGTTTCTATACTAAATTAGTTCATGTCTTGAAAGTGAAATCTTATCTGTCAGTTCAAATTTTATTCATTTATCTTTTATCCTTTTTTGTTTAACATAAATGTAAAATGGGATACATGATCGTTCGATTTGTGTTCATGGTGACAACACAAGGATCCAAGAAGATTACATTAAACATGGCGGGAAGAGCGTAAAACTCAATCATTCTGTCGATGAAAATTAATGTATTAAATGTCATTACAAAAGTACTTGTTAAATAACCGTGTCGGGTTTTATTTGAATAAAGCAATGTAGGTTTTCAGTTGTAATATTTGAATATGTTAGTGGTAACTTTTACAACGATTTTGACATGTTTGTTTTTAGGTTTTTTCTTGTTTTCTCCCTTTTTCTTACTTGTTTGATCTGTTAACAATGAATATAACCCCAGTTGACCTACTTGAATATGAAAATGCAGGTGTCACTTTAGAAGATCCTCACACTGAAGATCTTAGCCAAGAAGTTAGAGGGTTCATCTTCTCTAAAATTTTGGTACTTGACTTTACCTTTTTTATGTTCCATGTTTTTCCATCCTTATCCACGTGAGACCATTGTTTAGTTCTGAAGCTGCATACATGTAGAATCAGACTTTTTGTCTAAGTAACTAGTTTTAGATATATATATCTTTCACATTCTAGACGGCATGTCGGCTTTTGTTCCCATTACATTTTAAACCATCTTCATTCAGTTGTTTCTCCTTTTTTATATATGTTCTTGACAACTTCAACCACTTCATATTTACTTATTTTTCGGTAGAGATGTCAATTTTGACCCATGTACTTTGTCAATGGACCTATTTGGGTTACGTATTATATTTAACAGGTCAAATGAGTAGAAAAGAAAGTAAGTTAAAAGGACAAAAAGTCAACTGATTCGGACGAGTCAAATGTGTAGAAACTTGAAAGTCACGTAAAGTCTATTTTTATTGCATTTATCTTCCTAAATCATTTGTTCAAAAAATCATATTATTGTTAAAATTATATAATTTGTGTATATGTATTTGACACAGTTTTAGAAAAAGTACTGAGCCAATAACCGACAGTTACGGGCTTTTTTTGGTTATAAGGGAAGGCAGTTTGGTTAATACGGTTAAATGCCGGTTTTTGGCTCGTGTTAATTCAAATGCATTCCTGTTCATAATGCAATCGCATTTCAGGCCAAATAGGAAATCAATAAACATTTTACTTTATAAAAGAGGAGGCAAGTGATACACTATTACAAAAATTTGTAACATATCTTTTCTGACATACAATATATTATTCATGAAAAATAAAGGAATATAAAGGTTGAGTGTTAGTGACGGTTCAGTTTGGTTATTTACACACATATAACCATAACCCAACCATAATACTATAAGAATGGGTTAAAAAAATCATAACCGAACCTTCGTTTTCTCAATTGGTTCTGCCTTTTCAGTTCAGTTTTCTGCTCATCCCTAAAAAAAGTGTTTTATGCCAACCTGACCCATTTTGGCCTGCATAACTGCCCTTTTTGACCCGTTATACATCCTGCCTAGGCCTGGCAAAATATACTTGGCTATCATCAAATCAATCAAATATCAGAAACAAAAGCAATAAGTAACTGATATTTATAATATATTGATATTGATATTGATTTAACATCTTTGATAAAAATAAAAGAATTACATAAAAAGAAAACTTATAGACTATGTTCATAACTTGATTTCGTTGCATGTTAAATTTACGATTCTAGATTTCTAATTAAATATGGTTAACTATGAAGCAAAAGTCTTTTTCCAGAAGTGAACATTTAGATTCGGTCTGTCATGCATTTAAAATGCCTTTTCAATTGGGTCACATTGTTTTTTTTTATCTCAACCCATTCTGACCCATGCCTGTTTTGACCCGTGCCCGTTTTGGCTCGTGCCCCGTTTTAACCCATACTAAATTAGCCCGTTTTGACCTGAGCCCATTCTGACCCGAACCCGTTTTAACCCGCCAGCCTGCCCAGCCCGACCCGCCCATTTTGCCAGGCCTAATCCCGTCCATCCCATCCATCCCATCCATCCCACCCATTTTCCCACCTCGATGTTTGTGATGATGTCTACTTTAAGCTAAAACTTCTGAATGCCTTTTCGTAGCAAAAAAAGTTGGCGTGTTACGTAAGAATGATCATTTAAACATTTTATGTTTGTGTCACTCATTTCAAGAATGAATTTAAAGGGTCCTTGTCAGTGACAGCATAATTTCTATAGAAGTTCAGAAAAAAATCCCCTTGATTGCGTTTGGAGTTGATCAGCATGTTCTTTTCTACTAATGCAGGAAAGGAAACCAGAACTGACCTCTGAAATAATGGCTTTCAGAGATTCTCTCTTGTCATCAACAGTGTCTGATACACTTAACGTCTGGGAGTTGAAGGGTAGCTATACAATTTTCTTTAAAGAAAAAAAATGTTACATGTATTTTGGGTCTTGTTACTAATGCAGCCTTCATTTTTATATTTGTGCTCTTAACAACAGATCTAGGACATCAAACTGTACAAAAGATTGTTCATGCATCAGATCCTCTTCACTCTATGCAAGAAATTAATCAAAATTTCCCTAGTGTCGTCTCTTACTTGTCACGTATGAAGGTAAGTTCTCTCTTTTCCTTTTACATTTACTATATTACCCAACATATTGTTTTGCAAAATAAATTAATCGCTTATAATTCATGCAGCTTGATGATTCAATTAAAGATGAAATACTTGCAAATCAGCGAATGATCCCACCTGGCAAGTCCTTAATGGCTCTGAATGGTGCTTTAATCGATATTGAGGATATCGACCTTTTTCTGTAATGTTTCTTCCCATTCTATCATTAATTTTTCAATCCGTCTGCTTATGAATGGGTCGATTCGGGTTTTTAATATAGCTAAAATAATTAAAAAATAATACAAAACGGAACAAGCCATATGTGTTAAACATGTTGTAAGTTGCCCAAAATGTATTTTTAATACGTAAGTGAATTATTTAGCTAAAAGTTAGATTATTATTGAAATAATACAACTTTTTTATTATATTTAACATGGTAATATTGTATAAATAGTATAAAGTTTGGATATTAAGTGTATTGGGTCAATCTGACCTGACCCTTTACAACAATTCCACACTAAAACCAGCTGACTCCCCACCCCCACCCACCCACCCACCACCGCCACCACCACCACACACACACAAGTCTTGCTACCTCTATTCTGGAGCAAATAAACTTTTGTGCTTATAATCGAGTGTTGTATTTCTTTGGAAGGTTGATTGACATGGTCCATCAGGAATTGTCTTTAGCAGATCAATATACAAAACTGAAGGTAACAATTCTTCATTCTTCTCAGACGTTGATTAAAATGATTAATTATTTTTGGTTTAATCATATTTGTGTCGAACTTTACTTCTACTTGAAAACCACATCTAATTGATGTTACATATTCTAGATTCCTTCAAGCACAATTCGGAAACTGCTGTCAACTCTTCCTCCTCCTGAATCCAATTCATTTCGAGTTGACTTCCGTTCTGACCACGTTCAGTATATCAATGACTTAGAGGTGGATGCTAGGTACAAGCAATGGCGGAGTAGCCTTAATGAGGTATGCTGTAATTTTTTTTTTTCAAAAGTTTCTGATTTAATGCACATGTAAGCTCAGAAAGGAGTTTTAAATTTATTTTTATTTGGTAACATTTTCGGGTTTATTGCTGTAGCTTCTAATGCCTGTCTTCCCTGGACAATTACGCTACATCCGTAAGAACCTGTTTCATGCAGTCTATGTGTTGGATCCTGCCTCTATTTGTGGACTTGAGGTAACCAGCAATTTTGACCCATACACTTATTTACTGGTCAAATTGGTTCTGACTTAAAATAAAAAAAATAGCTAATAAGGAAACGGTTTATATGGTTTGAACGGATCAAAAGCTTGTAAATAACACGTTGTCTGTAATCATATCTAACACACAAGTTATATATAATTTTTCTTTTCAGACCCGTTACTCAACCTGCCTGTCTTGCCCATTTTGATTTTCCTGAAGGAGTCATATATTTTAACTATGCTATGTTTTGCAGACAATTGACACGATTGTCACTATGTTTGAGAATAGCCTCCCAGTAAAGTTTGGAGTGATATTGTATTCTACAAAAATGATTGAGACACTTGAGGCGAATGGTGGAGAATTCCCACCTCTTGAAAGCGACGTCCAAATTAAAGAAGATATCTCAAGCTTGGTGATGACTTATTTTCTTTCTTATTTAATATTGGTTTTCTTCATGCTTTAGGAAAATCATGAAAGTTAATAAGTTCGCAATTACATCATCCTATACATTTTCTCGAATCAAATGGAACCATTGATTCATTTCAAGTTATAAAAAATAACGTGTACGGAATTACTGTATATATACGTCAAGGACAAACAGTAATCATTCTGTCAATGTGCAATTAAGTAGTTCATTGTCCTGTCATATTAGTTTTTTCTTTAATTATCCCTTCAAGTACAAATGAAAAAAAAATCCTTCACATGTGGATACGGATAATTTGATAAACTATACACACAATCTCACAAGACACACATGAATGTTGAATGAGGAATTGAATCTATATGAATGAGAATCATACTATATAATCTTTTTCTAGCGTATGAGGGCAAAATGTCAAATTGTATAGCCATTTTCAGACACTAGTCCAATTCACTAACAGAAATCATATCACATGCTTCTTAAATTATATCTACTCATAAGATTTCAATCCCAAATGTAGTTTAGTCATGTGATTGTTGTATACCCTGTTTATAACCACCCTTCACTTTCATCATTCTTTTTCTATGTGCTTCATGATTCTTATATGTTACATTTTGTTCGCTAATCAATACCGTGTACTCTAACGAAATGCAGACTATACGCCTTTTCTTTTATATCAAAGAAAGTCTTGGGATGCTGAAAGCTTTTGAATTTCTCAGCAATGTACGAGTTTGTTAGTAAATATGCAATCATATCATGAATTTCACCAGATTTGTTACATAGCAAATGGTTTATTGATAGCTTGATTAAATGTTATGTAGGTAAACAAACTGCGGATGGATTCAGGGGATGAAGATGCACCAGTGTTGGACCATGTGGAGGGGGCGTTTGTAGAAACACTATTGTAAGCTGTGAATGTTATCTTTAACCCGGATAAATGCTGTTTTTGTTATTC
>JBCNJP010000025.1:34342757-34368033 GCA_039602395.1 Deinandra increscens subsp. villosa
AAATTTCAGAAAATATTTTTATTGGTCATGGATTTATTCCGCCATATTTCGACCGGATTTCTAGTTTTTGTTGACGTCAAGACCACGTTAGCCAACGACCACTGACGAACTGGTTTCGCTTCTCGGTTAAGTTTGTGACTGTTTCGTTATGTCTCACTCCAAGTTGTGTAGTTGATGCAGCGCTGATGTCATCTAACCGAATTAACTGGAATCTCAGTTAAATATTGGAATATTCCGTTAAATCTCTAACGGAAGGCCCGTTACTTGAATAAAATTGACGGTTTTCTCAGATCTATTCCAAATTGCACCGTTTGACTCAGAATTCTTCACGGAATATTTTTTCCAAGCTCGATTTTCTTTGCCAAAATTACGAAGACTCTGGTTATAAATAAATTTCTCGTTTACGCTCGGGATCTCAGTTTTTTCACCGATTTGACATTATTTTTGCATCCAACCCAGTCACGCGGAACAAGTTCAGTATTTATGGATCATTCACAACTGTCAGTACCCGGCTTCCGGTTTTTCGCAAGATTGTCCGATTTCAGCATTTTAGTACCGTTTTCTCTTCAGAACTGAGCGGAACGGTTCCACTCTCTGCATCTGATTTTCCGCTTCCGCATCAGATGTTTTCAGAGGGATCTAGAGAAAAGGGGGAACTTTTATGGATTTGGATTATCGGGTCGATTATCTGAAGTTGGAGCATTTTCAGTGATTGATTGGTTTATCTGATTCGGTTTGTTGCGAATTTGACTCCGATGTTCACCATTCTTAGTATTGTACCCGACCGTGTGAACCAAGTGAACTGCAGCACTTGGATCTCAACTGGAGCAACAAGAACAGTAGAAGCTTATTCAAAGGGGGAATCTTTACAACAGAAAGATTCCGGTTTATCAGTTATTCTTCGAAGATGTACGACAGAGTGGTCCTTCACCAGTGTGACAGATTTGACAGCGTCAGTCAAGGGGGGATTGTTGGAACTATTAATAAGTGTGACTAACGCCATCAAGTATATTCTCGAATAATTCGGTTGAAGAATCCATTGTGATTTGATTTAGAGACGCAGGTTGTGATGATCGAGGCTTGCAAGTTTGGACCGAAGACGTTTTCTTGAAAAGTCAACTGTTCCAGTCAACGGTCAACGTAAAAGTCAACGGAAGATCAGTTCGAGCGAGTCAAGCTTCATATTAATTAAATCAACTTTGATTTAATTAATAATTTACTTTAGTTGTTTATTTGTAATAAGCTCATTTTATTTTTGTGTCTTGCTAGTTAGTGGGCTAGTGAGCACATGGGCTCTCCTATATATAGGGTGAGTGCCCTCATTTGTAGAGTGATGATTCTTAGAGTGAGTGAGCACCATTCTAGAGAGAGAGAGAGTCTCACATTGGGTTTGAGCTCAACCCAATGTGACCATGGATTTCCTATGACGAGTTTGTAATCATTCGGTTCGTTGTAATCATTCAACAATAATCAATGAATCGTTTGATTTTATCATTTCTTATTATAGATTATCTTTGATTCTCATCATCCCGTCTCCTCATCTCATCATCGTTCTTGCTCACGATCGGGATTCTCGATGTGAAATCGCTCCTGAAAAATGGGGCGGCATGAATACTGGTGTGGTAATTGTTGTTGTATGAAACTCGCATAAGGGCAAGTGTTCATCCCAGTTTTTACCAAAATCGATTGCGCAGGCACGCAACATGTCTTCCAGGGTTTGGATTGTTTGTTCACTCTGGCCATCGGTCTGGGGATGGTAAGCAGTACTCATGTCAAGTTGAGTACCCATGGCTACATGCAACGATTGCCATGGCGGGATGATTGAAACAGGAGTCCCATGGTGGGAGAATATATCTTTCATGTAGAGGGTAGTTAGTCGTTCCATGGAATCCTTTTCCTTCATGGGTAGGAAGTGAGCTGATTTCGTTAGGCGGTCGATGATAACCCAAATAGTATCGTTACCATTTCGGCTCTTCGGTAGCTTAGTGATGAAATCCATGGCGATACGTTCCCATTTCCACTCAGGGATTATCGGTTGGACAAGCAAACCGGATGGTTTCTGATATTCGGCCTTAACTTTGGCACACGTTAAACACTTACCGACGTAAGTGGCAACTTCCATCTTCATGTTGGGCCACCAGTAAAGTTCTTTCAGTCCATGGTACATCTTGTCAGCACCAGGGTGGATTGAGTACTTTGATTTGTGAGCTTCGTTCAGAACCAGATTTCTGATATCTCCGCACTTAGGTACCCAAAGTCGATTCATGAAGTATCTGGCACCGTCGGATTTGATCTCGAATTGACGGTCCATACCTCGTAGGCCTTCGTTTCCGACGTTCTCTTCTTTAAGAGATTCTAGTTGGGCATCACGAATCTTGGAGGGTAGACCGGTATGAATGGTCAATGCAAGGGATCTGACAAGAAGTGACTTCACACGATCCTTACGATTCAAGGCATCTGCTGCCACGTTTTCCTTTCCAGGATGAGTTTGAGATGTTGTTCGTGTTCTTTCTTACTATAGGAGTAGATCATAAGTCGATGAACATGATAACGAATTTGTCGAGATAGGGTTTACACACACAATTCATGAGGTCTATGAATACTGCAGGCGCGTTGGTTAACCCGAAGGGCATAACTAGGAATTTGTAGTTGCCGTAACGAGTCCTAAAAGCAGTTTTAGCGACATCTTCATCTCGAACCTTCAGTTGATGGTAACCGGAGCGTAAATCAATCTTAGAGTAGAAGCTTGATCCTTGGAGTTGGTCGAACAAGTCGTCAATCCTTGGGAGAGGATACCGGTTCTTCACCATTAACTTGTTCAGTTCTTGGTAGTCGATATACAAACGGAATGATCCGTCCTTCTTCTTGACGAATAGGACTGGGGCTCCCCAGGGTGAGAAGCTCGGTCTGATAAGTCCCTTATCAAGAAGTTCTTGTAGCTGATTTGACAACTCCTTCATTTCTGATGAAGCTAAACGATACGTTGATCGGGAAATTGGTGCAGCTCCAAGAACCAAATCGCTATGAAATTCTACCTGTCGAGGCGGTGGTGGACCAGGTAGATCGGAAGGAAACACGTCGGCGAAATCCCGAACGATTGGAACGTCTTCGATCTTCTTCTCCTTGGATTTCTTGGTAGATACATTTGCTAGAAGGGCAGGATAACCCTTCCGGAGGCATTTCTGAGCCTTCCTGCATGAAATGATGTGAAGCTTTGTATCGACACGATCTCCTTGAATGGTCAAGGTTTCGTTGTTAGCTAGGGGAATCTTGACCTGCTTCTCGTGGAAAAACTATTTCCGCATGATTAGCGGACAACCAATCCATTCCAACTACTACATCGAAGCTTCTGAGCTGGACGGGCAGGAGGTCTATGTTGAACTTGTGTCCTAATAGATCCAGTGAACAATCTTGGAGCATTTCACGCGCTTCAATTTGTTTACCATTGGCCAATTCGATTATATACTTAGTGTCTAATTTCGTAGGGGTGATATTAAAAATAGAGCTAAAATCACTAGACACAAAGCTTTTATCAGCACCGGTGTCAAATAAAACGGATGCATAATGTTCTTTTAACAGAAACGTACCCGTAACAGTGTGCGGGTCTTGTCGTGCTTCAGTCGCATTCAGCACGAACGCTCTTCCATGTGTAGCATCATTTCCTGGTTTCTTCAGCTTAGGACAATCGCTTTTGATGTGACCAGAGTTCCCACATTCGTAGCAGGTGTTAGTGGTCTGAACTTTGTTTGCACGAATCGCACAGTCCCGATAGATGTGACCTTTAGCTTTGCAATTCTTGCAGTAAACGTTACTGCAGTCTAGAGTGTGGTGTGGGTTACACAGGGGCAGATTGCTGGTGTAACCATTTCTCTTTGCATCAGCGGCAGGTGCAACAGCTGCATAAGCCTTGATGGCTTTTGGAACTTCAGCAGTAGGAGTTTCTGCAGGTTTCTTCTTCTTCCAATCATAACCACGTTTGCGCTTGTGGTCAGGTTTGACGTTAGCAGAGGAGGTGGGTGGAATAATAGCAAACTTAACTTTAGAGGTTTTCTTGGCGAATGACGTACCTTGGCGGGCAGCTTGGTAGGTCAAGCTGTGGGCCAAACGTACGGCGCTCTGGAGGGTAGCAGGGTTAGATGACATGACATTTCCCTGGATGAGAGGGGAGAGTCCCCAGATGTACCTCTCTATCTTCTTGTATAGAGGAGTAACTATAATGGAGCACAGGTGTGCTAGTTCATGGAAACGTCGAGTGTATCCGGCTATGTCGTCACCAAACATGGTCAGATTCCAGAATTCAACTTCCAGGCGTTGCACTTCTTCTCGAGGGCAGTACTCATCTCTCATGAGTACCTTTACATCTTCCCAAGACATGGAGTAGGCAAGATCCCGTCCCAAAGTTTCAGCATAGGAATTCCACCAGGTTAGTACACCTTCGCTGAAGACGCAACTGGCGTACTTGACCTTGTATTCCTCTGGGCAGTTGCACATACGATAGACGGATTCAGTTTACTCGAACCATCGGATCAGTCCCGAGTACCTCTTGTATCATCCTGGAAAGGCAAACGTGGTAGCAGATGCCTTGAGTCGTAAGGATCCTGTGAAGTCACTTCGTGTCAGATCCCTTGCATTGACCATTCATACCGGTCTACCCTCCAAGATTCGTGATGCCCAACTAGAAGCTCTTAAAGAAGAGAACGTCGGAAACGAAGGCCTACGAGGTATGGACCGTCAATTCGAGATCAAATCCGACGGTGCCAGATACTTCATGAATCGACTTTGGGTGCCTATGTACGGAGACCTCAGAACACTGGTTCTGAACGAAGCTCACAAATCAAAGTACTCAATCCACCCTGGTGCTGATAAGATGTACCACGAACTGAAAGAACTTTACTGGTGGCCCAACATGAAGATGGAAGTTGCCACTTACGTTGGTAAGTGTTTAACGTGCGCCAAAGATAAGGCTGAATATCAGAAACCATCCGGTTTGCTTGTCCAACCGATAATTCCTTAGTGGAAATGGGAACGTATCGCCATGGATTTCATCACCAAGCTACCGAAGAGCCGAAATGGTAACGATACTATTTGGGTTATCATCGACCGCCTAACGAAATCAGCTCACTTCCTGCCCATGAAGGAAAAGGATTCCATGGAACGACTAACTACCCTCTACATGAAAGAGATATTCTCCCGCCATGGGACCCCCGTTTCAATCATCTCTGATAGAGATAGTCGCTTCACGTCCAACTTCTGGCAATCGTTGCATGAAGCCCTGGGTACTCAACTTGACATGAGTACTGCTTACCATCCCAGACCGATGGCCAGGGTGAACGAACAATCCAAACCCTGCAAGGCATGTTGCGTGCCTGCGCAATCGATTTTGGTAAAAAGTAGGATGAACACTTGCCCTTATGCAAGTTTTCATACAACAACAGTTATCACACCAGTATTCAAGCCGCCCCATTCGAGGCACTTTATGGTCAAAAGAGCCGATCTCCCATCTGTTGGTTTGAAGTTAGAGACAGCCAAATTACCGGTCCGGAACTAGTAATCGAGACCACCGAAAGGGTCTCGCAAATTCGAAACCGTCTGAACGCCGCCCATGATCGTCAGATGAGCTACGCTGACGTCCGACGGAAACCCCTATCATTAGAAATCGGTGATAAAGTTCTTCTGAAAGTTGCTCCGTGGAAAGGAGTCATCCGTTTTGGCAAACGTGGTAAGCTAAACCATCGATACATTGGTCCATTTCAGATCCTTGAGAAGATCGGACCAGTAGCTTACAGACTACAACTTCCAGCCGAACTTAGTAGCGTACACGACGTTTTCCACGTCTGTAACTTGAAGAAGTGCCTTGCCGACGAATCGCTTGTCATTCCTCTCGATGAAATTCAAGTTGACGAAACCCTTCATTTCGTGGAAGAGCCTCCTGAAATCGTCGACCACGAAGTCAAGAAGCTAAAACGAAGTCGAATTCCCATCGTTAAGGTTTGATGGAACTCCTGCCGCGGATCTGAGTATACTTGGGAACGTGAAGACAGGTTCAAAGCCAAGTACCCACACCTTTTTCCCAACCCAGCTTCTGTAGACGCCGCAGTCTGAATTTCGGGACGAAATACCTTCAACTAGGGGAGAATGTGACAACCCGTAAGTTTCCTAAGTAAAATCATATAATAATACGTGTAATTAACTGTTTTTATGTGCATAAAATCTGTGTTTTAGTTAACGTAGATAACGTATTATGCAATTACCCATTAGTCTTGGCATAACCCTAAATTAACATTTCAACGATCGACCTTAAAAACAATGATATCATATGTATATATATATATCCGATGGAATTTCAATAACAAGAAATTTCACCACAACGTATGTGGTTTAATATAAAAAGAATTTTTATATTACTTCGCCACCTTTGTAGTATTTTGTTATACGGTTAAAGTTTGTAAACACTATTTGACGTAAAATAATCATTGAACGACAGCGTTTATCCATTTATTTATCGACTACGTCAAATAATAAATCATCTTAACGTTTAGTATTTTTATAACGAAAAACCATTAGCTTTTTATATAAACATTTAACGTCAATGTTTTTCACCGGTTAACACCATTTGACTTTAAATAAGACTTGTTATCATTTCTATTTTTCTTGAACTCGACCCGTTAATCAACATGCATGTCCACGCCATGCATGATCCAACCCCTTGTCAACTTTGAGCCTAACTTGACCCGTCCCTCGTTCACGGCTCAAACCGACACCCGAACCTCCTCTTAATCGATTTCTAGTAACCATCCACCACCTTTTCTTAATCTTTCACTAATCTCCCAACCATAAAGCAATAACTATTCACCTTTTGTACCTCTACCTCATCATCATCTTACACAACCTTAACCATCACCTCACCACCCTAAAACCTAGTGTGTACAACCTTTGACTTCACCATCCTCCTCCCTCCTTGCTCCTCATGAACCCCCCTTCCCTTGGCTCTCTTCCTCACGGCTCACCCACCAAAACCGCCACCACCTCACTCACTTGAACCAGATACTCCCTTATTTGGTTTCTTTCTTTCTTTTGTGAGCTCCTATATATAGAACATTATAAAGGAAACCCTAGAGAACCCTCATTACCTCCCACCACACAAAAACACCCACACTCTTTCCCTCTCTTCTCCAAACTCGTCGCCACTCTCTCTCTCTACTCTCTCTAGCTTTTCTTCACCAAAACACAAGAATACTTGAAGATCAAGCATACTAGGAGCAACAAGGAGGCAAGATCTACCATTCTCCATCCATCTCCACATTTCCAACAAGTTAGTAGATATCATTTTCTTAGTTTTTCTCTAGTTAATCATGTTAACTAGTTACATTTTTCCATCTAGAACTCCAACCACAAGTCTTGGTTAAAAATGGTGACTTTAAACTTATATATTTCTTCAATGATGATAATAACTGTCATGACCGATTTCACTACAAGAATCATGATCTTGAGTGAGAACGAGGGTCGGATTCGAAAACCCTAGAGAGACGATGATGATTGAGATGAATCTAGGAAATCATAACAAGAAAGATGATAATCAAGTCGAATGATTTCATTGAACCGAATGATTAGTTACAAGAAATCATGACAAACACTCAATATCTCTCTAGAATCCATGACTCACTCTCCCTCTCTCTAGAATGGAAGCTCACACCACTCTACAAGAAAATCATCATCTCCACATTCAGAGACTCCTTTTCTTGTAATGGGCACCCTCACTATATACATAGTGAGGGTGACTAACTATAGTAAATATAAATGAACAAAAATTACAAGAAAAGCAAATAACATAAATATTAATTAAATCAAATTTGATTTAATTAATCCGAAGCTTGACTTGCTCGAACCGATCTTCCATTGACTTTTACGTTGACCGTTGACCCGAACGGTTGACTTTTCTAGAAAACGGTCTTCGGTCCAAACTCGCAAGCCTCGAACATCACAACCTGGTCTCTGAATCAATTCACATGGATTCTTCAGTCGAATGCTTCGGTAAACGAATTTGATGGCGTCAGTCACATAGATTTTTGTTCCAACATATTCCCCCTTGACTGATGCTTTCAAATCTGTTTAATTGCTGAAGATTCGCTATGTCGTACATCTTCAATGAGAAACTGATAAACTGGAGACAATCTGATGTAGAAATTCCCCCGCTGAATAAGCTTCTTCTATTCTTATTGCTCCAATAGAGAGCCAAGTGTTGCAGTTCACTCGGTTCACACGGTCGGGTACAATACTAAGAAAATGCTGAACATCGGAGTCAAAACCGCAACAAACTAAAGCAGATAAACCAATCAATCACTGAAAATGCTCCAACTTCAGATAATCGACCCGATATCCAAATTCAAATAGTTCCCCCTATTTCTCTAAATCCCTCCAAAAACATCCAATCGGAAGCGTAAAAATCAGATGCGGAGAGTCGAACCGTCGCGATCGGTTGCTTAGAGAAACCAGATAAACAATCTTGAAATCGGACAATCTTTCGAAAAACCAGAAGTCAGATGCTGACAGTTGTGAATAATCCGTGTGACTGAGGTTGGATGAAAAAATTAAAGATAAGTGTCAAATCTGTGAAAAAATTGAGATCCCGTGCGTAAATAATCATAACCGGAGTCTTCGTAATTTTGGGCGAAGAAAAACGAGCTCGGAATAATATTCCGTGAAGATCTCTGAGTTAATCTCGTGAAAATGGCGCGACCTAAAAAATTCCGTCAATTTTCGTCAAGAAACGACTTCTCGAGAGATTTAATCGGATAAATTCCAATATTTAACTGAGATTCCAGTTAATCCGGTAAAATGGCATCCGCACTGCATCAGCTAAAAATAAATCGTGAGACATAACGGAAAAAGCTGCATAATTCACCGGATAATTAGCAAACGTGTGCGAAACGTCAATAAACGTGAACCCCAATAAAAATATTCGGAATATATACATGACCAATAAAAAATTTTGCAATTCCGTTCTGCGACATCTTCGTTAGTCTCGTAAAAAACTGATAGAAAAATCCCCGCATTTTAACGAAAATGCTAAAAATTTAATTAGTCATAAAAAAACCTCAAAGAAACACACAATCTGTGTGAGGGCCTGATCAGCCAATCAGAAATTGGCAGCTAAAAGCTATCAACGAATCAGATTAACCAGATCTAACGGTGTAGATGTTGGATCCGTGTGAGGCAGCGCTGTCCAATAAGAGGCTGACATGCCTTGGCTTTCAACGGTTCTCTTATGAGAGTGGTCCCACGCGCCATGTTTCTGCCAACCAGATTTCGACAACAGCAAGTTTGACCTAGGTAACGACAAGGAGAGGAAAAAGAGTACAGAAAGTCAACATTCCCTAACTGCCCAATCACGACAGGCCACATCATCGTCTTCTCCAAAAGGTCGTGAACACCGAAACCCTAATACTACTCGCCGGATTTTTGGTAACCTTCGCCGGAAAAATGTAAAACACCCATATCTCAGTCAAATCTTAACGAAATCCATCGATTTTTATGTCGTTGAACTCGGATCTTGATTCTCTACAACCCTGGACGTTCAAAAATATCTGAAAGGATCTCGAACGAAAACCCAGTTGACAAGTCCGCTAACCAAACAAGTCCTCTAAAGCTTACCAGAAGTTCGCTAAGCATGAAACAAGTCCGCTAAAGCAAACCTCAAGTCCGCTAACACGACAACAAGTTCGCTAAGAATTAGTGGAAGTTCGCTAAGGAGAGGAAAAGTTCGCTAAGAACTCAACAGGTTCGCTAAATCCATCTTCATGCCTTCAAGAACTAAGAACAAATCTGGAAAATGATGAACAAGGAAAACCCTTACTTGGTGAACTTAAATATGCCCAGAAACGATAGGAAACCTTGATGTGATGCACGAGATGTGATAATAAACCATTTACGACATTATTGTAGCCACCAACAACACATAAACAGCAGCAAATCAGATCAAATCAGCTCCCAAATCTGGAAATCTTCAAGAACACGAAGAACACCATGAAACACACACTAGTGTGTGTTTTTCCAGATCTGCCCAAACTGTTCAGATTCAGACGAACCCGATGCTTCTAATGGATCCGAAAGGTTTGTATATAACCAATAGGTTGTGTTTAGGATCAATGATGGCAAATAAGTTGTGTTTAGGACCAATGATGGCCCAATAAGGTGTGTATATAACCAATAGGACCCGAAAGGTGTGTTTAGGGGCAACACGGGTCAATTGGTACCAATGAGTCCCAATAAGGAATATATATAACCAAAAAGTTGTGTTTAGGACCAATGATGGTCCAGTAAGGTGTGTATATAACCAATAGGTAGTGTTTAGGACCAATGATGGCCAATAAGTTGTGTTTAGGACCAATGATGGCCCAATAAATTGTGTATATAACTAATAGGACAAAAAGGGGTGTTTAGGGCCAACAAGGGTCAGTTCAGACCAATGTGTCCCAATACGGTGTGTATAAAACAATAAGTTGTGTTTAGGAGCAATGATGGCCCAATAAGGTGTGAATATAACCAATAAGACCAAAAGGGTGTGTTTAGGGGCAACAAGGGTCAGTTGGGACCAATGTGTCCCAATAAGGTGTGTATATAACCAATAAGTTGTGTTTAGGACCAATGATTGCCCAATAAGGTGTGTATATAACCAATAGGTTGTTTTTAGGACCACTGATGGCCAATAAGTTGTGTTTAGGACCAATGATGGCCCAATAAGGTGTGTACAAAAAGGTGTGTTTAGGGGCAACAAGGGTCAGTTAGGACCAATGAGTCCCAATAAGGTGTGTATATAACCAATAAGTGGTGTTTAGGACCAATGATGGCCCAATAAGTTGTGTATATAACCAATAGGTTGTGTTTAGGAACAATGATGGCAAATAAGTTATGTTTAAGACCAATGAGGGCCCAATAAGGTGTGTATATAACCAATAAGTTGTGTTTAGGACCAATGATTGCCTAATAAGGTTTGTATATAACCAATACGTTGTGTTTAGGACCAATGATGGCCAATAAGTTGTGTTTAGGACCAATGATGGTCCAATAAGGTGTGTATATAACTAATAGGACAAAAAAGGTGCGTTTAGGGGCAACAAGGGTCAGTTGGGACCAATGAGTTCCAATAAGGTGTGTATATAACCAATAGGTTGTGTTTAAGACCAATGATGGCCCAATAAGGTGTGTATATAACCAATAGGACCAAAAAGGTGTGTTTAGGGGCAATAAGGGTCAATTGGGACCAATGAGTCCCAATAAGGTGTGTATATAACAAATAAGTTGTGTTTAAGACCAATAATGGCCCAAAAAGGTGTGTATATAACCAATAGGTCGTGTTTAGGACCAATGATGGCCCAATAAAGTGTGTATATAACCAATAGGACGAAAAAGGTGTGTTTAGGGCCAACAAGGGTCAGTTGGGACCAATGTGTCCCAATAAGGTGTGTAATATAACCAATAAGTTGTGTTTAGGAGCAATGATAGCCCAATAAGGTGTGAATATAACCAATAGGACCAAAAAGGTGTGTTTAGGGGCAACAAGGGTCAGTTGGGACCAATGATTCCCAATAAGGTGTGTATATAACCTATAAATTGAATTTAGGAACAAAGATGGCCCAATAAGGTATGTATACAACCAATAGGACCAAAAAAGTGTGTTTATGGGAAACAAGGGTCAGTTAGGACCAATGTGTCCATATAAGGTGTGTATATAACCAATAAGTTATGTTTAGGACCAATGAGGGCCCAATAAGGTGTGTATATAACCAACAGGACCAAAAAGGTGAGTTTAGGGGAACAAGGGTCAGTTAGGACCAGTGAGTCCCAATAATGTGTGTATATAACTAATAAGTTGTGTTTAGGACCAATGATTGCCCAATAAGGTTTGTATATAACCAATAGGTTGTGTATAGGATCAATGATGGCAAATAAGTTGTGTTTAGGACCAATGATGGCCCAATAAGGTGTGTATATAACCAATAGGACCCGAAAGGTGTGTTTAGGGGCAACACGGGTCAATTAGTACCAATGAGTCCCAATAAGGAATATATATAACCAAAAAGTTGTGTTTAGGACCAATGATGGTCCAGTAAGGTGTGTATATAACCAATAGGTAGTGTTTAGGACCAATGATGGCCAATAAGTTGTGTTTAGGACCAATGATGGCCCAATAAATTGTGTATATGACTAATAGGACGAAAAAGGGGTGTTTAGGGCCAACAAGGGTCACTTGAGACCAATGTGTCCCAATAAGGTGTGTATATAACAATAAGTTGTGTTTAGGAGCAATGATGGCCCAATAAGGTGTGAATATAACCAATAAGACCAAAAGGGTGTGTTTAGGGGCAACAAGGGTCAGTTGGGACCAATGTGTCCCAATATGGTGTGTATATAACCAATAAGTTGTGTTTAGGACCAATGATTGCCCAATAAGGTGTGTATATAACCAATAGGTTGTTTTTAGGACCACTGATGGCCAATAAGTTGTGTTTAGGACCAATGATGGCCCAATAAGGTGTTTACAAAAAGGTGTGTTTAGGGGCAACAAGGGTCAGTTAGGACCAATGAGTCCCAATAAGGTGTGTATATAACCAATAAGTGGTGTTTAGGACCAATGATGGCCCAATAAGTTGTGTATATAACCAATAGGTTGTGTTTAGGAACAATGATGGCAAATAAGTTATGTTTAAGACCAATGAGGGCCCAATAAGGTGTGTATATAACCAATAAGTTGTGTTTAGGACCAATGATTGCCTAATAAGGTTTGTATATAACCAATACGTTGTGTTTAGGACCAATGATGGCTAATAAGTTGTGTTTAGGACCAATGATGGTCCAATAAGGTGTGTATATAACTAATAGGACAAAAAAGGTGCGTTTAGGGGCAACAAGGGTCAGTTGGGACCAATGAGTTCCAATAAGGTGTGTATATAACCAATAGGTTGTGTTTAAGACCAATGATGGCCCAATAAGGTGTGTATATAACCAATAGGACCAAAAAGGTGTGTTTAGGGGCAATAAGGGTCAATTGGGACCAATGAGTCCCAATAAGGTGTGTATATAACAAATAAGTTGTGTTTAAGACCAATAATGGCCCAAAAAGGTGTGTATATAACCAATAGGTCGTGTTTAGGACCAATGATGGCCCAATAAAGTGTGTATATAACCAATAGGACGAAAAAAGGTGTGTTTAGGGCCAACAAGGGTCAGTTGGGACCAATGTGTCCCAATAAGGTGTGTAATATAACCAATAAGTTGTGTTTAGGAGCAATGATAGCCCAATAAGGTGTGAATATAACCAATAAGACCAAAAAGGTGTGTTTAGGGGCAACAAGGGTCAGTTGGGACCAATGATTCCCAATAAGGTGTGTATATAACCTATAAATTGAATTTAGGAACAAAGATGGCCCAATAAGGTATGTATACAACCAATAGGACCAAAAAAGTGTGTTTATGGGAAACAAGGGTCAGTTAGGACCAATGTGTCCATATAAGGTGTGTATATAACCAATAAGTTATGTTTAGGACCAATGAGGGCCCAATAAGGTGTGTATATAACCAATAGGACCAAAAAGGTGTGTTTAGGGGAACAAGGGTCAGTTAGGACCAGTGAGTCCCAATAATCTGTGTATATAACTAATAAGTTGTGTTTAGGACCAATGATTGCCCAATAAGGTTTGTATATAACCAATAGGTTGTGTATAGGATCAATGATGGCAAATAAGTTGTGTTTAGGACCAATGATGGCCCAATAAGGTGTGTATATAACCAATAGGACCCGAAAGGTGTGTTTAGGGGCAACACGGGTCAATTGGTACCAATGAGTCCCAATAAGGAATATATATAACCAAAAAGTTGTGTTTAGGACCAATGATGGTCCAGTAAGGTGTGTATATAACCAATAGGTAGTGTTTAGGACCAATGATGGCCAATAAGTTGTGTTTAGGACCAATGATGGCCCAATAAATTGTGTATATGACTAATAGGACGAAAAAGGGGTGTTTAGGGCCAACAAGGGTCACTTGAGACCAATGTGTCCCAATAAGGTGTGTATATAACAATAAGTTGTGTTTAGGAGCAATGATGGCCCAATAAGGTGTGAATATAACCAATAAGACCAAAAGGGTGTGTTTAGGGGCAACAAGGGTCAGTTGGGACCAATGTGTCCCAATATGGTGTGTATATAACCAATAAGTTGTGTTTAGGACCAATGATTGCCCAATAAGGTGTGTATATAACCAATAGGTTGTTTTTAGGACCACTGATGGCCAATAAGTTGTGTTTAGGACCAATGATGGCCCAATAAGGTGTGTACAAAAAGGTGTGTTTAGGGGCAACAAGGGTCAGTTAGGACCAATGAGTCCCAATAAGGTGTGTATATAACCAATAAGTGGTGTTTAGGACCAATGATGGCCCAATAAGTTGTGTATATAACCAATAGGTTGTGTTTAGGAACAATGATGGCAAATAAGTTATGTTTAAGACCAATGAGGGCCCAATAAGGTGTGTATATAACCAATAAGTTGTGTTTAGGACCAATGATTGCCTAATAAGGTTTGTATATAACCAATACGTTGTGTTTAGGACCAATGATGGCCAATAAGTTGTGTTTAGGACCAATGATGGTCCAATAAGGTGTGTATATAACTAATAGGACAAAAAAGGTGCGTTTAGGGGCAACAAGGGTCAGTTGGGACCAATGAGTTCCAATAAGGTGTGTATATAACCAATAGGTTGTGTTTAAGACCAATGATGGCCCAATAAGGTGTGTATATAACCAATAGGACCAAAAAGGTGTGTTTAGGGGCAATAAGGGTCAATTGGGACCAATGAGTCCCAATAAGGTGTGTATATAACAAATAAGTTGTGTTTAAGACCAATAATGGCCCAAAAAGGTGTGTATATAACCAATAGGTCGTGTTTAGGACCAATGATGGCCCAATAAAGTGTGTATATAACCAATAGGACGAAAAAAGGTGTGTTTAGGGCCAACAAGGGTCAGTTGGGACCAATGTGTCCCAATAAGGTGTGTAATATAACCAATAAGTTGTGTTTAGGAGCAATGATAGCCCAATAAGGTGTGAATATAACCAATAAGACCAAAAAGGTGTGTTTAGGGGCAACAAGGGTCAGTTGGGACCAATGATTCCCAATAAGGTGTGTATATAACCTATAAATTGAATTTAGGAACAAAGATGGCCCAATAAGGTATGTATACAACCAATAGGACCAAAAAAGTGTGTTTATGGGAAACAAGGGTCAGTTAGGACCAATGTGTCCATATAAGGTGTGTATATAACCAATAAGTTATGTTTAGGACCAATGAGGGCCCAATAAGGTGTGTATATAACCAATAGGACCAAAAAGGTGTGTTTAGGGGAACAAGGGTCAGTTAGGACCAGTGAGCCCAATAATGTGTGTATATAACTAATAAGTTGTGTTTAGGACCAATGATTGCCCAATAAGGTTTGTATATAACCAATAGGTTGTGTATAGGATCAATGATGGCAAATAAGTTGTGTTTAGGACCAATGATGGCCCAATAAGGTGTGTATATAACCAATAGGACCCGAAAGGTGTGTTTAGGGGCAACACGGGTCAATTGTTACCAATGAGTCCCAATAAGGAATATATATAACCAAAAAGTTGTGTTTAGGACCAATGATGGTCCAGTAAGGTGTGTATATAACCAATAGGTAGTGTTTAGGACCAATGATGGCCAATAAGTTGTGTTAAGGACCAATGATGGCCCAATAAATTGTGTATATGACTAATAGGACGAAAAAGGGGTGTTTAGGGCCAACAAGGGTCACTTGAGACCAATGTGTCCCAATAAGGTGTGTATATAACAATAAGTTGTGTTTAGGAGCAATGATGGCCCAATAAGGTGTGAATATAACCAATAAGACCAAAAGGGTGTGTTTAGGGGCAACAAGGGTCAGTTGGGACCAATGTGTCCCAATATGGTGTGTATATAACCAATAAGTTGTGTTTAGGACCAATGATTGCCCAATAAGGTGTGTATATAACCAATAGGTTGTTTTTAGGACCACTGATGGCCAATAAGTTGTGTTTAGGACCAATGATGGCCCAATAAGGTGTGTACAAAAAGGTGTGTTTAGGGGCAACAAGGGTCAGTTTGGACCAATGAGTCCCAATAAGGTGTGTATATAACCAATAAGTGGTGTTTAGGACCAATGATGGCCCAATAAGTTGTGTATATAACCAATAGGTTGTGTTTAGGAACAATGATGGCAAATAAGTTATGTTTAAGACCAATGAGGGCCCAATAAGGTGTGTATATAACCAATAAGTTGTGTTTAGGACCAATGATTGCCTAATAAGGTTTGTATATAACCAATACGTTGTGTTTAGGACCAATGATGGCCAATAAGTTGTGTTTAGGACCAATGATGGTCCAATAAGGTGTGTATATAACTAATAGGACAAAAAAGGTGCGTTTAGGGGCAACAAGGGTCAGTTGGGACCAATGAGTTCCAATAAGGTGTGTATATAACCAATAGGTTGTGTTTAAGACCAATGATGGCCCAATAAGGTGTGTATATAACCAATAGGACCAAAAAGGTGTGTTTAGGGGCAATAAGGGTCAATTGGGACCAATGAGTCCCAATAAGGTGTGTATATAACAAATAAGTTGTGTTTAAGACCAATAATGGCCCAAAAAGGTGTGTATATAACCAATAGGTCGTGTTTAGGACCAATGATGGCCCAATAAAGTGTGTATATAACCAATAGGACGAAAAAGGTGTGTTTAGGGCCAACAAGGGTCAGTTTGGACCAATGTGTCCCAATAAGGTGTGTAATATAACCAATAAGTTGTGTTTAGGAGCAATGATAGCCCAATAAGGTGTGAATATAACCAATAAGACCAAAAAGGTGTGTTTAGGGGCAACAAGGGTCAGTTGGGACCAATGATTCCCAATAAGGTGTGTATATAACCTATAAATTGAATTTAGGAACAAAGATGGCCCAATAAGGTATGTATACAACCAATAGGACCAAAAAAGTGTGTTTATGGGAAACAAGGGTCAGTTAGGACCAATGTGTCCATATAAGGTGTGTATATAACCAATAAGTTATGTTTAGGACCAATGAGGGCCCAATAAGGTGTGTATATAACCAATAGGACCAAAAAGGTGTGTTTAGGGGAACAAGGGTCAGTTTGGACCAGTGAGTCCCAATAATCTGTGTATATAACTAATAAGTTGTGTTTAGGACCAATGATTGCCCAATAAGGTTTGTATATAACCAATAGGTTGTGTATAGGATCAATGATGGCAAATAAGTTGTGTTTAGGACCAATGATGGCCCAATAAGGTGTGTATATAACCAATAGGACCCGAAAGGTGTGTTTAGGGGCAACACGGGTCAATTGGTACCAATGAGTCCCAATAAGGAATATATATAACCAAAAAGTTGTGTTTAGGACCAATGATGGTCCAGTAAGGTGTGTATATAACCAATAGGTAGTGTTTAGGACCAATGATGGCCAATAAGTTGTGTTAAGGACCAATGATGGCCCAATAAATTGTGTATATGACTAATAGGACGAAAAAGGGGTGTTTAGGGCCAACAAGGGTCACTTGAGACCAATGTGTCCCAATAAGGTGTGTATATAACAATAAGTTGTGTTTAGGAGCAATGATGGCCCAATAAGGTGTGAATATAACCAATAAGACCAAAAGGGTGTGTTTAGGGGCAACAAGGGTCAGTTGGGACCAATGTGTCCCAATATGGTGTGTATATAACCAATAAGTTGTGTTTAGGACCAATGATTGCCCAATAAGGTGTGTATATAACCAATAGGTTGTTTTTAGGACCACTGATGGCCAATAAGTTGTGTTTAGGACCAATGATGGCCCAATAAGGTGTGTACAAAAAGGTGTGTTTAGGGGCAACAAGGGTCAGTTTGGACCAATGAGTCCCAATAAGGTGTGTATATAACCAATAAGTGGTGTTTAGGACCAATGATGGCCCAATAAGTTGTGTATATAACCAATAGGTTGTGTTTAGGAACAATGATGGCAAATAAGTTATGTTTAAGACCAATGAGGGCCCAATAAGGTGTGTATATAACCAATAAGTTGTGTTTAGGACCAATGATTGCCTAATAAGGTTTGTATATAACCAATACGTTGTGTTTAGGACCAATGATGGCCAATAAGTTGTGTTTAGGACCAATGATGGTCCAATAAGGTGTGTATATAACTAATAGGACAAAAAAGGTGCGTTTAGGGGCAACAAGGGTCAGTTGGGACCAATGAGTTCCAATAAGGTGTGTATATAACCAATAGGTTGTGTTTAAGACCAATGATGGCCCAATAAGGTGTGTATATAACCAATAGGACCAAAAAGGTGTGTTTAGGGGCAATAAGGGTCAATTGGGACCAATGAGTCCCAATAAGGTGTGTATATAACAAATAAGTTGTGTTTAAGACCAATAATGGCCCAAAAAGGTGTGTATATAACCAATAGGTCGTGTTTAGGACCAATGATGGCCCAATAAAGTGTGTATATAACCAATAGGACGAAAAAGGTGTGTTTAGGGCCAACAAGGGTCAGTTGGGACCAATGTGTCCCAATAAGGTGTGTAATATAACCAATAAGTTGTGTTTAGGAGCAATGATAGCCCAATAAGGTGTGAATATAACCAATAAGACCAAAAAGGTGTGTTTAGGGGCAACAAGGGTCAGTTGGGACCAATGATTCCCAATAAGGTGTGTATATAACCTATAAATTGAATTTAGGAACAAAGATGGCCCAATAAGGTATGTATACAACCAATAGGACCAAAAAAGTGTGTTTATGGGAAACAAGGGTCAGTTAGGACCAATGTGTCCATATAAGGTGTGTATATAACCAATAAGTTATGTTTAGGACCAATGAGGGCCCAATAAGGTGTGTATATAACCAATAGGACCAAAAAGGTGTGTTTAGGGGAACAAGGGTCAGTTTGGACCAGTGAGTCCCAATAATCTGTGTATATAACTAATAAGTTGTGTTTAGGACCAATGATTGCCCAATAAGGTTTGTATATAACCAATAGGTTGTGTATAGGATCAATGATGGCAAATAAGTTGTGTTTAGGACCAATGATGGCCCAATAAGGTGTGTATATAACCAATAGGACCCGAAAGGTGTGTTTAGGGGCAACACGAGTCAATTGGTACCAATGAGTCCCAATAAGGAATATATATAACCAAAAAGTTGTGTTTAGGACCAATGATGGTCCAGTAAGGTGTGTATATAACCAATAGGTAGTGTTTAGGACCAATGATGGCCAATAAGTTGTGTTTAGGACCAATGATGGCCCAATAAATTGTGTATATGACTAATAGGACGAAAAAGGGGTGTTTAGGGCCAACAAGGGTCACTTGAGACCAATGTGTCCCAATAAGGTGTGTATATAATAATAAGTTGTGTTTAGGAGCAATGATGGCCCAATAAGGTGTGAATATAACCAATAAGACCAAAAGGGTGTGTTTAGGGGCAACAAGGGTCAATTGGGACCAATGTGTCCCAATATGGTGTGTATATAACCAATAAGTTGTGTTTAGGACCAATGATTGCCCAATAAGGTGTGTATATAACCAATAGGTTGTTTTTAGGACCACTGATGGCCAATAAGTTGTGTTTAGGACCAATGATGGCCCAATAAGGTGTGTACAAAAAGGTGTGTTTAGGGGCAACAAGGGTCAGTTAGGACCAATGAGTCCCAATAAGGTGTGTATATAACCAATAAGTGGTGTTTAGGACCAATGATGGCCCAATAAGTTGTGTATATAACCAATAGGTTGTGTTTAGGAACAATGATGGCAAATATGTTATGTTTAAGACCAATGAGGGCCCAATAAGGTGTGTATATAACCAATAAGTTGTGTTTAGGACCAATGATTGCCTAATAAGGTTTGTATATAACCAATACGTTGTGTTTAGGACCAATGATGGCCAATAAGTTGTGTTTAGGACCAATGATGGTCCAATAAGGTGTGTATATAACTAATAGGACAAAAAAGGTGCGTTTAGGGGCAACAAGGGTCAGTTGGGACCAATGAGTTCCAATAAGGTGTGTATATAACCAATAGGTTGTGTTTAAGACCAATGATGGCCCAATAAGGTGTGTATATAACCAATAGGACCAAAAAGGTGTGTTTAAGGGCAATAAGGGTCAATTGGGACCAATGAGTCCCAATAAGGTGTGTATATAACAAATAAGTTGTGTTTAGGACCAATGATGGTCCAATAAGGTGTGTATATAACTAATAGGACAAAAAAGGTGCGTTTAGGGGCAACAAGGGTCAGTTGGGACCAATGAGTTCCAATAAGGTGTGTATATAACCAATAGGTTGTGTTTAAGACCAATGATGGCCCAATAAGGTGTGTATATAATCAATAGGACCAAAAAGGTGTGTTTAGGGGCAATAAGGGTCAATTGGGACCAATGAGTCCCAATAAGGTGTGTATATAACAAATAAGTTGTGTTTAAGACCAATAATGGCCCAAAAAGGTGTGTATATAACCAATAGGTCGTGTTTAGGACCAATGATGGCCCAATAAAGTGTGTATATAACCAATAGGACGAAAAAAGGTGTGTTTAGGGCCAACAAGGGTCAGTTGGGACCAATGTGTCCCAATAAGGTGTGTAATATAACCAATAAGTTGTGTTTAGGAGCAATGATAGCCCAATAAGGTGTGAATATAACCAATAAGACCAAAAAGGTGTGTTTAGGGGCAACAAGGGTCAGTTGGGACCAATGATTCCCAATAAGGTGTGTATATAACCTATAAATTGAATTTAGGAACAAAGATGGCCCAATAAGGTATGTATACAACCAATAGGACCAAAAAAGTGTGTTTATGGGAAACAAGGGTCAGTTAGGACCAATGTGTCCATATAAGGTGTGTATATAACCAATAAGTTATGTTTAGGACCAATGAGGGCCCAATAAGGTGTGTATATAACCAATAGGACCAAAAAGGTGTGTTTAGGGGAACAAGGGTCAGTTAGGACCAGTGAGCCCAATAATGTGTGTATATAACTAATAAGTTGTGTTTAGGACCAATGATTGCCCAATAAGGTTTGTATATAACCAATAGGTTGTGTATAGGATCAATGATGGCAAATAAGTTGTGTTTAGGACCAATGATGGCCCAATAAGGTGTGTATATAACCAATAGGACCCGAAAGGTGTGTTTAGGGGCAACACGGGTCAATTGTTACCAATGAGTCCCAATAAGGAATATATATAACCAAAAAGTTGTGTTTAGGACCAATGATGGTCCAGTAAGGTGTGTATATAACCAATAGGTAGTGTTTAGGACCAATGATGGCCAATAAGTTGTGTTAAGGACCAATGATGGCCCAATAAATTGTGTATATGACTAATAGGACGAAAAAGGGGTGTTTAGGGCCAACAAGGGTCACTTGAGACCAATGTGTCCCAATAAGGTGTGTATATAACAATAAGTTGTGTTTAGGAGCAATGATGGCCCAATAAGGTGTGAATATAACCAATAAGACCAAAAGGGTGTGTTTAGGGGCAACAAGGGTCAGTTGGGACCAATGTGTCCCAATATGGTGTGTATATAACCAATAAGTTGTGTTTAGGACCAATGATTGCCCAATAAGGTGTGTATATAACCAATAGGTTGTTTTTAGGACCACTGATGGCCAATAAGTTGTGTTTAGGACCAATGATGGCCCAATAAGGTGTGTACAAAAAGGTGTGTTTAGGGGCAACAAGGGTCAGTTAGGACCAATGAGTCCCAATAAGGTGTGTATATAACCAATAAGTGGTGTTTAGGACCAATGATGGCCCAATAAGTTGTGTATATAACCAATAGGTTGTGTTTAGGAACAATGATGGCAAATAAGTTATGTTTAAGACCAATGAGGGCCCAATAAGGTGTGTATATAACCAATAAGTTGTGTTTAGGACCAATGATCGCCTAATAAGGTTTGTATATAACCAATACGTTGTGTTTAGGACCAATGATGGCCAATCAGTTGTATTTAGGACCAATGATGGTCCAATAAGGTGTGTATATAACTAATAGGACAAAAAAGGTGCGTTTAGGGGCAACAAGGGTCAGTTGGGACCAATGAGTTCCAATAAGGTGTGTATATAACCAATAGGTTGTGTTTAAGACCAATGATGGCCCAATAAGGTGTGTATATAACCAATAGGACCAAAAAGGTGTGTTTAGGGGCAATAAGGGTCAATTGGGACCAATGAGTCCCAATAAGGTGTGTATATAACAAATAAGTTGTGTTTAAGACCAATAATGGCCCAAAAAGGTGTGTATATAACCAATAGGTCGTGTTTAGGACCAATGATGGCCCAATAAAGTGTGTATATAACCAATAGGACGAAAAAAGGTGTGTTTAGGGCCAACAAGGGTCAGTTGGGACCAATGTGTCCCAATAAGGTGTGTAATATAACCAATAAGTTGTGTTTAGGAGCAATGATAGCCCAATAAGGTGTGAATATAACCAATAAGACCAAAAAGGTGTGTTTAGGGGCAACAAGGGTCAGTTGGGACCAATGATTCCCAATAAGGTGTGTATATAACCTATAAATTGAATTTAGGAACAAAGATGGCCCAATAAGGTATGTATACAACCAATAGGACCAAAAAAGTGTGTTTATGGGAAACAAGGGTCAGTTAGGACCAATGTGTCCATATAAGGTGTGTATATAACCAATAAGTTATGTTTAGGACCAATGAGGGCCCAATAAGGTGTGTATATAACCAATAGGACCAAAAAGGTGTGTTTAGGGGAACAAGGGTCAGTTAGGACCAGTGAGTCCCAATAATGTGTGTATATAACTAATAAGTTGTGTTTAGGACCAATGATTGCCCAATAAGGTTTGTATATAACCAATAGGTTGTGTATAGGATCAATGATGGCAAATAAGTTGTGTTTAGGACCAATGATGGCCCAATAAGGTGTGTATATAACCAATAGGACCCGAAAGGTGTGTTTAGGGGCAACACGGGTCAATTGGTACCAATGAGTCCCAATAAGGAATATATATAACCAAAAAGTTGTGTTTAGGACCAATGATGGTCCAGTAAGGTGTGTATATAACCAATAGGTAGTGTTTAGGACCAATGATGGCCAATAAGTTGTGTTTAGGACCAATGATGGCCCAATAAATTGTGTATATGACTAATAGGACGAAAAAGGGGTGTTTAGGGCCAACAAGGGTCACTTGAGACCAATGTGTCCCAATAAGGTGTGTATATAACAATAAGTTGTGTTTAGGAGCAATGATGGCCCAATAAGGTGTGAATATAACCAATAAGACCAAAAGGGTGTGTTTAGGGGCAACAAGGGTCAGTTGGGACCAATGTGTCCCAATATGGTGTGTATATAACCAATAAGTTGTGTTTAGGACCAATGATTGCCCAATAAGGTGTGTATATAACCAATAGGTTGTTTTTAGGACCACTGATGGCCAATAAGTTGTGTTTAGGACCAATGATGGCCCAATAAGGTGTGTACAAAAAGGTGTGTTTAGGGGCAACAAGGGTCAGTTAGGACCAATGAGTCCCAATAAGGTGTGTATATAACCAATAAGTTGTGTTTAGGACCAATGATGGCCCAATAAGGTGTGTATATAACCAATAGGTTGTGTTTAGGAACAATGATGGCAAATAAGTTATGTTTAAGACCAATGAGGGCCCAATAAGGTGTGTATATAACCAATACGTTTTGTTTAGGACCAATGATGGCCAATAAGTTGTGTTTAGGACCAATGATGGTCCAATAAGGTGTGTATATAACTAATAGGACTAAAAAGGTGCGTTTAGGGGCAACAAGGGTCAGTTGGGACCAATGAGGCCCAATAAGGTGTGTATATAACCAATAGGTTGTGTTTAGGAACAATGATAGCAAATAAGTTATGTTTAAGACCAATGAGGGCCCAATAAGGTGTGTATATAACCAATAAGTTGTGTTTAGGACCAATGATTGCCCAATAAGGTTTGTATATAACCAATACGTTGTGTTTAGGACCAATGATGGCCAATAAGTTGTGTTTAGGACCAATGATGGTCCAATAAGGTGTGTATATAACTAATAGGACTAAAAAGGTGCGTTTAGGGGCAACAAGGGTCAGTTGGGACCAATGAGGCCCAATAAGGTGTGTATATAACCAATAGGTTGTGTTTAGGAACAATGATAGCAAATAAGTTATGTTTAAGACCAATGAGGGCCCAATAAGGTGTGTATATAACCAATAAGTTGTGTTTAGGACCAATGATTGCCCAATAAGGTTTGTATATAACCAATACGTTGTGTTTAGGACCAATGATGGCCATTAAGTAGTGTTTAGGACCAATGATGGTCCAATAAGGTGTGTATATAACTAATAGGACTAAAAAGGTGCGTTTAGGGGCAACAAGGGTCAGTTGGGACCAATGAGTCCCAATAAGGTGTGTATATAACCAATAAGTTGTGTTTATGAACTATGATGGCCCATAAGGTGTGTATATTTTACCAATAGGTTGTGTTTAGGACCAATGATGGCAAATAAGTTGTGTTTAGGACCAATGATGGCCCAATAAGGTGTGAATATAACCAATAGGACCAAAAAGGTGTGTGTGGGCAACAAGGTTTAGTTGGGACCAATGATTCCCAATAAGGAGTGTATATAACCAATAAGTTGTGTTTAGGACCAATGATGGCCCAATAAGGTGTGAATATAACTAATAGGACCAAAAAGGTTTGTTTAGGGGCAACAAGGGTCACTTAGGACCAATGAGTCCCAATAAGGTGTGTATATAACCAATAAGTTGTGTTTAGGACCAATGATTGCCCAATAAGGTTTGTATATAACCAATAGGTTGTGTTTAAGACCAATGATGGCCAATAAGTTGTGTTTAGGACCAATGATGGTCCAATAAGGTGTGTATATAATTAATAGGACCAAAAAGGTGCGTTTAGGGGCAACAAGGGTCAGTTGGGACCAATGAGTCCCAATAAGGTGTGTATATAATCAAAAAATTGTGTTTATGACCAATGATGGTCCCAATAAGGTGTGTATATAACCAATAGGTTGTGTTTAGGACCAATGATGGCAAATAAGTTGTGTTTAGGACCAATGATGGCCCAATAAATTGTGTATATGACTAATAGGACGAAAAAGGGGTGTTTAGGGCCAACAAGGGTCACTTGAGACCAATGTGTCCCAATAAGGTGTGTATATAACAATAAGTTGTGTTTAGGAGC
>JBCNJP010000025.1:34368533-34419533 GCA_039602395.1 Deinandra increscens subsp. villosa
CCAATGTGACCATGGATTTCCTATGACGAGTTTGTAATCATTCGGTTCGTTGTAATCATTCAACAATAATCAATGAATCGTTTGATTTTATCATTTCTTATTATAGATTATCTTTGATTCTCATCATCCCGTCTCCTCATCTCATCATCGTTCTTGCTCACGATCGGGATTCTCGATGTGAAATCGCTCCTGAAAAATGGGGCGGCATGAATACTGGTGTGGTAATTGTTGTTGTATGAAACTCGCATAAGGGCAAGTGTTCATCCCAGTTTTTACCAAAATCGATTGCGCAGGCACGCAACATGTCTTCCAGGGTTTGGATTGTTTGTTCACTCTGGCCATCGGTCTGGGGATGGTAAGCAGTACTCATGTCAAGTTGAGTACCCATGGCTACATGCAACGATTGCCATGGCGGGATGATTGAAACAGGAGTCCCATGGTGGGAGAATATATCTTTCATGTAGAGGGTAGTTAGTCGTTCCATGGAATCCTTTTCCTTCATGGGTAGGAAGTGAGCTGATTTCGTTAGGCGGTCGATGATAACCCAAATAGTATCGTTACCATTTCGGCTCTTCGGTAGCTTAGTGATGAAATCCATGGCGATACGTTCCCATTTCCACTCAGGGATTATCGGTTGGACAAGCAAACCGGATGGTTTCTGATATTCGGCCTTAACTTTGGCACACGTTAAACACTTACCGACGTAAGTGGCAACTTCCATCTTCATGTTGGGCCACCAGTAAAGTTCTTTCAGTCCATGGTACATCTTGTCAGCACCAGGGTGGATTGAGTACTTTGATTTGTGAGCTTCGTTCAGAACCAGATTTCTGATATCTCCGCACTTAGGTACCCAAAGTCGATTCATGAAGTATCTGGCACCGTCGGATTTGATCTCGAATTGACGGTCCATACCTCGTAGGCCTTCGTTTCCGACGTTCTCTTCTTTAAGAGATTCTAGTTGGGCATCACGAATCTTGGAGGGTAGACCGGTATGAATGGTCAATGCAAGGGATCTGACAAGAAGTGACTTCACACGATCCTTACGATTCAAGGCATCTGCTACCACGTTTTCCTTTCCAGGATGAGTTTGAGATGTTGTTCGTGTTCTTTCTTACTATAGGAGTAGATCATAATTCGATGAACATGATAACGAATTTGTCGAGATAGGGTTTACACACACAATTCATGAGGTCTATGAATACTGCAGGCGCGTTGGTTAACCCGAAGGGCATAACTAGGAATTTGTAGTTGCCGTAACGAGTCCTAAAAGCAGTTTTAGCGACATCTTCATCTCGAACCTTCAGTTGATGGTAACCGGAGCGTAAATCAATCTTAGAGTAGAAGCTTGATCCTTGGAGTTGGTCGAACAAGTCGTCAATCCTTGGGAGAGGATACCGGTTCTTCACCATTAACTTGTTCAGTTCTTGGTAGTCGATATACAAACGGAATGATCCGTCCTTCTTCTTGACGAATAGGACTGGGGCTCCCCAGGGTGAGAAGCTCGGTCTGATAAGTCCCTTATCAAGAAGTTCTTGTAGCTGATTTGACAACTCCTTCATTTCTGATGAAGCTAAACGATACGTTGATCGGGAAATTGGTGCAGCTCCAAGAACCAAATCGCTATGAAATTCTACCTGTCGAGGCGGTGGTGGACCAAGTAGATCGGAAGGAAACACGTCGGCGAAATCCCGAATGATTGGAACGTCTTCGATCTTCTTCTCCTTGGATTTCTTGGTAGATGCATTTGCTAGAAGGGCAGGATAACCCTTCCGGAGGCATTTCTGAGCCTTCCTGCATGAAATGATGTGAAGCTTTGTATCGACACGATCTCCTTGAATGGTCAAGGTTTCGTTGTTAGCTAGGGGAATCTTGACCTGCTTCTCGTGGAAAACTATTTCCGCATGATTAGCGGACAACCAATCCATTCCAACTACTACATCGAAGCTTCTGAGCTGGACGGGCAGGAGGTCTATGTTGAACTTGTGTCCTAATAGATCCAGTGAACAATCTTGGAGCATTTCACGCGCTTCAATTTGTTTACCATTGGCCAATTCGATTATATACTTAGTGTCTAATTTCGTAGGGGTGATATTAAAAATAGAGCTAAAATCACTAGACACAAAGCTTTTATCAGCACCGGTGTCAAATAAAACGGATGCATAATGTTCTTTTAACAGAAACATACCCGTAACAGTGTGCGGGTCTTGTCGTGCTTCAGTCGCATTCAGCACGAACGCTCTTCCATGTGTAGCATCATTTCCTGGTTTCTTCAGCTTAGGACAATCGCTTTTGATGTGACCAGAGTTCCCACATTCGTAGCAGGTGTTAGTGGTCTGAACTTTGTTTGCACGAATCGCACAGTCCCGATAGATGTGACCTTTAGCTTTGCAATTCTTGCAGTAAACGTTACTGCAGTCTAGAGTGTGGTGTGGGTTACACAGGGGCAGGTTGCTGGTGTAACCATTTCTCTTTGCATCAGCGGCAGGTGCAACAGCTGCATAAGCCTTGATGGCTTTTGGAACTTCAGCAGTAGGAGTTTCTGCAGGTTTCTTCTTCTTCCAATCATAACCACGTTTGCGCTTGTGGTCAGGTTTGACGTTAGCAGAGGAGGTGGGTGGAATAATAGCAAACTTAACTTTAGAGGTTTTCTTGGCGAATGACGTACCTTGGCGGGCAGCTTGGTAGGTCAAGCTGTGGGCCAAACGTACGGCGCTCTGGAGGGTAGCAGGGTTAGATGACATGACATTTCCCTGGATGAGAGGGGAGAGTCCCCAGATGTACCTCTCTATCTTCTTGTATAGAGGAGTAACTATAATGGAGCACAGGTGTGCTAGTTCATGGAAACGTCGAGTGTATCCGGCTATGTCGGCACCAAACATGGTCAGATTCCAGAATTCAACTTCCAGGCGTTGCACTTCTTCTCGAGGGCAGTACTCATCTCTCATGAGTACCTTTACATCTTCCCAAGACATGGAGTAGGCAAGATCCTGTCCCAAAGTTTCAGCATAGGAATTCCACCAGGTTAGTACACCTTCGCTGAAGACGCAACTAGCGTACTTGACCTTGTATTCCTCTAGGCAGTTGCACATACGATAGACGGATTCAGTTTACTCGAACCAATAGGACCAAAAAGGTGTGTGTAGGGCAACAAGGTTCAGTTGAGACCAATGAGTCCCAATAAGGTGTGTATATAACCAATAAGTTGTGTTTAGGACCAATGATTGCCCAATAAGGTTTGTATATAACCAATAGGTTGTATTTAGGACCAATAATGACCAATAAGTTGTGTTTAGGACCAATGATGGTCCAATAAGGTGTGTATATAACTAATAGGACCAAAAAGGTAAGTTTAGGGGCAACAAGGGTCAGTTGGGACCAATGAGTCCCAATAAGGTGTGTATATAACCAATAAGTTGTGTTTAGGACCAATGATGGCCCAATAAGGTGTGTATATACCCAATAGGACCAAAAGGTGTGTTTAAGGGCAACAAGGGTCAATTGGGACCAATGAGTCCTAATAAGGAGTGTATATAACCAATAAGTTGTGTTTAGGACCAATGATGGCCCAATAAGGTGTGAATATAACCAATAGGACCAAAAAGGTGTGTCTGGGGAAACAAGGTTCCGTTGGGACCAATGAGTCCCAATAAGGTGTGTATATAACCAATAAGTTGTGTTTAGGACCAATGATGGCCCAACAATGTGTGTATATAACCAATGGGACAAAAAAGGTGTGTTTAGGGGCAACAAGGGTCAGTTGAGACCAATGAGTCCCAATAAGGTGTGTTTATAAAAAATAAGTTGTGTTTAGGACCAATGATTGCCCAATAAGGTGTGTATATAACCAATAGGTTGTGTTTAGGACCAATGATGGGAAATAAGTTATATTTAGGACCAATGAGGGCCCAATAAGGTGTGTATATAACCAATAGGTTGTGTTTAGGACCAATGATGGCCCAACAATGTGTGTATATAACCAATGGGACAAAAAAGGTGTGTTTAGGGGCAACAAGGGTCAGTTGGGACCAATGAGTCCCAATAAGGTGTTTATATAAACAATAAGTTGTGTTTAGGACCAATGATTGCCCAATAAGGTGTGTATATAACCAATAGGTTGTTTTTAGGACCAATGATGGCAAATAAGTTGTGTTTAGGACCAATGATGGCCCAATAAGGTGTGTATATAACCAATAGGACAAAAAAGGTGTGTTTAGGGGCAACACGGGTCAATTGGGACCAATGAGTCCCAATAAGGAGTGTATATAACCAATAAGTTGTGTTTAGGACCAATGATGGCCCAATAAGGTGTGAATATAACCAATAGGACCAAAAAGGTGTGTGTAGGGCAACAAGGTTCAGTTGGGACCAATGAGTCCCAATAAGGTGTGTATATAACCAATAAGTTGTGTTTAGGACCAATGATAGCCCAACAATGTGTGTATATAACCAATGGGACAAAAAAGGTGTGTTTAGGGGCAACAAGGGTCAGTTAGGACCAATGAGTCCAAATAAGGTGTGTATATAACTGATAAGTTGTGTTTAGGACCAATGATGGCCCAATAAGGTGTGTATATAACCAATAGGTTGTGTTTAGGACCAATGATGGCAAATAAGTTATGTTTAGGACCAATGAGGGCCCAATAAGGTGCCCAATAGGACCAAAAAGGTGTGTTTAGGGGAAACAAGGGTCAGTTAGGACCAGTGAGTCCCAATAAGGTGTGTATATAACTAATAAGTTGTGTTTAGGACCAATGATTGCCCAATAAGGTTTGTATATAACCAATAGGTTGTGTTTAGGATCAATGATGGCAAATAAGTTGTGTTTAGGACCAATGATGGCCCAATAAGGTGTGTATATAACCAATAAGTTGTGTTTAGGACCAATGATGGCCCAATAAGGTGTGTATATACCCAATAGGACCAAAAGGTGTGTTGAAGGGCAACAAGGGTCAATTGGGACCAATGAGTCCTAATAAGGAGTGTATATAACCAGTTGTGTTTAGGACCAATGATGGCCCAATAAGGTGTGAATATAACCAATAGGACCAAAAAGGTGTGTCTGGGGAAACAAGCTTCCGTTGGGACCAATGAGTCCCAATAAGGTGTGTATATAACCAATAAGTTGTATTTAGGACCAATGATGGCCCAACAATGTGTGTATATAACCAATGGGACAAAAAGGTGTGTTTAGGGGCAACAAGGGTCAGTTGGGACCAATGAGTCCCAATAAGGTGTGTATATAAAAAATAAGTTGTGTTTAGGACCAATGATTGCCCAATAAGGTGTGTATATAACCAATAGGTTGTGTTTAGGACCAATGATGGGAAATAAGTTATATTTAGGACCAATGAGGGCCTAATAAGGTGTGTATATAACCAATAGGTTGTGTTTAGGACCAATGATGGCCCAACAATGTGTGTATATAACCAATGGGACAAAAAAGGTGTGTTTAGGGGCAACAAGGGTCAGTTGGGACCAATGAGTCCCAATAAGGTGTTTATATAAACAATAAGTTGTGTTTAGGACCAATGATTGCCCAATAAGGTGTGTATATAACCAATAGGTTGTGTTTAGGACCAATGATGGCAAATAAGTTGTGTTTAGGACCAATGATGGCCCAATAAGGTGTGTATATAACCAATAGGACAAAAAAGGTGTGTTTAGGGGCAACACGGGTCAATTGGGACCAATGAGTCCCAATAAGGAGTGTATATAACCAATAAGTTGTGTTTAGGACCAATGATGGCCCAATAAGGTGTGTATATAACCAATAGGTTGTGTTTAGGACCAATGATGGCAAATAAGTTATGTTTAGGACCAATGAGGGCCCAATAAGGTGCCAATAGGACCAAAAAGGTGTGTTTAGGGGAAACAAGGGTCAGTTAGGACCAGTGAGTCCCAATAAGGTGTGTATATAACTAATAAGTTGTGTTTAGGACCAATGATTGCCCAATAAGGTTTGTATATAACCAATAGGTTGTGTTTAGGATCAATGATGGCAAATAAGTTGTGTTTAGGACCAATGATGGCCCAATAAGGTGTGTATATAACCAATAGGAGCCGAAAGGTGTGTTTAGGGGCAACACGGGTCAATTGGGACCAATGAGTCCCAATAAGGAGTGTATATAACCAAAAAGTTGTGTTTAGGACCAATGATGGCCCAATAAGCTGTGTATATAACCAATAGGTCGTGTTTAGGACTAATGATGGCCAATAAGTTGTGTTTAGGAGCAATGATGGCCCAATAAAGTGTGTATATAACCAATAGGACGAAAAAGGAGTGTTTAGGGCCAACAAGGGTCAGTCGAGACCAATGAGTCCCAATAAGGTGTGTATATAATAAGTTATGTTTAGGAGCAATGATGGCCCAATAAGGTGTGAATATAACCAATGTGTTTAGGGGCAACAAGGTTCAGTTGGGGCCAATGAGTCCCAATAAGGTGAGTATGTAACCAATAAGTTGTGTATAGTACCAATGATGGCACAATAATGTGTGTATATAACCAATAGGTTGTGTTTAGGACCAATGATGGCCAATAAGTTGTGTTTAGCACCAATGATGGCCCAATAAGGTGTGTATATAACCAATAGGACCAAAAAGGTGTGTTTCGGGGCAACAAGGGTCAGTTAGGACCAATGAGTCCCAATAAGGTGTGTATATTACCAATACGTTGTGTTTAGGACGTATGATGGCCCAATAAGGTGTGTATATAACCAATAGGTTGTGTTTAGGACCAATGATGGCAAATAACTTATGTTTAGGACCAATGAGTCCCAATAAGGTGTGTATATAACCAATAAGTTGTGTTTAGGAGCAATGATTGCCCAATAAGGTTTGTATATAACCAATAGGTTGTATTTAGGACCAATAATGACCAATAAGTTGTGTTTAGGACCAATGATGGTCCAATAAGGTGTGTATATAACTAATAGGACCAAAAAGGTAAGTTTAGGGGCAACAAGGGTCAGTTGGGACCAATGAGTCCCAATAAGGTGTGTATATAACCAATAAGTTGTGTTTACGACCAATGATGGTCCAATAAGGTGTGTATATACCCAATAGGACCAAAAGGTGTGTTTAAGGGCAACAAGGGTCAATTGGGACCAATGAGTCCTAATAAGAAGTGTATATAACCAATAAGTTGTGTTTAGGACCAATGATGGCCCAATAAGGTGTGAATATAACCAATAGGACCAAAAAGGTGTGTCTGGGGAAACAAGGTTCCGTTGGGACCAATGAGTCCCAATAAGGTGTGTATATAACCAATAAGTTGTGTTTAAGACCAATGATGGCCCAACAATGTGTGTATATAACCAATGGGACAAAAAAGGTGTGTTTAGGGGCAACAAGGGTCAGTTGGGACCAATGAGTCCCAATAAGGTGTGTATATAAAAAATAAGTTGTGTTTAGGACCAATGATTGCCCAATAAGGTGTGTATATAACCAATAGGTTGTGTTTAGGACCAATGATGGGAAATAAGTTATATTTAGGACCAATGAGGGCCCAATAAGGTGTGTATATAACCAATAGGTTGTGTTTAGGACCAATGATGGCCCAACAATGTGTGTATATAACCAATGGGACAAAAAAGGTGTGTTTAGGGGCAACAAGGGTCAGTTGGGACCAATGAGTCCCAATAAGGTGTTTATATAAACAATAAGTTGTGTTTAGGACCAATGATTGCCCAATAAGGTGTGTATATAACCAATAGGTTGTTTTTAGGACCAATGATGGCCAATAAGTTGTGTTTAGGACCAATGATGGCCCAATAAGGTGTGTATATAACCAATAGGTTGTGTTTAGGACCAATGATAGCAAATAAGTTATATTTAGGACCAATGAGGGCCCAATAAGGTGTGTATATAACCAATAGGAACAAAAAGGTGTGTTTAGGGGCCACAAGGGTCAGTTAGGACCAATGAGTCCCAATAAGGTGTGTATATAACCAATAAGTTGTGTTTAGGACCAATGATTGCCAAATAAGGTTTGTATATAACCAATAGGTTGTGTTTAGGATCAATGATGGAAAATAAGTTGTGTTTAGGGCCAATGATGGCCCAATAAGGTGTGCATATAACCAATAGGACCAGAAAGGTGTGTTTAGGGGCAACACGGGTCAATTGGGACCAATGAATCCCAATAAGGAGTGTATATAACCAAAAAGTTGTGTTTAGGACCAATGATGGCCCAGTAAGTTGTGTATATAAGCAATAGGTCGTGTTTAGGACCAATGATGGCCAATAAGTTGTGTTTAGGAGCAATGATGGCCCAATAAAGTGTGTATATAACCAATAGGACGAAAAAGGAGTGTTTAGGGCCAACAAGGGTCAGTTGAGACCGATGTGTCCCAATAAGGTGTGTATATAATAAGTTATGTTTAGGAGCAATGATGGCCCAATAAGGTGTGAATATAACCAATGTGTTTAGGGGCAACAAGGTTCAGTTGGGGCCAATGAGTCCCAATAAGGTGAGTATGTAACCAATAAGTTGTGTATAGTACCAATGATGGCACAATAATGTGTGTATATAACCAATAGGTTGTGTTTAGGACCAATGATGGCCAATAAGTTGTGTTTAGCACCAATGATGGCCCAATAAGGTGTGTATATAACCAATAGGACCAAAAAGGTGTGTTTCGGGGCAACAAAGGTCAGTTAGGACCAATGAGTCCCAATAAGGTGTGTATATTACCAATACGTTGTGTTTAGGACGTATGATGGCCCAATAAGGTGTGTATATAACCAATAGGTTGTGTTTAGGACCAATGATGGCAAATAACTTATGTTTAGGACCAATGAGTCCCAATAAGGTGTGTATATAACCAATAAGTTGTGTTTAGGACCAATGATTGCCCAATAAGGTTTGTATATAACCAATAGGTTGTATTTAGGACCAATAATGACCAATAAGTTGTGTTTAGGACCAATGATGGTCCAATAAGGTGTGTATATAACTAATAGGACCAAAAAGGTAAGTTTAGGGGCAACAAGGGTCAGTTGGGACCAATGAGTCCCAATAAGGTGTGTATATAACCAATAAGTTGTGTTTACGACCAATGATGGTCCAATAAGGTGTGTATATACCCAATAGGACCAAAAGGTGTGTTTAAGGGCAACAAGGGTCAATTGGGACCAATGAGTCCTAATAAGAAGTGTATATAACCAATAAGTTGTGTTTAGGACCAATGATGGCCCAATAAGGTGTGAATATAACCAATAGGACCAAAAAGGTGTGTCTGGGGAAACAAGGTTCCGTTGGGACCAATGAGTCCCAATAAGGTGTGTATATAACCAATAAGTTGTGTTTAAGACCAATGATGGCCCAACAATGTGTGTATATAACCAATGGGACAAAAAAGGTGTGTTTAGGGGCAACAAGGGTCAGTTGGGACCAATGAGTCCCAATAAGGTGTTTATATAAACAATAAGTTGTGTTTAGGACCAATGATTGCCCAATAAGGTGTGTATATAACCAATAGGTTGTTTTTAGGACCAATGATGGCAAATAAGTTGTGTTTAGGACCAATGAGGGCCCAATAAGGTGTGTATATAACCAATAGGTTGTGTTTAGGACCAATGATAGCAAATAAGTTATATTTAGGACCAATGAGGGCCCAATAAGGTGTGTATATAACCAATAGGAACAAAAAGGTGTGTTTAGGGGCCACAAGGGTCAGTTAGGACCAATGAGTCCCAATAAGGTGTGTATATAACCAATAAGTTGTGTTTAGGACCAATGATTGCCAAATAAGGTTTGTATATAACCAATAGGTTGTGTTTAGGATCAATGATGGAAAATAAGTTGTGTTTAGGGCCAATGATGGTCCAATAAGGTGTGTATATAACCAATAGGACCAGAAAGGTGTGTTTAGGGGCAACACGGGTCAATTAGGACCAATGAGTCCCAATAAGGAGTGTATATAACCAAAAAGTTGTGTTTAGGACCAATGATGGCCCAGTAAGTTGTGTATATAAGCAATAGGTCGTGTTTAGGACCAATGATGGCCAATAAGTTGTGTTTAGGAGCAATGATGGCCCAATAAAGTGTGTATCTAACCAATAGGACGAAAAAGGAGTGTTTAGGGCCAACAAGGGTCAGTTGAGACCAATGTGTCCCAATAAGGTGTGTATATAATAAGTTATGTTTAGGAGCAATGATGGCCCAATAAGGTGTGAATATAACCAATGTGTTTAGGGGCAACAAGGTTCAGTTGGGGCCAATGAGTCCCAATAAGGTGAGTATGTAACCAATAAGTTGTGTATAGTACCAATGATGGCACAATAATGTGTGTATATAACCAATAGGTTGTGTTTAGGACCAATGATGGCCAATAAGTTGTGTTTAGCACCAATGATGGCCCAATAAGGTGTGTATATAACCAATAGGACCAAAAAGGTGTGTTTCGGGGCAACAAGGGTCAGTTAGGACCAATGAGTCCCAATAAGGTGTGTATATTACCAATACGTTGTGTTTAGGACGTATGATGGCCCAATAAGGTGTGTATATAACCAATAGGTTGTGTTTAGGACCAATGATGGCAAATAACTTATGTTTAGGACCAATGAGTCCCAATAAGGTGTGTATATAACCAATAAGTTGTGTTTAGGAGCAATGATTGCCCAATAAGGTTTGTATATAACCAATAGGTTGTATTTAGGACCAATAATGGCCAATAAGTTGTGTTTAGGACCAATGATGGTCCAATAAGGTGTGTATATAACTAATAGGACCAAAAAGGTAAGTTTAGGGGCAACAAGGGTCAATTGGGACCAATGAGTCCCAATAAGGTGTGTATATAACCAATAAGTTGTGTTTAGGACCAATGATGGCCCAATAAGGTGTGTATATACCCAATAGGACCAAAAGGTGTGTTTAAGGGCAACAAGGGTCAATTGGGACCAATGAGTCCTAATAAGGAGTGTATATAACCAATAAGTTGTGTTTAGGACCAATGATGGCCCAATAAGGTGTGAATATAACCAATAGGACCAAAAAGGTGTGTCTGGGGAAACAAGGTTCCGTTGGGACCAATGAGTCCCAATAAGGTGTGTATATAACCAATAAGTTGTGTTTAAGACCAATGATGGCCCAACAATGTGTGTATATAACCAATGGGACAAAAAAGGTGTGTTTAGGGGCAACAAGGGTCAGTTGGGACCAATGAGTCCCAATAAGGTGTGTATATAAAAAATAAGTTGTGTTTAGGACCAATGATTGCCCAATAAGGTGTGTATATAACCAATAGGTTGTGTTTAGGACCAATGATGGCAAATAAGTTATATTTAGGACCAATGAGGGCCCAATAAGGTGTGTATATAACCAATAGGTTGTGTTTAGGACCAATGATGGCCCAACAATGTGTGTATATAACCAATGGGACAAAAAAGGTGTGTTTAGGGGCAACAAGGGTCAGTTGGGACCAATGAGTCCCAATAAGGTGTGTATATAAAAAATAAGTTGTGTTTAGGACCAATGATTGCCCAATAAGGTGTGTATATAACCAATAGGTTGTGTTTAGGACCAATGATGGGAAATAAGTTATATTTAAGACCAATGAGGGCCCAATAAGGTGTGTATATAACCAATAGGTTGTGTTTAGGACCAATGATGGCCCAACAATGTGTGTATATAACCAATGGGACAAAAAAGGTGTGTTTAGGGGCAACAAGGGTCAGTTGGGACCAATGAGTCCCAATAAGGTGTTTATATAAACAATAAGTTGTGTTTAGGACCAATGATTGCCCAATAAGGTGTGTATATAACCAATAGGTTGTTTTTAGGACCAATGATGGCCAATAAGTTGTGTTTAGGACCAATGATGGCCCAATAAGGTGTGTATATAACCAATGAGTTGTGTTTAGGACCAATGATGGCCCAACAATGTGTGTATATAACCAATGGAACAAAAAAGGTGTGTTTAGGGGCAATAAGGGTCAGTTGGGACCAATGAGTCCCAATAAGGTGTGTATATAACCAATAAGTTGTGTTTAGGAGCAATGATTGCCCAATCAGGTGTGTATATAACCAATAGTTTGTTTTTAGGACCAATGATGGCCCAATAAGGTGTGTATATAACCAATAGGACCAAAAGGTGTGTTTAAGGGCAACAAGGGTCAATTGGGACCAATGAGTCCTAATAAGGAGTGTATCTAACCAATAAGTTGTGTTTAGGACCAATGATGGCCCAATAAGGCGTGAATATAACCAATAGGACCAAAAAGGTGTGTGTGGGGCAACAAGGTTCCGTTGGGACCAATGAGTCCCAATATGGTGTGTATATAACCAATAAGTTGTGTTTAGGACCAATGATGGCCCAACAATGTGTGTATATAACCAATGGGACAAAAAATGTGTGTTTAGGGGCAACAAGGGTCAGTTCGGACCAATGAGTCCCAATAAGGTGTGTATATAAACAATAAGTTGTGTTTAGGACCAATGATGGCCCAACAATGTGTGTATATAACCAATGGGACAAAAAAGGTGTGTTTAGGGGCAACAAGGGTCAGTTGGGACCAATGAGTCCCAATAAGGTGTTTATATAAATAATAAGTTGTGTTTAGGACCAATGATTGCCCAATAATGTGTGTATATAACCAATAGGTTGTTTTTAGGACCAATGATGGCCAATAAGTTGTGTTTAGGACCAATGATGGCCCAATAAGGTGTGTATATAACCAATAGGTTGTGTTTAGGACCAATGATAGCAAATAAGTTATATTTATGACCAATGAGGGCCCAATAAGGTGTGTATATAACCAATAGGAACAAAAAGGTGTGTTTAGGGGTAACAAGGGTCAGTTAGGACCAATGAGTCCCAATAAGGTGTGTATATAACCAATAAGTTGTGTTTAGGACCAATGATTGCCAAATAAGGTTTGTATATAACCAATAGGTCGTGTTTAGGATCAATGATGGAAAATAAGTTGTGTTTAGGGCCAATGATGGCCCAATAAGGTGTGTATATAACCAATAGGACCAGAAAGGTGTGTTTAGGGGCAACACGGGTCAATTGGGACCAATGAGTCCCAATAAGGAGTGTATATAACCAAAAAGTTGTGTTTAGAACCAATGATGGCCCAGTAAGCTGTATATATAACCAATAGGTCGTGTTTAGGACCAATGATGGCCAATAAGTTGTGTTTAGGAGCAATGATGGCCTAATAAAGTGTGTATATAACCAATAGGACGAGAAAGGAGTGTTTAGGGCCAACAAGGGTCAGTTGAGACCAATGTGTCCCAATAAGGTGTGTATATAAACAATAAGTTGTGTTTAGGAGCAATGATGGCCCAATAAGGTGTGAATATAACCAATAAGACCAAAAGGGTGTGTTTAGGGGCAACAAGGTTCAGTTGGGGCCAATGAGTCCCAATAAGGTGTGTATGTAACCAATAAGTTGTGTTTAGTACTAATGATGGCACAATAATGTGTGTATATAACCAATACGTTGTGTTTAGGACGTATGATGGCCCAATAAGGTGTGTATATAACCAATAGGTTGTGTTTAGGACCAATGATGGCAAATAACTTATGTTTAGGACCAATGAGTCCCAATAAGGTGTGTATATAACCAATAAGTTGTGTTTAGGACCAATGATTGCCCAATAAGGTTTGTATATAACCAATAGGTTGTATTTAGGACCAATAATGGCCAATAAGTTGTGTTTAGGACCAATGATGGTCCAATAAGGTGTGTATATAACTAATAGGACCAAAAAGGTGCGTTTAGGGGCAACAAGGGTCAGTTGGGACCAATGAGTCCCAATAAGGTGTGTATATAACCAATAAGTTGTGTTTAGGACCAATGATGGCCCAATAAGGTGTGTATATACCCAATAGGACCAAAAGGTGTGTTTAAGGGCAACAAGAGTCAATTGGGACCAATGAGTCCTAATAAGGAGTGTATATAACCAATAAGTTGTGTTTAGGACCAATGATGGCCCAATAAGGTGTGAATATAACCAATAGGACCAAAAAGGTGTGTGTGGGGCAACAAGGTTCCCTTGGGACCAATGAGTCCCAATAAGGTGTGTATATAACCAATAAGTTGTGTTTAGGACCAATGATGGCCCAATAAGGTGTGTATATAACCAATAGGTTGTGTTTAGGACCAATGATGGCAAATAACTTATGTTTAGGACCAATGAGTCCCAATAAGGTGAGTATGTAACCAATAAGTTGTGTTTAGGACCAATGATGGCCAACAATGTGTGTATATAACCAATGGAACAAAAAAGGTGTGTTTAGGGGCAATAAGGGTCAGTTGGGACCAATGAGTGCCAATAAGGTGTGTATATAACCAATAAGTTGTGTTTAGGACCAATGATTGCCCAATCAGGTGTGTATATAACCAATAGGTTGTTTTTAGGACCAATGATGGCCAATAAGTTATGATTAGGACCAATTATGGTCCAATAAGGTGTGTATATAACCAATAGGTTGTGTTTAGGACCAATGATGGCAAATAAGTTATGTTTAGGACCAATGAGGGCCCAATAAGGTGTGTATATAACCAATAGGACCAAAAAGGTGTGTTTAGGGGCAACAAGGGTCAGTTAGGACTAATGAGTCCCAATAAGGTGTGTATATAACCAATAAGTTGTGTTTAGGTTCAATGATGGCAAATAAGTTGTGTTTAGGACCAATGATGGCCCAACAATAGGACCAGAAAGGTGTGTTTAGGGGCAACACGGGTTAATTGGTACCAAAGAGTCCCTATAAGGAGTGTATATAACAAAAAAGTTGCGTTTAGGACCAATGATGGCCCAGTAAGCTGTGTATATAACCAATAGGTCGTGTTTAGGATCAATGTTGGCCAATAAGTTGTGTTTAGGACCAATGATGGCCCAATAAAGTGTGTATATAACCAATAGGATGAAAAAGGTGTGTTTAGGGCCAACAAGGGTCAGTTGAAACCAATGTGTCCCCAAAAGGTGTGTATATAACCAATAAGTTTTGTTTAGGAGTAATGATGGCCCAATAAGGTGTGAATATAACCAATAAGACCAAAAGGGTGTGTTTAGGGGCAACAAGGTTCAGTTGGGACCAATGAGTCCCAATAAGGTGTGTATATAACCAATAAGTTGTGTTTAGTACCAATGATGGCACAATAATGTGTGTATATAACCAATAGGTTGTGTTTAGGACCAATGATGGCCAATAAGTTGTGTTTAGGACCAATGATGGCCCAATAAGGTGTGTATATAACCAATAGGACCAAAAAGGTGTGTTTAGGGGCAACAAGGGTCAGTTAGGACCAATGAGTCCCAATAAGGTGTGTATATTACCACTACGTTGTGTTTAGGACGTATGATGGCCCAATAAGGTGTGTATATGACCAATAGGTTGTGTTTAGGACCAATGATGGCAAATAAGTTACGTTTAAGACCAATGAGTCCCAATAAGGTGTGTATATAACCAATAAGTTGTGTTTAGGACCAATGATTGCCCAATAAGGTTTGTATATAACCAATAGGTTGTATTTAGGACCAATGATGGTCAATAAGTTGTGTTTAGGACCAATGATGGTCCTATAAGGTGTGTATATAACTAATAGGGCCAAAAAGGTGCGTTTAGGGGCAACAAGGGTAAGTTGGGACCAATGAGTCCCAATAAGGTGTGTATATAACCAATAAGTTGTGTTTAGGACCAATGATGGCCCAATAAGGTGTGTATATAACCAATAGGTTGTTCTTTGAGACCAATGATGACAAATAAGTTGTGTTTAGGACCAATGATGGCCAAATAAGGTGTGTATATAACCAATAGGACCAAAAGGTGTGTTTAGGGGCAACACGGGTCAATTGGGACCAATGAGTCCTAATAAGGAGTGTATATAACCAATAAGTTGTGTTTAGGACCAATGATGGCCCAATAAGGTGTGAATATAACCAATAGGACCAAAAAGGTGTGTGTGGGGCAACAAGGTTCCGTTAGGACCAATGAGTCCCAATAAGGTGTGTATATAACCAATAAGTTGTGTTTAGGACCAATGATGGCCCAACAATGTGTGTATATAACCAATGGGACAAAAAAGGTGTGTTTAGGGGCAACAAGTGTCAGTTGGAACCAATGAGTCCCAATAAGGTGTGTATATAACCAATAAGTTGTGTTTAGGACCAATGATTGCCTAATAAGGTGTGTATATAACCAATAGGTTGTTTTTAGGACCAATGATGGCCAATAAGTTGTGTTTAGGACCAATGATGGCCCAACAATGTGTGTATATAACCAATGGGACAAAAAAGGTGTGTTTAGGGGCAACAAGGATCAGTTGGGACCAATGAGTCCCAATAAGTTGTGTATATAACCAATAAGTTGTGTTTAGGACCAATGATTGCCTAATAAGGTGTGTATATAACCAATAGGTTGTTTTTAGGACCAATGATGGCCCAATAAGGTGTGTATATAACCAATAGGACCAAAAGGTGTGTTTAGGGGCAACAAGGGTCAATTGGGACCAATGAGTCCTAATATGGAGTGTATATAACCAATAAGTTGTGTTTAGGACCAATGATGGCCCAATAAGGTGTGAATATAACCAATAGGACTAAAAAGGTGTGTGTGGGGAAACAAGGTTCCGTTGGGACCAATGAGTCCCAATAAGGTGTGTATATAACCAATAAGTTGTGTTTAGGACCAATGATGGCCCAACAATGTGTGTATATAACCAATGGAACAAAAAAGGTGTGTTTAGGGGCAATAAGGGTCAGTTGGGACCAATGAGTCCCAATAAGGTGTGTATATAACCAATAAGTTGTGTTTAGGACCAATGATTGCCCAATCAGGTGTGTATATAACCAATAGGTTGTTTTTAAGACCAATGATGGCCAATAAGTTGTGTTTAGGACCAATTATGGTCCAATAAGGTGTGTATATAACCAATAGGTTGTGTTTAGGACCAATGATGGCAAATAAGTTATGTTTAGGACCAATGAGGGCCCAATAAGGTGTGTATATTACCAATAGGACCAAAAAGGTGTGTTTAGGGGCAACAAGGGTCAGTTAGGACCAATGAGTCCCAATAAGGTGTGTATATAACCAATAAGTTGTGTTTAGGTTCAATGATGGCAAATAAGTTGTGTTTAGGACCAATGATGGCCCAATAAGGTGTGTATATAACCAATAGGACCAGAAAGGTGTGTTTAGGGGCAACACGGGTTAATTGGTACCAAAGAGTCCCTATAAGGAGTGTATATAACAAAAAAGTTGCGTTTAGGACCAATGATGGCCCAGTAAGCTGTGTATATAACCAATAGGTCGTGTTTAGGATCAATGTTGGCCAATAAGTTGTGTTTAGGACCAATGATGGCCCAATAAAGTGTGTATATAACCAATAGGATGAAAAAGGTGTGTTTAGGGCCAACAAGGGTCAGTTGAAACTAATGTGTCCCAATAAGGTGTGTATATAACCAATAAGTTTTGTTTAGGAGCAATGATGGCCCAATAAGGTGTGAATATAACCAATAAGACAAAAGGGTGTGTTTAGGGGCAACAAGGTTCAGTTGGGACCAATGAGTCCCAATAAGGTGTGTATATAACCAATAAGTTGTGTTTAGTACCAATGATGGCACAATAATGTGTGTATATAACCAATAGGTTGTGTTTAGGACCAATGATGGCCAATAAGTTGTGTTTAGGACCAATGATGGCCCAATAAGGTGTGTATATAACCAATAGGTTGTGTTTAGGACCAATGATGGCAAATAAGTTATGTTTAGGACCAATGAGGGCCCAATAAGGTGTGTATATAACCAATAGGACCAAAAAGGTGTGTTTAGGGGCAACAAGGGTCAGTTAGGACCAATGAGTCCCAATAAGGTGTGTATATAACCAATAAGTTGTGTTTAGGACCAATGATTGCCCAATAAGGTGTGTATATAACCAATAGGACCAGAAAGGTGTGTTTAGGGGCAACACGGGTTAATTGTTACCAAAGAGTCCCTATAAGGAGTGTATATAACCAAAAAGTTGTGTTTAGGACCAATGATGGCCCAGTAAGCTGTGTATATAACCAATAGGTCGTGTTTAGGACCAATGTTGGCCAATAAGTTGTGTTTAGGACCAATGATGGCCCAATAAAGTGTGTATATAACCAATAGGATGAAAAAGGTGTGTTTAGGGCCAACAAGGGTCAGTTGAAACCAATGTGTCCCCAAAAGGTGTGTATATAACCAATAAGTTTTGTTTAGGAGTAATGATGGCCCAATAAGGTGTGAATATAACCAATAAGACCAAAAGGGTGTGTTTAGGGGCAACAAGGTTCTGTTGGGACCAATGAGTCCCAATAAGGTGTGTATATAACCAATAAGTTGTGTTTAGTACCAATGATGGCACAATAATGTGTGTATATAACCAATAGGTTGTGTTTAGGACCAATGATGGCCAATAAGTTGTGTTTAGGACCAATGATGGCCCAATAAGGTGTGTATATAACCAATAGGACCAAAAAGGTGTGTTTAGGGGCAACAAGGGTCAGTTAGGACCAATGAGTCCCAATAAGGTGTGTATATTACCACTACGTTGTGTTTAGGACGTATGATGGCCCAATAAGGTGTGTATATGACCAATAGGTTGTGTTTAGGACCAATGATGGCAAATAAGTTACGTTTAAGACCAATGAGTCCCAATAAGGTGTGTATATAACCAATAAGTTGTGTTTAGGACCAATGATTGCCCAATAAGGTTTGTAAATAACCAATAGGTTGTATTTAGGACCAATGATGGTCAATAAGTTGTGTTTAGGACCAATGATGGTCCTATAAGGTGTGTATATAACTAATAGGGCCAAAAGGGTGCGTTTAGGGGCAACAAGGGTAAGTTGGGACCAATGAGTCCCAATAAGGTGTGTATATAACCAATAAGTTGTGTTTAGGACCAATGATGGCCCAATAAGGTGTGTATATAACCAATAGGTTGTTCTTTCGACCAATGATGACAAATAAGTTGTGTTTAGGACCAATGATGGCCAAATAAGGTGTGTATATAACCAATAGGACCAAAAGGTGTGTTTAGGGGCAACACGGGTCAATTGGGACCAATGAGTCCTAATAAGGAGTGTATATAACCAATAAGTTGTGTTTAGGACCAATGATGGCCCAATAAGGTGTGAATATAACCAATAGGACCAAAAAGGTGTGTGTGGGGAAATAAGGTTCCGTTAGGACCAATGAGTCCCATTAAGGTGTGTATATAACCAATAAGTTGTGTTTAGGACCAATGATGGCCCAACAATGTGTGTATATAACCAATGGGACAAAAAAGGTGTGTTTAGGGGCAACAAGTGTCAGTTGGGACCAATGAGTCCCAATAAGGTGTGTATATAACCAATAAGTTGTGTTTAGGACCAATGATTGCCTAATAAGGTGTGTATATAACCAATAGGTTGTTTTTAGGACCAATGATGGCCAATAAGTTGTGTTTAGGACCAATGATGGCCCAACAATGTGTGTATATAACCAATGGGACAAAAAAGGTGTGTTTAGGGGCAACAAGGATCAGTTGGGACCAATGAGTCCCAATAAGTTGTGTATATAACCAATAAGTTGTGTTTAGGACCAATGATTGCCTAATAAGGTGTGTATATAACCAATAGGTTGTTTTTAGGACCAATGATGGCCCAATAAGGTGTGTATATAACCAATAGGACCAAAAGGTGTGTTTAGGGGCAACAAGGGTCAATTGGGACCAATGAGTCCTAATATGGAGTGTATATAACCAATAAGTTGTGTTTAGGACCAATGATGGCCCAATAAGGTGTGAATATAACCAATAGGACCAAAAAGGTGTGTGTGGGGAAACAAGGTTCCGTTGGGACCAATGAGTCCCAATAAGGTGTGTATATAACCAATAAGTTGTGTTTAGGACCAATGATGGCCCAACAATGTGTGTATTTAACCAATGGAACAAAAAAGGTGTGTTTAGGGGCAATAAGGGTCAGTTGGGACCAATGAGTCCCAATAAGGTGTGTATATAACCAATAAGTTGTGTTTAGGACCAATGATTGCCCAATCTGGTGTGTATATAACCAATAGGTTGTTTTTAAGACCAATGATGGCCAATAAGTTGTGTTTAGGACCAATTATGGTCCAATAAGGTGTGTATATAACCAATAGGTTGTGTTTAGGACCAATGATGGCAAATAAGTTATGTTTAGGACCAATGAGGGCCCAATAAGGTGTGTATATAACCAATAGGACCAAAAAGGTGTGTTTAGGGGCAACAAGGGTCAGTTAGGACCAATGAGTCCCAATAAGGTGTGTATATAACCAATAAGTTGTGTTTAGGACCAATGATTGCCCAATCAGGTGTGTATATAACCAATAGGTTGTTTTTAAGACCAATGATGGCCAATAAGTTGTGTTTAGGACCAATTATGGTCCAATAAGGTGTGTATATAACCAATAGGTTGTGTTTAGGACCAATGATGGCAAATAAGTTATGTTTAGGACCAATGAGGGCCCAATAAGGTGTGTATATAACCAATAGGACCAAAAAGGTGTGTTTAGGGGCAACAAGGGTCAGTTAGGACTAATGAGTCCCAATAAGGTGTGTATATAACCAATAAGTTGTGTTTAGGTTCAATGATGGCAAATAAGTTGTGTTTAGGACCAATGATGGCCCAATAAGGTGTGTATATAACCAATAGGACCAGAAAGGTGTGTTTAGGGGCAACACGGGTTAATTGGTACCAAAGAGTCCCTATAAGGAGTGTATATAACAAAAAAGTTGCGTTTAGGACCAATGATGGCCCAGTAAGCTGTGTATATAACCAATAGGTCGTGTTTAGGACCAATGTTGGCCAATAAGTTGTGTTTAGGACCAATGATGGCCCAATAAAGTGTGTATATAACCAATAGGATGAAAAAGGTGTGTTTAGGGCCAACAAGGGTCAGTTGAAACCAATGTGTCCCAATAAGGTGTGTATATAACCAATAAGTTTTGTTTAGGAGCAATGATGGCCCAATAAGGTGTGAATATAACCAATAAGACCAAAAGGGTGTGTTTAGGGGCAACAAGGTTCAGTTGGGACCAATGAGTCCCAATAAGGTGTGTATATAACCAATAAGTTGTGTTTAGTACCAATGATGGCACAAAAATGTGTGTATATAACCAATAGGTTGTGTTTAGGACCAATGATGGCCAATAAGTTGTGTTTAGGACCAATGATGGCCCAATAAGGTGTGTATATAACCAATAGGTTGTGTTTAGGACCAATGATGGCAAATAAGTTATGTTTAGGACCAATGAGGGCCCAATAAGGTGTGTATATAACCAATAGGACCAAAAAGGTGTGTTTAGGGGCAACAAGGGTCAGTTAGGACCAATGAGTCCCAATAAGGTGTGTATATAACCAATAAGTTGTGTTTAGGACCAATGATTGCCCAATAAGGTGTGTATATAACCAATAGGACCAGAAAGGTGTGTTTAGGGGCAACACGGGTTAATTGTTACCAAAGAGTCCCTATAAGGAGTGTATATAACCAAAAAGTTGTGTTTAGGACCAATGATGGCCCAGTAAGCTGTGTATATAACCAATAGGTCGTGTTTAGGACCAATGTTGGCTAATAAGTTGTGTTTAGGACCAATGATGGCCCAATAAAGTGTGTATATAACCAATAGGATGAAAATGGTGTGTTTAGGGCCAACAAGGGTCAGTTGAAACCAATGTGTCCCCAAAAGGTGTGTATATAACCAATAAGTTTTGTTTAGGAGTAATGATGGCCCAATAAGGTGTGAATATAACCAATAAGACCAAAAGGGTGTGTTTAGGGGCAACAAGGTTCAGTTGGGACCAATGAGTCCCAATAAGGTGTGTATATAACCAATAAGTTGTGTTTAGTACCAATGATGGCACAATAATGTGTGTATATAACCAATAGGTTGTGTTTAGGACCAATGATGGCCAATAAGTTGTGTTTAGGATCAATGATGGCCCAATAAGGTGTGTATATAACCAATAGGACCAAAAAGGTGTGTTTAGGGGCAACAAGGGTCAGTTAGGACCAATGAGTCCCAATAAGGTGTGTATATTACCACTACGTTGTGTTTAGGACGTATGATGGCCCAATAAGGTGTGTATATGACCAATAGGTTGTGTTTAGGACCAATGATGGCAAATAAGTTACGTTTAAGACCAATGAGTCCCAATAAGGTGTGTATATAACCAATAAGTTGTGTTTAGGACCAATGATTGCCCAATAAGGTTTGTATACAACCAATAGGTTGTATTTAGGACCAATGATGGTCAATAAGTTGTGTTTAGGACCAATGATGGTCCTATAAGGTGTGTATATAACTAATAGGGCCAAAAAGGTGCGTTTAGGGGCAACAAGGGTAAGTTGGGACCAATGAGTCCCAATAAGGTGTGTATATAACCAATAAGTTGTGTTTAGGACCAATGATGGCCCAATAAGGTGTGTATATAACCAATCGGTTGTTCTTTCGACCAATGATGACAAATAAGTTGTGTTTAGGACCAATGATGGCCAAATAAGGTGTGTATATAACCAATAGGACCAAAAGGTGTGTTTAGGGGCAACACGGGTCAATTGGGACCAATGAGTCCTAATAAGGAGTGTATATAACCAATAAGTTGTGTTTAGGACCAATGATGGCCCAATAAGGTGTGAATATAACCAATAGGACCAAAAAGGTGTGTGTGGGGCAACAAGGTTCCGTTAGGACCAATGAGTCCCAGTAAGGTGTGTATATAACCAATAAGTTGTGTTTAGGACCAATGATGGCCCAACAATGTGTGTATATAACCAATGGGACAAAAAAGGTGTGTTTAGGGGCAACAAGTGTCAGTTGGGACCAATGAGTCCCAATAAGGTGTGTATATAACCAATAAGTTGTGTTTAGGACCAATGATTGCCTAATAAGGTGTGTATATAACCAATAGGTTGTTTTTAGGACCAATGATGGCCCAACAATGTGTGTATATAACCAATGGGACAAAAAAGGTGTGTTTAGGGGCAACAAGGATCAGTTGGGACCAATGAGTCCCAATAAGTTGTGTATATAACCAATAAGTTGTGTTTAGGACCAATGATTGCCTAATAAGGTGTGTATATAACCAATAGGTTGTTTTTAGGACCAATGATGGCCAATAAGTTGTGTTTAGGACCAATGATGGCCCAACAATGTGTGTATATAACCAATGGGACAAAAAAGGTGTGTTTAGGGGCAACAAGGATCAGTTGGGACCAATGAGTCCCAATAAGTTGTGTATATAACCAATAAGTTGTGTTTAGGACCAATGATTGCCTAATAAGGTGTGTATATAACCAATAGGTTGTTTTTAGGACCAATGATGGCCAATAAGTTGTGAATATTGTGCACTTTGTTCCGTATAGGTAATGTCTCCAAATCTTGAGTGCATGAACAACGGCTCCCAATTCCAAATTATGCGTTGTATAATTCTTTTCAGTATCCTTCAATTGCCTGGACCCATAGGCAATCACCTTGTCTCGTTGCATTAACACGCAACCGAGTCCTTGGATTGATGCATCGCAATAGACTACAAAGTCGTCAACTCCATCGGGTAACGCAAGAATTGGAGCGGAACATAACATATCTTTAAGCGTTTGGAATGCGCGCTCTTCTTTCTCACCCCATCGGTATTGCACTCCTTTGTGCGTTAAGGCTGTTAAGGGTTGAGCCAATTGAGAGAAACCTTTAATAAACCTTCGGTAATATCCGGCAAGTCCCAAAAATTGTCGGATTTCTGTTGGCGCTCTTGGAGTAGACCAATTCTTTATAGCTTCCACTTTAGCTGGGTCGACATGAATTCCTTCTTTATTAACAATGTGTCCAAGAAACTGGACTTCGCGGATCCAAAAATCGCACTTTGAAAACTTGGCGTAGAGCTGTTCCTTGCGAAGCAATTCCAAAATAAGACGCAGATGCTCCTCGTGTTCTTCCTTTGTCTTGGAGTAGATCAAAATATCATCGATGAAAACTATCACAAACTTGTCGAGGTACGGCTTGCACACCCGATTCATCAGATCCATGAATACGGCAGGTGCATTGGTTAGCCCAAACGGCATAACCAGGAACTCGTAGTGACCATACCGAGTTCTGAAAGCAGTTTTGGGTACATCCTCATCACGAACACGAAGTTGGTGATACCCGGACCGTAGGTCAATCTTTGAAAAGTAGCTTGAACCTTGTAGCTGATCGAAGAGATCGTCGATTCGAGGAAGTGGATACCGATTCTTGATAGTAACCTTGTTAAGCTCTCTATAGTCGATACACATGCGGAACGTTCCATCCTTTTTCTTAACAAACAATACCGGAGCTCCCCACGGAGACGAACTTGGACGGATAAATCCCTTGTCGAGTAACTCTTGAAGTTGTGCGGAAAGTTCGTTGAGTTCACTTACCGCCAAACGGTAGGGTGCGCGTGCTATCGGGGCGGCGCCAGGAGCTAAGTCGATCCCAAACTCTACTTGTCGAAATGGAGGCAAACCAGGCAGATCTTCAGGAAATACATCTTGGAAGTCGCGAACTATCGGGTAGTCGTTGATTCTGCGCTCGGGAAGTGCCGAATCGGTGACGTTTGCAAGAATCGCGAAGTGACCTTTACGAAGGCACTTTTGAGCTTTGAGAAACGAGATAATTCCAGTGACTGTCCCACCTTTCTCGCCTTGAACTGTTAGTACTTCACCTCCTTCGAGTGGAATACGAACCACTTTTTCTTGACACAGAATTTCGGCTCGATTTTCAGATAACCAATCCATTCCTACTATAACATCAAAACTACCAATTGGGAAAGGCATAAGATCGATTCCTATCGTACGGCCGGCTAGTTCTAACTTACAGTCCTTAACCATCTGAGTCGTATTATGAAGTTTACCGTTCGCTAGTTCTACCACATACTTGGCATCTAAGTTAACTGGTTTAGCATTAATTAGTCTAGCAAACTTAGTGGAAATAAAGCTTCTTTCAGCACCAGAATCAAATAATACGGTAGCAAAGAAACCATTAAGAATAAATTTACCGTTGATCACGTTGGCATCATTGCGAGCTTCTCCTTGGCCCATTACGAAAGCTCGGCCTCTACCGTTTCCACCATTTCCTCCATTGCCATTGCCATTCCCATTGCCATTGCCGTTTCCATTACCATTACCGTGGCCACCATTGTTTCCCTGGTTACCATTCCCTTGTCTTCCCAGTTGAGGGCAATCTCTTTTCATGTGGCCTTGGGCACCACATTCATAGCAACCATTGCCATTTCTTCTTGGGGCTTCATTGTTACGATTCTGCCCATAGTTATTCCCGTTTCCCCGGTTGTTACCATTGTTGTTGTTGTTCTGCCTCATCCGATTTTGTTGCTCAGGAATGACTGCCCAACAGTCGTTCGCCACGTGGCTTTTCTTGCCACACCTTCCACAAGTTAAACTTTTTCTGCAGACTCCCGAGTGATGCTTGCCGCAGGTGTTACACGTGGGCAGGTTCTGACCATTTCCGCCCTGGCGGTTGTTGCTGCTATTGGTACCAGATCGCTTACTTTGACCTTGGGTGTGATAGGATTTCCCAGAGCTGTTGGCCACACTCTGCTGATTCATTGACACCTCAGGAATCTCATTTTCGGCCTTTCTTTTGCCACTCAAGGCTGTCTTCTCAGAAGCTTTCGCAGGAAGAGTTCCCTTCTCGATTTCTTGGTCAGTCAACTTATGGGCTAGACGAATAGCTTGTTGCACAGTTGCCGGGTTACTAGCAGTCACCATTCCTTTAATTTGAGGCGCGAGGCCTTCCAGATAACGCTCGATGCGTTTAAACTCAGCATCCACCATTGTGGGGCATAGTACCGCGTACTCATGGTAACGCGCAGTGTACTCTTCGACTTCAGACCCAGACATCTTCAGATTCAAAAATTCACCCTCTAGCTTCTTCACTTGATCACGAGGACAGTATTCCTCCATAATCAAGTCCTTAAATGCTCCCCACTCCATGTTATTGGCAGCATCTAACCCAATCATCTGGATTTCAGCATTCCACCAGGTAAGGGCAGCTCCTTCAAAGGTACCAGTCGCAAATTTCACCTTGTTCTCAGCGGGGCAGTTACACATGGAGAAGACCTTCTCAGACTTCTCAATCCACCTGAGGAGTCCTACCGCTCCTTCCTCACCGGAAAACGTCATTGGTTTGCAGTCCATGAAGGACTTAAAAGTGCAGTGGTGGATGTTTCCTGATGCAATTTAACAATTCGAGTTTTAAGCTTAAACGGGTCAAAATATATTCGCTTTGCGCCTTAACCGGCTTAATAATTACCATGCGCGGCAATTGTAGCTTGGACGGCAGCTACGGCAGCTTGCACGTGCTCGTTGATCATCGCTTGTAGTTGCGCGGGCGTCAGGTTGATGTTGTTCCTTCCGGCTCTTCCAGACATTTTCTGGACAGTTTAAAGTAGGCAGTGTTCAGTCACAGTTATATTCTATACATATCCCATAATATGTATATTAGCCATTTCCCGTTATCCCGCTATTAGTCCAGAAAAAATTTCGTGCAAAAATCGAGGCGTCGTCGGAGAACGTCGGAAGTCGTAAGCGCTATCGTCGAAAGTCGGCTTTCCCATAAAAGTCACCGTCGGCGTAGTCATCGTAGTAGAAATCAGGACGTAGCGTGTAGCATTGTTTCGTTATCGCTTTCCCCAGAATAGTGCGCGTATTATCGTTCGCGTTTCGTATTCGTGTGTGACATTTTCCTAAGGTTTTTCCGTTAGACTACTTAGACACGGTCTATATATATCTATATATATATATATACATACGAAGCGTTTACTTACACAGCAGAGCGAGTATCCCAGGTTGGCACGTAAAAATTTTGTTTTGGGAATTTGTTTGTTCGTTTGTAACTAAGGTTTCAAGTTGCAGTTTCCAAATCGTTTTAGAAAATGATTCCAGTTCTCTGCAACCTATGGCTCTGATACCAATCTGTCACACCCCCAATTAACCACTAACGGAGTTTATACCGTTAAGGGGCGCGACTAGACCAGGACCACAACCATTAGTTACAAATACTAAACGAATCAGAGTAAAGTCCAAATGTTCATAAATAAAACAGTTTCAAAAGTTACGCAGCGGAATGTAAACATAAATATCTTAGCACTAACCGCGTGCTTTAATTACAAAACATAAATTGTTATATAAATTCCCAAGTTAGTTCAAATAAAAGTAAACATTTTCTTGAGCCATGTCAACCTGCTCCGGATACTCCTCAGCGATCTGCAAAAGTCAAAACCACGCAAGTGTCAACCAAAAGGCTGGTGAGTTCACGGTGGGCTTGTCATGCATTGGCCCGGTCTCATAATCATTTTCTTTGTCAACATATACATACGTAATATTTGTTTTATGAAAGACGATGCTCTTAAACGTCAATTACCGATTGTTTAATATGCGCTTAGTCTTGTAAGAATTAAAGAACTCAACCGATATCGCGGGTAGCTAATCCGTCGTTTCATGCACTAAGGAAGATTGTACCAAGCTGACTATTTATTTTTGCGGTGTTCCACCGTCATTTATTTTTATTTGCGGACTTTCGTCACTGCTCTTTTTGCCTCCCCCGTGTCCTCCTCTTGGGATCACGGTGTCAAATAGGCTGATATTGTTCCCCGTGCACCTCCAGTGCCCCGGAGCGGAGTTTGTCAAACTCCAGTAGATCTACCCAACATCCCCTCGCTTCCACGAATTAATGGCACAATTAATTATGAGGACTTTTTATTTAAACAAAACATTCCTTAGAAATCATGTGATATCATTTGGTTTAAAGCCTTTAACCTATGCTAGCCATATTAAAACATTTCACTTAGGGTTTCCTTTCGGACCCGGAAATCATTTATCAATTTTATTTTTCGTAAACAGCGACCTGAATTCCTCCCCAAGTGTCCCCATAAACACGTTGGTGAAAAACAGTCGACTTTTATTCGTCCGGTGCTCAGCACTCGTAAGTTTTGTCAGCATTGTTTTTAAGTTGTTCTTTCCGTCCCTAACGGGATCGTATCTTGCGGGTTTGTGACACTCACCTTTGGTTGCTCGGCTAGACTTGCTTAATTATCCTTGGACTGATTTCTTAATGAAGACCTATAATTCATTTAGGTCTTATATATTAGTCTTGTGTCTAATTCATTTCAAACAACGTTCACTATGGCCCATAACATAGCACGTTAAGCTAAGACACGACATATCGACACACGACACCAATGGTTGATCATAAACAAGGGTTCATATAATTCAGATATCAAGCATGTTTCATCATGGCATAATCATGTAAGTCATGGCATAACACTTAAGCAAATTTCACAAGTTTGGTTTTCAGGCCAGGTCTTAGTTTCGCTAGCACAGTTTCGCTAGGCAGTTTCGCTGTGTGCACGGGCAGCACTTTCGCTAGGCAATGCCCGGTGACACAGTTTCGCTAGGCTAGTTTCGCCCGAAACTGCTGACGCAGTTTCGCTAGCCTAGTTTCGCAGGGAAACTGGTTTGAACTTTCGTTCAGGTGTTTCGCTCGGTAGTTTCGCTCGAGCTGGTCGGGTCAGTTTCGCTAGCGACACTATAGTTTCGCTCGACAGTGTCGCTGAATGAACAAGTAAATTCGCTGGACAATTTCGCCCAGAGAACACACAGTTTCGCTAGTCGCGAAAAACATACGGATTTGCCTAAAAATCAACCTAACAGCTTCTGATCTTACATGCAATTCATTATTTAGCATACATAGGCATTTACCAACATAAATCAGCAAGCTTTAACACCTTAAACATGCATTTTGTCATCAAATCACCCAAAATACATATAAAACCCTAAAATGGCTAAAATAGCATAAATCTCTATCATGGCTGGATTTCATACGCAAAGTTGCTAACTTTATGATAGATCTAGCATTCCTAAGCATTATCTCAGAAGCATACAAGTTTTCATGAAGGTTTGATCATGCTTTAAGAAGAAAACACATAGAAAAGCATAAAACATAGTTTTGGGACTCACGTTTGATATCAAGAATCGATAGATGAGATGAGATGATGGCCTAGAGGCTGAGATCTTGGTCCTTGGGTGACTTTCTCGGCTGACCAGGTTCCAGAGAGGAGTGTGTGTGTGTTTGTGATGAAATGAGGCAAATGGAGAAACTAGGGTTTATTAAGTTTATTTATATCAGAGGCTAGTTTCGCTGGCAGTTTCGCTGGCCAGGCGAAACTAGCTCTGGTCACGTTTTAACTGATTAGCTTAGCTGGCTACCGGGCGACACTACAGTTTCGCCCGGTAGTTTCGCTGGCTGCACAACTTAGGCAAATTTTCACGTAATCAAGGATTTACAATTTGTCATGCTATTCATAATATTAAATCATGCATTTAAATCACATTGCACATAATGACAACAATAAATGAACACATAGCACATATGGGCGGGTTCGGTGATCAACCAAAGGACGTGGACGCATTCGGCCTAGTTAAGCATTAGTTACTAAGTTAACACTTATAACGTAACTAACGGATTTGTCTAACGGAAGTTAACCTTGAAATTCCCGGATGTCACATATATACACCTTATTGGGACTCATTGGTCCCAACTGACCCTTGTTGCCCCTAAACACACCTTTTTGGTCTTATTAGTTACATTCACACCTTATTGGGCCATCATTGGTCCTAAACACAACTTATTGGTTATATACACACCTTATTTGGACACATTGGTCCTAACTGACCCTTGTTTCCCCTAAACTCACCTTTTTGATCCTATTGGTTATATACACATCTTATTGGGCTATCATTGCTCCTAAATTCAACTTATTGGTTATATACACACCTTATTGGGACTCATTGGTCCTAACTAACCCTTGTTGCCCCTAAACACACATTTTGGTCTTATTGGTTATATTCACACCTTATTCGGCCATCATTGCTCCTAAACACAACTTATTGGTTATATACACACCTTATTGGTACACATTGGTCCCAACTGACCCTTGTTGGCCCTAAACACACCTTTTTCGTCCTATTGGTTATATACACACCTTATTGGGCCATCATTGCTCCTAAACACAACTTATTGGCCATCATTGGTCCTAAACACGACCTATTGGTTATATACACACCTTATTAGGCCATCATTGGTCCTAAATACAACTTATTTGTTATATACACACCTTATTGGGACTCATTGGTCCCAACTGACCCTTGTTGCCCCTAAACACACCTTTTTGGTCTTATTGGTTATATTCACACCTTATTGGGCCATCATTGCTCCTAAACACAACTTATTGGTTATATACACACCTTATTGGGACTCATTGGTTCCAACTGACTCTTGTTGCCCCTAAACACACCTTTTTGATCCTATTGGTTACATACACACATTATTGGGCTATCATTGGTCCTAAACACAACTTATTGGTTATATACACACCTTATTGGGACTCATTGGTCCCAACTGAACCTTATTGCCCCTAATCACACCTTTTTGGTCCTATTGGTTATATTCACAACTTATTGGGCCATCATTGGTCGTAAACAAAACCGATTGGTTATATACACACCTTATTGGGCCATCATTGCTCCTAAACACAACTTATTGGCCATCATTGGTCCTAAACACGACCTATTGGTTATATACACACCTTATTGGGCCATCATTGGTCCTAAATACAACTTATTTGTTATATACAGACCTTATTGGGACTCATTGGTCCCAACTGACCCTTGTTGCCCCTAAACACACCTTTTTGGTCTTATAGGTTATATTCACACCATATTGGGCCATCATTGCTCCTAAACACAACTTATTGGTTATATACACACCTTATTGGGACACATTGGTCCTAAATGACCCTTGTTGGCCCTAAACACACATTTTTCGTCCTATTGGTTATATACACACCTTATCGGGCCATCATTGGTCCTAAACAAAACTTATTGGCCATCATTGGTCCTAAACACGACCTATTGGTTATATACACACCTTATTGGGCCATCATTGTTCCTAAACACAACTTGTTGGTTATATACACACCTTATTTGGACACATTGGTCCTAACTGACCCTTGTTTCCCCTAAACACACTTTTTTGGTCCTATTGGTTATATACACACCTTATTGGGCCATCATTGGTCCTAAATTCAACTTATTGGTTATATACACACCTTATTGGGACTTATTGGTCCCAACTGACCCTTGTTGCCCCTAAACACACCTTTTTGGTCTTCTTGGTTATATTCACACCTTATTGGGCCATCATTGCTCCTAAACACAACTTATTGGTTACATACACACCTTATTGGGACTCATTGGTCCCACCTGACCCTTGTTGCCCCTAAACACGCCTTTTTGGTCCTATTGGTTATATATACACCTTATTGGGCCATCATTGGTCCTAAATTCAACTTGTTGGTTATATACACACCTTATTGGGAGTCATTGGTCCCAACTGACCCTTGTTGCCCCTAAACACATCTTTTTGGTCTTATTGGTTATATTCACACCTTATTGGGCCGTCATTGCTCCAAAACACAATTATTGGTTATATACAGACCTTATTGGGACACATTGGTCCCAACTGACCCTTGTTGGCCCTAAACACACCTTTTTCGTCCTATTGGTTATATACACACCTTATTAGGCCATCATTGGTCCTAAACACAACTTATTGGCCATCATTGGTCCTAAACACGACCTATTGGTTATATATACACCTTATTGGGCCACCATTGGTCCTAAATTCAACTTGTTGGTTATATACACACCTTATTGGGACTCATGGGTCCCAACTGACCCTTGTTGCCCCTAAACACACCTTTTTGTTCTTATTGGTTATATTCACACCTTATTGGGTCGTCATTGCTCCAAAACACAATTATTGGTTATATACAGACCTTATTAGGACACATTGGTCCCAACTGACCCTTGTTGGCCCTAAACACACATTTTTCGTCCTATTGGTTATATACACACCTTATTGGGCCGTCATTGCTCCTAAACACAACTTATTGGTTATATATACACCTTATTGGTACACATTGGTCTCAACTGACCCCTTGTTGGCCCTAAACACACCTTTTTCATCCTATTGGTTATATACACACCTTATTGGGCCATCATTGCTCCTAAACATAACTTATTGGACATCATTGGTCCTAAACACGACCTATTGGTTATATACACACCTTATTGGGCCATCATTGGTCCTAAATACAACTTATTTGTTATATACAGACCCTTATTGGGACTCATTGGTCCCAACTGACCCTTGTTGCCCCTAATCACACCTTTTTGGTCTCATAGGTTATATTCACACCTTATTGGGCCATCATTGCTCCTAAACACAACTTATTGGTTATATACACACCTTATTGGGACACATTGGTCACAACTGACCCTTGTTGGCCCTAAACTCACCTTTTTCATCCTATTGGTTATATACACACCTTATTGGGCCATCATTGGTCTTAAACACAACCTATTGGTTATATACACACCTTATTGGGCCATCATTGGTCCTAAACACAACTTATTGGTTATATACACACCTTATTGGGACTCATTGGTCCTAACTGACCCTTGTGGCCCCTAAACACACCTTTTTGGTCCTATTGTTTATATACACACCTTATTGGTCTTATTGGTTACATTCACACCTTATTGGGCCATCATTGGTCCTAAACACAACTTATTGGTTATATACACACCTTATTTGGACACATTGGTCCTAACTGACCCTTGTTTCCCCTAAACACACCTTTTTTATCCTATTGGTTATATACACACCTTATTGGGCCATCATTGGTCCTAAATTCAACTTCTTGGTTATATACACACCTTATTGGGACTCATTGGTCCTAACTATCCCTTGTTGCCCATAAACACACATTTTTGGTCTTATTAGTTATATTCACACCTTATTGGGCCATCATTGCACCTAAACACAACTTATTGGTTATATACACACCTACTTGGTACACATTGGTCCCAACTGACCCTTGTTGGCCCTAAACACACCTTTTTCGTCCTATTGGTTATATACACACCTTATTGGGCCATCATTGCTCCTAAACACAACTTATTGGCCATCATTGGTCCTAAACATGACCTATTGGTTATATACACTCCTTATTGGGCCATCATTGGTCCTAAATACAACTTATTTGCTATATACACACCTTATTGGGACTCATTGGTCCCAACTGACCCTTATTGCCCCTAATCACACCTTTTTGGTCTTATAGGTTATATTCACACCTTATTGGGCCATCAATGCTCCTAAACACAACTTATTGCTTATATACACACCTTATTGGGAAACATTGGTCCCAACTGACCCTTGTTGGCCCTAAACTCACCTTTTTCAGCCTATTGGTTAAATACACACCTTATTGGGCCATCATTGGTCTTAAACACAACCTATTGGTTATATACACACCTTATTGGGCCATCATTGGTCCTAAACACAACTTATTGGTTATATACACACCTTATTGGGACTCATTGGTCCTAACTGACCCTTGTTGCCCCTAAACACACCTTTTTGGTCCTATTGTTTATATACACACCTTATTGGTCTTATTGGTTACATTCACACCTTATTGGGCCATCATTGGTCCTAAACACAACTTATTGGTTATATACACACCTTATTTGGACACATTGGTCCTAACTGACCCTTGTTTCCCCTAAACACACCTTTTTTATCCTATTGGTTATATACACACCTTATTGGGCCATCATTGGTCCTAAATTCAACTTCTTGGTTATATACACACCTTATTGGGAGTCATTGGTCCTAACTATCCCTTGTTGCCCATAAACACACATTTTTGGTCTTATTAGTTATATTCACACCTTATTGGGCCATCATTGCACCTAAACACAACTTATTGGTTATATACACACCTACTTGGTACACATTGGTCCCAACTGACCCTTGTTGGCCCTAAACACACCTTTTTCGTCCTATTGGTTATATACACACCTTATTGGGCCATCATTGCTCCTAAACACAACTTATTGGCCATCATTGGTCCTAAACATGACCTATTGGTTATATACACACCTTATTGGGCCATCATTGGTCCTAAATACAACTTATTTGTTATATACACACCTTATTGGGACTCATTGGTCCCAACTGACCCTTATTGCCCCTAATCACACCTTTTTGGTCTTATAGGTTATATTCACACCTTATTGGGCCATCATTGCTCCTAAACACAACTTATTGCTTATATACACACCTTATTGGGAAACATTGGTCCCAACTGACCCTTGTTGGCCCTAAACTCACCTTTTTCATCCTATTGGTTAAATACACACCTTATTGGGCCATCATTGGTCTTAAACACAACCTATTGGTTATATACACACCTTACTGGGCCATCATTGGTCCTAAACACAACTTATTGGTTATATACACACCTTATTGGGACTCATTGGTCCTAACTGACCCTTGTTGCCCCTAAACACACCTTTTTGGTCCTATTGTTTATATACACACCTTATTGGTCTTATTGGTTACATTCACACCTTATTGGGCCATCATTGGTCCTAAACACAACTTATTGGTTATATACACACCTTATTTGGACACATTGGTCCTAACTGACCCTTGTTTCCCCTAAACACACCTTTTTGATCCTATTGGTTATATACACACCTTATTGGGCCATCATTGGTCCTAAATTCAACTTCTTGGTTATATACACACCTAATGGGACTCATTGGTCCTAACTATCCCTTGTTGCCCCTAAACACACATTTTTGGTCTTATTGGTTATATTCACACCTTATTGGGCCATCATTGCACCTAAACACAACTTATTGGTTATATACACACCTTATTGGGCCATCATTGCTCCTAAACACAACTTATTGGCCATCATTGGTCCTAAACACGACCTATTGGTTATATACACACCTTATTTGGCCATCATTGGTCCTAAATACAACTTATTTGTTATATACACACCTTATTGGGACTCATTGGTCCCAACTGACCCTTGTTGCCCCTAAACACACCTTTTTGGTCTTATTGGTTATATTCACACCTTGTTGGGCCATCATTGCTCCTAAACACAACTTATTGGTTATATACACACCTTATTGGGACTCATTGGTTCCAACTGACTCTTGTTGCCCCTAAACACACCTTTTTGATCCTATTGGTTACATACACACATTATTGGGCTATCATTGGTCCTAAACATAACTTATTGGTTATATACACACCTTATTAGGACTCATTTGTCCCAACTGAACCTTATTGCCCCTAAACACACCTTTTTGGTCCTATTGGTTATATTCACACCTTATTGGGCCATTATTGGTCGTAAACAAAACCGATTGGTTATATACACACCTTATTGGGCCATCATTGGTCCTAAACACAACTTATTGGTTATATACACACCTTATTGGGACTCATTGGTCCCAACTGACCCTTGTTGCCCCTAAACACACCTTTTTGGTCTTATTGGTTATATTCACACCTTATTGGGCTATCATTGCTCCTAAACACAACTTATTGGTTATATACACACCTTATTGGGACACATTGGTCCTAACTGACCCTTGTTGGCCCTAAACAACATTTTTCGTCCTATTGGTTATATACACACCTTATCGGGCACTCATTGGTCCTAAACACAACTTATTGGCCATCATTGGTCCTAAACACGACCTATTGGTTATATACACACCTTATTGGGCCATCATTGTTCCTAAACACAACTTGTTGGTTATATACACACCTTATTTGGACACATTGGTCCTAACTGACCCTTGTTTCCCCTAAACACACTTTTTTGGTCCTATTGGTTATATACACACCTTATTGGGCCATCATTGGTCCTAAATTCAACTTATTGTTTATATACACACCTTATTGGGACTTATTGGTCCCAACTGACCCTTGTTGCCCCTAAACACACACCTTTGGTCTTATTGGTTATATTCACACCTTATTGGGCCATCATTGCTCCTAAACACAACTTATTGGTTATATACACACCTTATTGGGACTCATTGGTCCCAACTGACCCTTGTTGCCCCTAAACACACCTTTTTGGTCCTATTGGTTATATATACACCTTATTGGGCCATCATTGGTCCTAAATTCAACTTGTTGGTTATATACACACCTTATTGGGACTCATTGGTCCCAACTGACCCTTGTTGCCCCTAAACACACCTTTTTGGTCTTATTGGTTACATTCACACCTTATTGGGCCGTCATTGCTCCAAAACACAATTATTGGTTATATACAGACCTTATTGGGACACATTGGTCCCAACTGACCCTTGTTGGCCCTAAACACACCTTTTTCGTCCTATTGGTTATATGCACACCTTATCGGGCCATCATTGGTCCTAAACATAACTTATTGGCCATCATTGGTCCTAAACACGACTTATTGGTTATATATACACCTTATTGGGCCACCATTGGTCCTAAATACACACCTTATTTGGAGACATTGGTCCTAACTAACCCTTGTTTCCCCTAAACACACTTTTTTGGTCCTATTGGTTATATACACACCTTATTGGGCCATCATTGGTCCTAAATACAACTTATTTGTTATATACACACCTTATTGGGACTCATTGGTCCCAACTGACCCTTGTTGCCCCTAAACACACCTTTTTGGTCTTATTGGTTATATTCACACCTTATTGGGCCATCATTGCTCCTAAACACAACTTATTGGTTATATACACACCTTATTGGGACTCATTGGTTCCAACTGACTCTTGTTGCCCCTAAACACACCTTTTTGATCCTATTGGTTACATACACACATTATTGGGCTATCATTGGTCCTAAACACAACTTATTGGTTATATACACACCTTATTGGGACTCATTGGTCCCAACTGAACCTTATTGCCCCTAAACACACCTTTTTGGTCCGATTGGTTATATTCACACCTTATTGGGCCATCATTGGTCGTAAACAAAACCGATTGGTTATATACACACCTTATTGGGCCATCATTGGTCCTAAACACAACTTATTGGTTATATACACACCTTATTGGGACTCATTGGTCCCAACTGACCCTTGTTGCCCCTAAACACACCTTTTTGGTCTTATTGGTTATATGCACACCTTATTGGGCCATCATTGCTCCTAAACACAACTTATTGGTTATATACACAACTTATTGGGACACATTGGTCCTAACTGACCCTTGTTGGCCCTAAACACACATTTTTCGTCCTATTGGTTATATACACACCATATCGGGCCATCATTGATCCTAAACACAACTTATTGGCCATCATTGGTCCTAAACACGGCCTATTGGTTATATACACACCTTATTGGGCCATCATTGTTCCTAAACACAACTTGTTGGTTATATACACACCTTATTTGGAAACATTGGTCCTAACTGACCCTTGTTTCCCCTAAACACAGTTTTTTGGTCCTATTGGTTATATACACACCTTATTGGGCCATCATTGGTCCTAAATTCAACTTATTGGTTATATACACACCTTATTGGGACTTATTGGTCCCAACTGACCCTTGTTGCCCCTAAACACACATTTTTGGTCTTATTGGTTATATTCACACCTTATTGGGCCATCATTGCTCCTAAACACCACTTATTGGTTATATACACACCTTATTGGGACTCATTGGTCCCAACTAACCCTTGTTGGCCCTAAACTCACCTTTTTCATCCTATTGGTTATATACACACCTTATTGGGCCGTCATTGCTCCAAAACACAATTATTGGTTATATACAGACCTTATTGGGACACATTGGTCCCAACTGACCCTTGTTGGCCCTAAACACACCTTTTTCGTCCTATTGGTTATATACACACCTTATCGGGCCATCATTGGTCCTAAACATAACTTATTGGCCATCATTGGTCCTAAACACGACTTATTGGTTATATATACACCTTATTGGGCCACCGTTGGTCCTAAATACACACCTTATTTGGAGACATTGGTCCTAACTAACCCTTGTTTCCCCTAAACACACTTTTTTGGTCCTATTGGTTATATACACACCTTATTGGGCCATCATTGGTCCTAAATACAACTTATTTGTTATATACACACCTTATTGGGACTCATTGGTCCCAACTGACCCTTGTTGCCCCTAAACACACCTTTTTGGTCTTATTGGTTATATTCACACCTTATTGGGCCATCATTGCTCCTAAACACAACTTATTGGTTATATACACACCTTATTGGGACTCATTGGTTCCAACTGACTCTTGTTGCCCCTAAACACACCTTTTTGATCCTATTGGTTACATACACACATTATTGGGCTATCATTGGTCCTAAACACAACTTATTGGTTATATACACACCTTATTGGGACTCATTGGTCCCAACTGAACCTTATTGCCCCTAAACACACCTTTTTGGTCCGATTGGTTATATTCACACCTTATTGGGCCATCATTGGTCGTAAACAAAACCGATTGGTTATATACACACCTTATTGGGCCATCATTGGTCCTAAACACAACTTATTGGTTATATACACACCTTATTGGGACTCATTGGTCCCAACTGACCCTTGTTGCCCCTAAACACACCTTTTTGGTCTTATTGGTTATATGCACACCTTATTGGGCCATCATTGCTCCTAAACACAACTTATTGGTTATATACACAACTTATTGGGACACATTGGTCCTAACTGACCCTTGTTGGCCCTAAACACACATTTTTCGTCCTATTGGTTATATACACACCATATCGGGCCATCATTGGTCCTAAACACAACTTATTGGCCATCATTGGTCCTAAACACGACCTATTGGTTATATACACACCTTATTGGGCCATCATTGTTCCTAAACACAACTTGTTGGTTATATACACACCTTATTTGGAAACATTGGTCCTAACTGACCCTTGTTTCCCCTAAACACAGTTTTTTGGTCCTATTGGTTATATACACACCTTATTGGGCCATCATTGGTCCTAAATTCAACTTATTGGTTATATACACACCTTATTGGGACTTATTGGTCCGAACTGACCCTTGTTGCCCCTAAACACACCTTTTTGGTCTTATTGGTTATATTCACACCTTATTGGGCCATCATTGCTCCTAAACACAACTTATTGGTTATATACACACCTTATTGGGACTCATTGGTCTCAACTGACCCTTGTTGGCCCTAAACTCACCTTTTTCATCCTATTGGTTATATACACACCTTAGTGGGCCATCATTTGTCTTAAACACAACCTATTAATTATATACACACCTTATTGGGCCATCATTGGTCCTAAACACAACTTATTGGTTATATACACACCTTATTGGGACTCATTGGTCCCTAACTGACCCTCGTTGCCCCTAAACACACCTTTTTGGTCCTATTGTTTATATACACACCTTATTGGGCCATCATTGGTCCTAAACACAACTTATTGGCCATCATTGGTCCTAAACACAACCTATTGGTTATATACACACCTTACTGGGCATTCATTGGTCCTAAAGACAACTTATTGGTTATATACACACCTTATTGGGAGTCATTGGTCCAAACTGACCCTTGTTGCCCTAAACACACATTTTTGGTCCTATTGGTTATATATACACCTTATTGGGCCATAATTGGTCCTAAATTCAACTTGTTGGTTATATACACACCTTATTGGGACTCATTGGTCCCAACTAACCCGTGTTGCCCCTAAACACACCTTTTTGGTCTTATTGGTTATATTCACACCTTATTGGGCCATTATTGCTCCTAAACACGACTTATTGGTTATATACAGACCTTATTGGGACACATTGGTCCCAACTGACCCTTGTTGGCCCTAAACACACCTTTTTCGTCCTATTGGTTATATACACACCTAATCGGGCCATCATTGGTCCTAAACACAACTTATTGGCCATCATTGGTCCTAAACACGACCTATTGGTTATATACACACCTTATTGGGCCATCATTGGTCCTAAACACAACTTTTTGGTTATATACACACCTTATTGGGACTCATTGGTCCCAATTGACCCTTGTTGCCCCTAAACACACCTTTTTGATCCTATTGGTTATATGCACACCTTATTGGGCCATCATTGGTCTTAAACACAACTTATTGGAGAACTCAGCTGAACAGGTAACCTACGCTAGAAAATTATCGGGAATGGGTGATACATCTTCAAAGATGTCAAACAGCTCTTCTAAACCATTAAACTTTAGATTCTTAAATTCTGATGTGTCGGTTGATGGTATTGATGTGGTTCTCCTTCGTGCTTCTGTTAAACATGTACAAGATAAAGTGGGATACACTCTTTATGGTTATTTTCTGGGGGAACGGATTGCGTTTCCTGTGGTAGACTACTTTGTTCGTCAAAGTTGGAAAAAATTTGGATTGGAAAAAACGATGATGAATGCTAATGGGTTCTTCTTCTTCAAATTTGAGAATAGAAAGGGCATGATGGGTGCGTTGGAAGGTGGTCCGTGGTTAATACGTAATCGGCCAATTTTTCTTAACTTATGGTCCCCTACAACTCAACTAAAAAAAGATGATATTACTGAGACGGTTGTTTGGGTTAAATTACATAATGTGCCTCTTGCTGCCTATACGGATGATGGGTTAAGCATGCTTGCCTCAAAAATTGGTTAGCCAAAATGTCTCGACTCTTATACTGCCTCTATGTGTCTTGATGGATGGGGTAGAAGTAGTTTTGCTAGGGCACTTGTGGAGATCTCTGCTTCTATGAGCTTTAAAGATCACTTAACCATCGCAATTCCTGATTTAGAGGGTGATGCTCTTGTGAAGGGTAACATTGAGGTTGAATATGAATGGAGGCCTCCCCGTTGTGCCAGGTGTTGTCTGTTTGGCCATGATCTGAACTCTTGTCCAAAACGATGTGCGACTACTCCGTTGAACGAACCTGTTATAGATAATGATGGGTTTGTCAAAGTCATAAAGAGGAAAACCGGGAAAAAGTTGGGTGGTAATCCTAACAACCAAAAGCCTAAGTTTGTTTACAGACCGGTTAACGGGAATGGTAATAAGGGGCCTGATGGCTCTCAGCGCAATGATGGTGATGGTCCTGATCCATCCAAATCGCAGATTTCGGTTGGCAATAAATATGGGGCTCTAGATGGCCATATTGATGATCTAGATGATATGGATGGGGATCTGAACAAAATGGTGAATGAGGTTGTGAATGAGGGTAATGCTACAAGTAAACTCATGGGTTCTTCATCTAAAGGAGCGAGCACTCCTTTGATCCAACGTGGATTTTTATGATGGACTTCCTGCTTTGGTGTTTCGTGCTACTGGTTGGGTGGTGCTTCTGTGGCTGGATTGTGTTCGATGATGGAGGCTGAGATGGTTTCCTTCTAGTTCTTTTATTCACTAGTTGTTTTTAGACTAGTAGTCTGTTGGTTTTACTTGTTTTGTCTGGTTGTTTGATTCTTTTTGTCACATACTGGGGCCTGTCCCATGTATGAACTAGTGTGGGAATACCTCACTACTTGTTCTTCATTGTTTTGGGTATCAATAGAATCACCGGGGTAACCCTTTACCCAAAAAAAAACACAACTTATTGGTTATATACACACCTTATTTGACACATTGGTCCTAACTGACCCTTGTTTCCCCTATACACACCTTTTTGATCCTATTGGTTATATACACACCTTATTGGGCCATCATTGGTCCTAAATTCAACTTATTGGTTATACACACACCTTATTGGGACTCATTGGTCCGAACTGACCCTTGTTGCCCCTAAACACACCTTTTTGGTCTTATTGGTTATATTCACACCTTACTGGGCCATCATTACTCCTAAACACAACTTATTGGTTATATACACACCTTATTGGGACACATTGGTCCCAACTGACCCTTGTTGGCCCTAAACACACCTTTTTCGTCCTATTGGTTATATACACACCTTATTGGGACTCATTGATCCCAACTGAACCTTATTGCCCCTAAACACACCTTTTTGGTCCTATTGGTTATATTTATGCTTGTGCGTGTCCAGATATATACAACAACCATTGTACACATACCCATGGAAATACCCAGATCAAAGCTTTCCTCCTCATTACTTCCATAATTACTTTATTCATAGGATGTAACTTCACACCGGAAATTGCAGATCTTGGGGTCGAAAACTACACAGAAACCTGCATAAAGAAAACACAAGCAACCAGGTAACAAAGTAAAACGAAACTGTATGAATCAAAACGAATAAAACATAAGCACAGCCTAAACGAAACCATAACCCCTAAAAATGAACGACAAACGTAGTTGGATGGAAATCGAAGGAAAATTTACAAAACCACAACCCTAAAACAAACCTGTCCTGACGATGGAAGAATCGAGCTTGAAACGGAAATTAAACCAATCACAAGAAAGATGACGGTCGGAAGTTGCATTTGAAGGGACGAAGAAGAGGGAGGGAGAAAGAGTCATGATGTAGGCGAGATGAGAGATCGGAAATTATGCACCCATTGATTTGCTTTGAAGAGACTAACCTTGTGGTGGCGGCGACGAACGGGTGGTGGCGGAGATCCTCAAGACGTAGATCCAAAAAGGCATAGATCGCAGACCGGAAAAATGGAATGTCACAAAAGGATTTGATCAGCCTGATGGATTTCAATGTCACAAAAGAAAAAATCATATTACCTCATAGATCGAGGTAACATTTCACCGGAGAGCAGATCTGAAGCAAGAAGAATCAATGGAGGCTTTGAGTCAAAGAATATGACGAATCGCAACCTGAAATCAGAAATAATTATGCGAAATCAAGTTTGAAACACATAAAAGGAGGTTGCCGTTGCAGACCGGAGGAACGAATGATGTAGATGCGACGGTGGCAGAAAACCTTCCTCTACGTCCAGCATCGTTATCTGACGGCCATCGATCTCTCTCTCTCTCTGGATCTCTAGATGGCTGTTTTCAAGAGAACGGCCTATCAGAAATTAGGGTTTTCATCGACAGAGAAGAGACGGGTGTCTGCAATTTGAAGAGAGAGAGGGGCTCGATCTGCAACTTGAATTACAAATTTGAATTTGAAGAGAGAGGGCCACAGGGGTGTCTGCAAAGCATGCTTCTCTGATGGAGATCCTGTTCCCATTCCCTTTTAGACTATCAGGAGTGTACGATCTGGTTCCTTTGGAACTAAGTATGCTTTTACTTGTACATCATGTTTCAAGGGTAGTACCTCTTAAAATTTTAAGAGTTTTAAGAGTTTTAAAAGAGATGTATTATAATGTAGTAAAGATAGAAAATTCGTATTTTTGAAGACGAAGTTGCTCGTGAACTGCCATTAACTCCTTAGTGGTCCCTTCCCACCGTGTCTTGTAAATTTCCATATCAGCCCTTGCTACCGACAATTGATCACTCAATTTTGTTTTGTCATCTAAGAGTTTACTCTTAGCGGTAGCAAGCTGATCACAATTCTTACAAAGATTTGGAGTAGGAACTACCTTAGATGTATCGGTCATAAGAGCAACAACTGAATCTTGAAGATTATTCATTTTCATTGAACCATTCTCCATCTTAAGACTTTTGTTCTCATTAGATAACTTCTGCATCTCTTTCTGCAAAGCTATCATCTTGTCCGCAATTTCCAAGGCTGTCTGTTGAGCTTTTTCATATTGTTGCTGTATCAAGTGCCTCAGCTTTGGCAGCTGCACATTCTGTCATCAAAGCTTGATTTTCTTGAATTAAGACTTCAATCTCCTTCTTCAGTAGCAACACTTCATTTGACTCAGCTTGCTCAGAAATTGTGTTTGCCATGAATGCAAACTTTTCTTTAAGCTTCGTATGGATATCATCAATTCATTCTTCAACTTTAGATTCAACATTTCCATCACTAGCTTCAAAATTTTCTTTTTTCCATCACTAGCTTCAAAATTTTCTTTAACAGGTGTTCTTTCATTTATTTTATCATGAATTTCATCTCCAACAAAAGTTAATTCTGTCAAAGCATCCTCATCCTGCATGTGTTTTAAAACTAAGGCAGATGAGTCAGAAAATTGATTACCCCAATTATATTTCTTGTCTTCTTGTGAGACAAGTTCTTTTGTAGTTTCAGGTTTAAAATTAGAGTTTAAAGAACTCCCTGATCCAGAAGAATTGAATTTGGCATTACTGTTTGAAGATTCATTTGACTTGGCTGAGAACACTCTCTGGCAAAATGACCAAAGTTAGAACAATTGTAACATCTAACTTTTGATTTGTCGAATCCAATCCGGCCACCTGAATTCAAATCCTTTCTACCAGTTTTCTTCAGGAATCTCTTTACCATTCGTGCTAACATTGCAAATTGCTAGTTTATATCCATTAGCTCCAAATCATCCGGGTCGACTTGATCATAGTCTTCTTCAGTTAACTCTGCATTGCTAACCTTTCCCGTGATAACTCCATAGTAAGATGACATCAAAGCTGACACCAATGCCATGTAATCTTCCGTAGTTGTGACGAAAAGAGCCATTTTGCTAGCATTCATGGTATTACTAACTGGAATCGAAGCATTACATCCTTGTGATTCATAAGTTTCAGAATTTGATCCACTTTCAGAATAAGAACCACCTCCAGCTATAAAAGTAGTGGCTGGAGCAGTTGATGTATGTTTTCCAGACTTTCCTGAAATAGTAGCAGCATTTGATCCATAGTAAACCTCAGGATTTTGAACTTCGGCTGGAGTATTATTGACATTTTTCATTTCCAGATCTCTAGCCTGCAGCTTTCCCATCAACTTTACAAACGTTAAAATTGAATACTCTAAGCATAAGCACATAAGGTTCCCGTTTCGGCGGTAACCCTTCAAGCAATTTTTCTTTCAGTTCATCATCTTCTTTCTTGAGTTGGACCATGTCCATTTCTGATAATAGATGAAAATACCTAGATATCAGCTCAGGTACCCCTTCTCCATCAAAATACTTAAAATTGTCAAACTCTTTCTTCAAGACCTTCTTTTTTGCTTTTCTTATACTAATCATTTCCTTCACATCTTTCTTTCAATGCCGTCCATAAATCATGAGAATGTTTACACCTCTTGAATTGATGCAAAAGTTTTGGAAGTGCTTGTGTGAGAATTCCATAAGCCTTTTGTTCCCTAGTGTAATCGGCCTTTTGCAATAAATCCAAATTCCTTTGCATAATCAGAACATTGTTGGCGTCGAAAGGATAGACGTACGGTGTATCCATGGCAATCCATAGATCACAATCCGTAGTCCTAATATACGCTTCAAATCGCTTTTTCCAATTATTATAGTCTTCGAATTTGAACAGCTTAGGAACCTTTTGACTAGTTCCTATCTCGTTATCGTAGTTCAACAGAGTTTGCATTTGCGATTGAATCGCAACGAGTGCATGTAATTCTAACATGTTTAAATTCTGAATTTCACTGTTTCGCCGAACTCTCGACGAACTCCCGACGAACTATCGACGAACTACCGACGAACTCTTGACTAACTCTTGACGAACTCTGAGTTTCCTGAACGTGAACCGAACTCTCGACGAACTTACCAAAACCCGAACTTTATCCGACGAACTCTCTCTGAACGTGACAGGAACTTCAAACGAACAAATTTTCAGACGAACTCTAAGTTCGGAATGACGAACTCTGGGTTCGGAGCGGTTACAGTGACGAACTCTGGGTTCGGAGCAGTTACAATGAGGAACTCTGGGTTCGGTGACGAACTATGAGTTCGGAGTAGTTATTTTCGATGAACCTGGGGTTCAGACACATGATTTTTTCGAAAAACTCTCGAACTCTCAGAAACTGAATCTCACGAGCACCAAACTGACCACCAGATTAACTAACACTCGAAAAACAGTTTTGAACTTACAACATGATGTGAAACTGATCAGATTTTCAGAAATGAAGATTTTGAAGATGAAAATTGGATGAAATGAATTATTTTCAACACAAATGACTAAAAAACGAGCTGAGTAACACCAGAAAGCTCTGATACCACTTGAAAGAGTGTGGACGTGGTGGATCGTACTCAACTCATAGCATTTGGTAACAATTCAATAACAAACGAGAGTAAATAACAAGCTCAATCTTATTGAAAGCAAGAACAGATATTCAATACAGACTCAGAGCTAAACACTATTAGAAACACATACTTAGCAAAACTCACTTACATAATTCAAACCTATCAACCTATATATATATAAGCTTAAGTCTGTCCGAACCCTACTGGTCATCCGAACCTGGTGTTCGGCTAGGGTTCGGCCAGAGTTTGGCATACTTGAATTTATCTTCTCCAAAACTTTGTCTAATTCAGCATGTTGCCATCTTTAGGTACTAACAGGTATTAGCTCTCGTAACTCTTAACGATTCTCAAGTTAAGTCAGCTTTAGTGAAGACTACTTTTCTGCCAGCGTACCAAACCTAGTCTCAGGGTACCAACTCCCGACCAAAGCAACGAGAGGACCAAATCTCTGACCAGAATTACCAATGTACCAGACTGACTAGTGTACCAGCAGCGGACAAGATAATCTCAGCGTACCAAATAACAACCACGGATCAAACTGGTACGTAGTAACCATCGACGTACCACGGATGAAGATTGCCTTGCGTACCAAAAACCAGCGTACCAGAATCTTTGAAGATTGCCTTGTGTACCATAGAGCGTACCAAAGGCGTACCAGCTATTCTTCGAGTGTACCAACGGCGTACCACGCTAAATTCGACTGAATTTTAAGAAAATGGACGATTTGAACTGTAATTCGCAGCCGTAGACTCCGAAAACACCCTAGGATTGTTTAGAAATCAATTTTAAGCTAAAATCACCTAGAATTGGACAGAACTGATGAAAAACGAAGAAAAACCCAATGTTTTTCACTCTAGAATCCGAAAATTGACTAAATCACAGCAGTAGAGCGACCAAATGCTCTGATACCACTTGTAAAACCACGGAATAGATCTTACTACTGCTAGAGAGAGAAATACCTTGTAAACACATAGTTAAGAATAATAGAACTCTGCAGAATTCCTAAGCTTTCTCTCTAACATGAACTATTTATAGTAGTCATTAAAAGCAGCGTACCAACTGGTACGGCGGACCATATGGTACGGCCTCTAATAGATGTTGACTACTTTGACTCACACAGACGCTCTAGACTAGATACAATACACGAGACACACGGTAGCATAGGAATATGCTCTAACAAAAATGGACCACTTATCGCTTAAAGGGTTCTAGATAAAATGTATAGCGATAAGGACTTTCCGTTGGATATGGTGATCCAAATTTGATCGATAAGATCTTTACAGGAGGGTTTGGTCCTAAATATGACCCGAACAATGTTAGTATGCCCATTAGGAGGGGAAATGGAAAAGTATAATTCCAAAGGACACTACTAACATCTGAATCTTATTTTGGGAAAGAAATCACCGATTTTTCCTCAATCACCACAGAAACCTAGTTTTTCAAAATCAAATTTTAGAAGGCCAAATCAAATATTTTAACAAGTCTCAATATCATGATGAGTGATTTTATGATGATTTTGGCTACAGGCCACATCCTCAAGCATATGGGAGGAGTCCTCAATGGTTTGAGAATGGTTTTAGAGGTAGTGCTGGACCGTCTGGACATGGTGATCGTTGGGGTGGTTATTCAAATACTGGTAATGCTGTTTTTGAAAGAAATACACATTTTAATGATGGATACTTTCACGATGATTTTTATCAAAAATGTGACAATGGCTAGTGATGATTTTAGTGATCATCATGGTTTTTAAACTCAAAAGAGATTTTCCAAATCTAAAAAATCAAAACCGGTCATAGAGACTATTGTGGATGATGATGGCACGGTTGAAAAAGTCGTTATCGAACGACGTTGATGCTTCAAATGTAAAAACTGTGGTCATACATACTGAAATTTTCCTTTTAAGAAGGATAAAACTGAAAAGTCTGGTAATGCATCTGATGGTTATCAATCAGATAAATCAGCATCTGTGAATTCACAAACACATGTGAAATTTGTTGATCCAAAAGGATTCATTCACACTGATTTCAAACCATCCAATTCCAAAACTGATAAGCATGAGAAAACACATGATGGTAAACCAGTAAAATCGATTTTCAAAAATTTTGATGGATCAACAAGCCAGCAAAATGACAAGTGGAAACCTAAGGGTTCATCCATGGTTGGAAACGATTTTATTGAAGATGACGGTCGAACAAAAGCTTCGAGCTTGGGTTCTTCCCAATCTAATTAATATGTTTCATGTGTGCAGGGATCTTCACGACAATCTGTGAACAATTTATAGGTTGTTGATAGTGGAACATCCAGGCACATGACCGGTGACATCTCTCTTCTTCACGATGTTCAATCTTTTAACGGAGGGAATGTTACGTTTGTTGGTAACAAAGGTGGAAAAATTACTGGCATTGGTAAATTAAGCAATGGTGCAATCACTTTTAATCGAGTTGAATATCTACAAGAATTGGAATTCAATCCGCTAAGTGTGTCCCAGATCTGTGATAAGCTATACACAACAGCTTTCACGGGGACCGAATGTCTGAATATCTACAAGAATTGGAGTTCAAGCTGATGAGCTATACACAACAGCGTGCATCGAGATTATCCAACTTATATGTGTTGGATATGAATTCAGCTAAGGCTAACGTGGTGGGTCAGTGTGTCATATCTTAGGCCTCTGAAAGAGATTCCATTTTGTGGCATAGACGCATGGGTCATATTAACTATCGTCAAATGAAGACTTGATACGAAAGAATCTTGTAGAAGGGGTTCCAAAACATCAATTCACATTCAATGATGTCTGCGTCAGCTGCAAGAAGGGGAAGCAACATAGGATATCTCGTTCATTGAAGAAGTACTACTCTATTGATGTCCGATTGGAATTGCTGCACATGGATTTATTTGGTCTCGTGAATAAGCAAAGTATTTTCGGGCATTGGTATTGCTTAGTGGTTACTAATGAATATTCACATTTTTCTTGGGTGATTTTTCTTGAAAAGAAAAGTGAAACATCACGAGTTCTTATCAACTTGATTAACACTTTGGAATCATTTTACAAGTTGAAAGTTCATAGAATTCGAAGTGACAATGGCACGGAGTTCAAGAATCTCAAAATGAAAATGTTCTGTTTGGAGAAGCATATCGTACACGAATTTAGTACTCCTTATACACCTTAATAGAACGGTGTCGCGGAATGAAAAAATAGAACACTCATTAAGACGGCTAGAACCATGTTGGTAGATGCTTGTCTTCCAGTGATTTTCAGGACAAAAGCAGTCAACATAGCATGCTATGTGCTGAATAGGGTTCTAACTGTGAAACGACTTGGCAAAACTTGCTATGAGTTGTTGAAAAATCACAAGCCAACTCTCAAGCATCTGAAGCCTTTTGGGTGTCCCAGCACGGTTTTGAAGTCTGCTGGAAAGTCCGATGACAAGGTATTTGAGGGTATCTTTGTTGGTTACTCTAACCAAATGAAGCGTATTTTTAATAAAAAGGCTGGTGTAGTGGAAGAGTATTTACATGGGGATTTTCAATCTTATACGTTATCACCCATAGGTGTTGGTCCAGACTGGATGTTTGACTATAAAAGTATCTTTGAGTAACTTGAATCCAGAAGAGATGAAGCTGATGATCATCTTACCAATATTTACATCAATTTACAAGATGGTAGTCCAGTTTTAAATATTCCGTCTCCGTCTGCTGCTCCGTCTGTGCCTGTTGTTGATGATTATCTGACCGAAACTACCATTGATTTTACTATAGAAGCTGAGGAAATGTCTTTTGATGATGAACACGAGTTTCATGAAGCCAATTCAGAACTAATTGATAATCCTGTCCCACAAGATGAAATTATTACAAGTGATACTGGTTTTGGTGAGGCTGATAATGTTCAACCTGTTTTACAACCTGAAACCATACAACTAACACTGTGGTGGAGGAAGATCATGTTTCAAATTTGGATGAAAGTATTGTTGTTCCGATTCATCTGACACTTCGGATAAACACCTACCATTCACAAGACAACATTATTTGTGATTTAGATGATGGAGTGCGTACGCGAAGACAGATCGAAAATAGTGCATTACTTACAATACGAGAATCTGGCATTCAAGATGATGTGTTCCACTCATGCTTTTTATCCTAGATCGAGCAAACAGACGTAAACCAAGCATTAAAATATGGCTCGTGGGTTGAAGCAATGCAGGAAGAGTTATTACAATTTCAAAAAGTCGGAGTGTGGCACCTGGTGGATTTACCGAAAAATAGTAAAGAACCATGCGGAACGAGATGGGTATTTAAATGTAAGAGGGATGCCGAGTAGTTATCGTTCGTAACAAGGCTCGTTTGGTTGTTCAAGGTTTTTCTCAAGAAGAAGGCATAGATTTAACGAGGTGTATGCAGTGGTTGCCCTAATTGAAGCTATCCGTATCTTTCTGGCGTATGCTTCACATTGTGGGTTTAAAGTCTATCAAATGGATGTTAAAAGTGCATTTTTGTATGGTAAGGTCAAAGAAGAAGTCCATGTGAAACAACCTCCGGGATTTTACGATCCTGATTATCCGGATAAGGTCTGTAAGCTGGACAAAACACTGTATGGTTTACATCAAGCTCCTCGAGCTTTGTACGAGACCTTGTCCACTTAGAGAATGGGTTTAAGCGTGGGTTGGTGGACTATACCTTTATTTTGCAAAAATACGGGAGGAGAATTGCTTTTGTTGTAGATATATGTTGATGATATTATCTTTGGCAGTCCAAACGAACAACTCTCAAAGGATTTTGATAAGTTAATGCAAACAAAGTTTGAGATGAGTTCCACGGACGAGATGTCGTTCTTTTTAGGATTGCAAGTAAATCAGTCTGGGAAGGGTATTTTCATACACCAGACGGAATACGTGCATGATGTGCTTAATCGGTTCAAGATAGACGACGTTCGTGTTCCGGGTACTCCAATTCAAGTGTCTCATGGTCTATGTCCAGATGAAGATGGTGAAGAAATTGATGACATTCTTTATCGTGCAATGATAGGCTCTTTAATGTA
>JBCNJP010000025.1:34420033-34465181 GCA_039602395.1 Deinandra increscens subsp. villosa
CAAATCATATAATAATACGTGTAATTAACTGTTTCTGTGTGCATAAAATCTGTGTTTCAGTTAACGTAGATAACGTATTATGCAATTACTCGTTAGTCTTGGCGTAACCCTAAATTAACATTTCAACGATCGACCTTAAATACAATGATATCATATATATATATATATATATATATATATATATATATATATATATATATCCGATGGAATTTCAATAACAAGAAATTTCACCACAACTATGTGGTTTAATATAAAAAGAATTTTTTTTTATATTATCTTGTCACTTTTGTAGTATTTAAATTACATGCAAAGTTCGTAACGTTACTTCGACGTAAAAATATCCAATGAACGCTTGAGTTTATTTATTTATTTATCAACTACGTCACATAATAAACTCTTTAAATGTTTAGTATTTTTATAACGAAAAACCATTAGGTTTTTATATAAACATTTAACGTCAACGTCTTTCATCATTTAATGACAACTATATTTAAACAAGACTTGTATCTTTAATTTTCCTTCAACCTTGATTCATTAACTATCATGCACATTCATTTCCATGCATGATCAAATCCAATTGTCACCTTTGATCATATTTTCTTTCGTGATCACAACCCGACACCCGACAATTAGTAACCAACATTAGTAGTAATCTACCACCTTTATCTTAACCTACTACTAATCTCCTACTAATTAAAGCATACACTATTTCATTTGTACCATACTTAGACAAAATCATCATGTAGCCACCCTAAGACTTCTTACACCACCCTAAGACTTCTTACACCACCCTAATATGTACCAAGAGATTCCCTTTGACCTCCTCCTCTCCTCTCCTTGCTCCATGAGACCCCCCCCCCCCCTTCCTCTCCTTGGCTCCTAATATTCGGCCAAACCACCAAAACCGCCACCACCACCTTACACTTGAACCAAACCCTTTTTCCTTTATGTGACGCCCACTCCCAGTCTTGGTTCCAGGAGGGGTCACTTGTCGAATTTACTCATGAACACATGGTACAACAGAGATAACTAAGCAGTGGAAATAAAAAAACTTTTCATTTATATATATAACATGTTACAACAGTAAGGAAGATAACAACATAATCTAATAACTAGATCTTATCTATAGCTATGTCAGTCTACTACCGAGTCTTTCCTGATAGCTTGCCCATCTAATCAGCCCTTGCTAGAGCCATTCCCTTGCTACTTTAAACATCACTGATACCTGACATACATGCTTTTAAAGGTCAGCTTACGCTGGTGAGTTCTAAGTATTTTAAAACTTTACCTTTCCTTGAAAGGTTTACCTCAAACACTTGGGCCTAACGACCCCTTCTTTATAAACATTTATCAGGTATAAAACATAACAGAGTTATACCAAAACATTTATCCTTTATCAGGTATAAGACATAACAGAATTATACCAAAACATTTAACCATTCATTCTACTAAGCATTGTCTATTGGAACCACGTTAGTTCCTCCGGCAACCGTCGCCACCCAAAACCTTTCATAGAGTAACCGTCGTTACCCCGGGGAACCGTCATTCCCCGCTTCTAGTTGCACAACCACCTCTTCCCTTTTCACTAGACAATATCTGCTTAGATTAAAACCTTTTCAACCTTCTAAATCTTTTCATCATTTTCAAAAGTCCATTTAAATAACTCTTGTATTTGGACTCATAACCGTTTCAACACCAGTCCATTACCCGTATATGAAAATAAGCGTTTCATAAATATAATGTTATGGGTCTTGCATAACAAGGCTAATAAGATCATATTTACCCGACACTTAGTCCTATACATAGGCTTAGACCAAACATTCACATTTTTCATTTCTCAAAGCTTTATATAAAAATTTCATTCTTTATATTACCCGTTTATTATAACCTTCCCGAAAAAGTAATAACAGGTAATAATAACTTTAAAACAGTTATAAGTATTATAACTTTTCCACGTATGTGTATCAACACAAAACAAGTAAAGGCATCTCAAATACTTTTCAAGTAAACAGTTGAATATATATCATTGCATGTATATCAGCCTAAAAACATTAAAACATTTAAAACATTTAAAACATTTAAAACATTTAAAACATTTAAAAGTGGGTTCATAGAACTCACCTTATTCTCTTAAGCAGTTAATTCAGAGAAAACTTCCGCTATGCCTTCCAATTAAACCTAATCGCGTATTGTACGGCGTTAACGCAAGGTTTAATATAATAAACATTTACTATGTTTATTTCAACTCTTTATTAACTTAATAATACTTAGTTATTAAGTTTATTCATTTTAAAGGTCAAAATGACCAAAATGCCCTTTAGGCCATTATCCTTTTCTTTTATTGATAATACGAAGACACGCATTCCTATAAGTAAACACTCACTCCGGGATCGCCCAGTGAGGGATGCCATTTCCCAGTTGGGATTTATGCGAGACCCTCGCTTTTGCCAGAAATCCCAGTGTACAGGCGTCTACCCTTCCGGTCCGCGTGAACTTCTAAATATCCGATTAACTCAGTATCTTAAATACTTTACCATTTATCCATTTTAACTTTATATATACTTATTACATATATAAACATAGTCCCATACCAAAAATCAAGTCCTTATACCTTCCGGATTGTTTTATATTAAGCAATCATATTCCAAAACCCTAATTTCCCGTTTTTTCTCATTTCTTTATCAAAATCCATTTTCATTCAAAACTGACTTAGGGTATTATCCGTTATATCATTTTATAACATGCTTTAAAATTTTAAAGCTTAGTTCATTATCGTTTATTCGGGTTTGACAGAACAGTTTCTAGAAAACCCTAATTTCTCATTTCAACACTTACATATATATATATTAACATATTTTAAATATGTTTCATATATTAAATATTCTTTAACCCGATAATTACTTTATAATTATCGTTAACCTTTATATTAAATATATATGTTTATATATATATATATATATATATATTTAATATTTAAATCTTTTCTTTTAATCAATTTTATTTAAATAAAACTGATTAATAATTATATATATTTATTTGTTTTAAATATATATTTATATCATTTATCCCGTTATATGATGATTTGATATAAACTTTAACTTAAAATATAATATTTGTAATAATAACAAATATTTAACGTGATTACCTCTTGACGGGTCGTGAAACGAGTCCAAAATAACCGAATAATAAAGTTGTCCGTTCTTGACAAACGAATAGTCCTTCCCGACTATTTTCTCGCCACGAGCATTTCCCCGTTGTCGGTTTGTCGTTTGGACCTCGTTATGCCACCGAAATGTCGACCGAAAGTGAAAACGGGTTTTATTATCGTCACTAGTTTACACCCCGTTTGCCGCCACCGTGGTCCACCTTCATCGACCGTCGACCACCGCAACCATTCTTTGTAATCCCGGTAGTTCACTACCGTTGCCGGCATCGCCCGCCGTTAACCGCTCGTCACCGAATCTTAATCGAAAGAGAGGGTGGTAAACCGGGTTTGCCGGGTTTTGAGTTCAAACCAGTGCTAAACAACCATCATCACCTTTACTTTCTACCACCTTCTACCGTACTGACCCCGTTCCGGTGGCTCACCGTCGTCGGAGTTCGGGAAAAACAGCATGTCGCCGGCGTAGGGGGCTGCGAGCTGCTGGGTGTACTTAATGTCGTGACCAACTCGCCGGAGATGTGACGGAGGGAACAGGAGATGCGGCTGAGCTCGAAGGGGTCACCGGAGCATTGCTGGGTTTATAGGTGGGTCGGAGAACGTCGGGAGGTCGCCGGTTTTGTGGAGTCACCGGGAAAACGAAGAGAACGAGGGAGGAATGGGGGTGCTACTGGTCGCCGGTGGGAACGTCGGAGAGGGAGTGCTTGGTCGGACGTGGTGTGCGGGTTGACGGAAAAGCGAAGAAGGAGGGGGGGGGGGGAGGGGGAAAGCTAGGAAACTCTTTCTCTCTCTACTTTCTTTCATTCTTTTCCTTCTTTGTTTTTATCTGATTTGATTGTGTATGGATGTATTTATAGTATGGATGTATTTATAGTATATATTAACAAATGAAAGTACTACATCTGTCATGGTGAGTAATCAAATTGTGAGTTGAATCACATCAAAAGTTTCGACAAATACTATATTGAAAAGTAGGGATCAAGTAATATTTAGGATATTTTCTTTTAATAGGATATAATATATAATAGGTAGGTATTATATCCGTATCCTGTACTCGTAAAATAATATAATACCTCATAAACGGTTTATAAAAATTCCCGAACATCTAAAATATTACAAGAGTCCAATATATATCATTATTATATTTATTTATTGGTTTAAACACAAGCCGGTGAATGCTCATATAATTATGCGATAAAAAGCGCGTCTAATCAGTGTCGCGATCTTGGCCGTTTGACAGACCGAATACGTCATTCTGACTAGAATGCTTAATTATTATTATAATAATTATTTATGCTTTGCCGAGTTACTAAAATCATCTCGAACGGTTAATCAAATTAATTTCGGTTATTATCGCGTAACAACGACGGTTACCAATGTCACCGTTTTTCGTGTCGAACCTCACAATTATATTTTGTAATGATTATAAATCAAGTATTTAATAATACCTGATATTCTACTTTCGGTTCGGTGTTATTTTAGTGATGTTCGTGCTTAAATACGGTTTATTACAAACCGGGCCCAAATCACTATTTCGCGTGTTCCCACTTCGTTATAACTCGTATCTAAGATCCGTCTGGGTCCATGATCTTTATTTTTCGTTGTCTACCATATTCTATAAATTCGTCTCTTGACGTTACCTCGAATGTCGTGTCGAGTATTCGTACGCGAATCGTGACGTTTCTCTATTATACGTATATATATTATATATATTTGGCTACTTAACAAATATAACACACGTATATAATCCAAGGTTGCAGAAATCGCTTAACGGTAGCTCGACGGTTGACTGGTGTTAAGCATTAACCGGATTAATCGTGATTAATCAGCGATTAATCGGATACCCTAAATTATTACATAAATATATATATATATATATATAAATGAACCTAACACACTATATATAAACATTTACATATTCCAACATGTCAATATCTTGGTATAGTTAATAAGTAAATAGGTAAAAAAATCTTAAAAAGTAATAAACTAGTATTTATATAAACGTTTAAGTAAAAAAAATACAATAATAAAGTCGAATATGTTCAATAATCCCAAAAAAACAAACATATTTAAGTCAAATCTACAATATTAAAGTCAGAAAATACAATTTTTTAAGTTTTTCACTTTTTTAATTATTAAAGTTGGCTAACCGTCAAGGCCGCCAAGACCGCCAAGGACCGCCAAGGACTGATGTTGACCGTCGTTGACCAGCTGACCGTTAAACCATTAATCGTAGACGATGAGGTGCCGCTAAACGATTAATCGCAGATTAATCACCGATTAATCACGATTTCTGCAACATTGATATAATCTAAGTAATAAAATTTTGGGGTGTTACACTTTACTTCTTGTGTACCATATATATACATACTTAAAGTAGAAATCCTAGGAATGCATTCATTTGCTACCACCACAAGGACACACACACTTCTCTCTCTCCCTCTCCCAACCCGTCGCCACCCACTCTCTCTACTCTCTCTCTCTCTAGCTTTTCTTCACCAAAACTCAATAACTCTTGAAGATCAAAGCTACTAGGAGCAACAAGGAGGCAAGATCTACCATTCTCCATCCATCTCCACGTTTCCTACAAGTTAGTAGATATCATTTTCTTAGTTTTTCTCTAGTTAATCATGTTAACTAGTTACATTTTCAATCTAGAACTCCAACCACAAGTCTTGGTTAAAAATGGTGACTTTAAACTTATATATTTCTTCAATGATGATAATAAATCACATGTTTGTTCATACTCTTGTTAGATCTATTGAATCTTATGTTTCTACTAGTGATTTCATGTATTTTGAACCCCTCGTATGCTACATTATATAGATCTATAGAAAAACAAGTGTTATGATGCTAGTACAATATGCCTTCGTTTTATGAACAAACCACTAGATCCGAAATTTGTGACTCTTGGAACCCTAGGTCCAAAATTTTTAACATGTTAGAAGGTTATGGATAGCACCATACGACTTATTGGTATGTTTGGACGGCTAAATCTATAAAAATAAACCACTAAAAAGTCTCGGAAACTATAGATAAAATAGGGCCAATTTAGGACAGAAACTTTGACCCATCTTAAAGTGTATTTAAAGTATGTTTTTAGTCATAATAACCCTAATACATGATCCCTTTTGAAAATAGCTAAATTTGGGGAAAACGGGACAAAAAACGGACACTTTACGGGCCCGGAAAACCCATTTTTGTAAAGATATACAAATAAATATCACAACCGATCTTGAGCACTTTTAGGGACTTAATATGACTTATAATAAGTTTACAACGTGTTTTGGTAGTTTACAAAGCCCTAGAACGAGTCACAGGATCAAAACCGGCTAAATCGGACACGAATCGGCAAAACTGACAAAACTAGGAACTTGGACTTTTGGACTTGAATTTTCTGTTTTGATATGACCATATGATGAAATAAATGTGTATTTGTTTATTTGATCATTGCCTTAGTCATATTTACAAATAACGTGAAATGCGGCTAAAACCGGCAAAAAGATCGTTTTGACCTTAAACCGTCATTTCTTCCTATAAAAGCCCTTTAAACTCATATGATATTTATTTGGGAAATATAAACTATTTCTAAACTCATTATTATCTTGGAAATAAATAATATTTTATTTATCGCACAATAAATATTTATTTTCAATAAATATTTCATTAAGGTCAACGATCGTATCATAACACCGGGTTGCCATGACGCCAAGACTTGACCAACCAAATTGGAGTGACTTAGATGTCAACCCAATTTATATATATTCTAAGTTGTCTTATAACATTGTATAGGACTGCTTACTTGCCTATCTTACTGAATCATTTGCATTCAAGTGAGTTTCACGGCCCCTTTCTTTTTGTTTTAATACTTGGGGGAGAATTCATTTCAAACATAATCATTGCCTGACAAATAGATTACTTGTTACCTTATTGATTACATAAGCTTTTCTAGTCCAAACCATATTGTATCATGCTTGTTCATGTTATGATAAAACCCCACTATTAGTTGAATCCGATTAATTTACAAACAGAAACGATGACTCGTGGATAGATCTATTGGGTTAACGCCCCTACTCTGATTGGTAGCTCCAATCATGACTCCGTTTTAATAGTAAACAGAGTACATACAGTTATAATTGGCCATGCGGTACTGCTGGACATAGTATCATGAGTGGATAATCAGTTAGTTTCAGTATTCAAGGTTCATGGTAATTTATAAAACAGTATCCAAACGAATTGTCAAACGATGGAATGATTCAATCAAATTTGTTTATCAAACTTTACATGCATGCTATCTAAACCTGTGAACTCACCAACTTTATGTTGACACGTTTTAGTATATGAATTCTCAGGTAATTGAACTCTGCTGCATTCTGGACATCATATCATTTAGGACCTGCATTTACTTATTCTGGAGTCATGGTCAAACCGAGCTGCACTTTTGGAGATTTCATTGCATAACACCTAACGCTGTCATGTTTTGAAATCTTTTTGAAATGTAATTGTTTTGTAACAAATAAGACAAACGTACTTTCACTACTATTTCTGCTGCAACTTTGAATGAAACTCCACATTTTGAATCAACTTAATCTTTTAAACGGCTCTAGTTGTTTAATCATCCAGAGGTCGTTCTATGTAATCTTGACTGTAATCCATATCGCTCGCACCCGACACAATAAATACCGGGGTGTGACACCTAACTGACCCTTTTTTCCCCTAAACACACCTTTGAGGTCCTATTGGTTATATACACACCTTATTGGGCCATCATTGGTCCTAAACACAACTTATTGGCCATCATTGGTCCTAAACACAACCTATAGGTTATATACACACCTTATTGGGCAATCATTGGTCCTAAACACAACTTCTCCGTTATATACACACCTTATTGGGACTCATTGGTCCCAACTGACCCTTGTTGCCCCTAAACACACCTTTTTGGTCATATTGGTTATATACACAACTTATTGGTTATATACACACCTATTGGTTATATACACACATTTTTGGTCCTATTGGTTATATACACACCTTATTGGGCCATCATTGGTCCTAAATACAATCTATTGGTAATATACACACCTTATTGGGCCATCATTGGTCCTAAACACAACTTATTGGTTATATACACACCTTATTGGGACTTATTGGTCCCAACTAACCTTTGTTTCCCCTAAACACACCTTTTTGGTCTTATTGGTTATATTCACACCTTATTGGGCCATCATTGGTCCTAAACACAACTTATTGGTTATATACACACCTTATTTGGACACATTGGTCCTAGCTGGCCCTTGTTTCCCCTAAACACACCTTTTTGGTCCTATTGGTTATATACACACCTTATTGGGCCATCATTGGTCCTAAATTCAACTTGTTGGTTATATACATACCTTATTGGGACTCATTGGTCCCAATTGACCCTTGTTGCCCCTAAACACACCTTTTTAGTTTTATTGGTTATATTCATACCTTATTGGGCCATCATTGCTCCAAAACACAACTTATTGGTTATATACAGACCTTATTGGGACACATTGGTCCCAACTGACCCCTGTTGGCCCTAAACACACCTTTTTCCTCCTATTGGTTATATACACACCTTATCGGGCCATCATTGGTCCTAAACACAACTTATTGGCCATCATTGGTCTTAAACACGACCTATTGGTTATATACACACCTTATTGGGCCATCATTGGTCCTAAACACAACTTATTGGTTATATACACACCTTATTGGGACTCATTGGTCCTAACTGACCGTAGTTGCCCCTAAACACACCTTTTTGGTCCTATTAGTTATATACACATCTTATTGGGCCATAATTGGTCTTAAACACAACTTATTGGCCATCATTGGTCCTAAACACAACCTATTGGTTATATACACTCCTTATTGGGCAATCATTGGTCCTAAAGACAACTTATTGGTTATATACACACCTTATTGGGACTCATTGTTCCCAACTAACCCTTGTTGCCCCTAAACACACCTTTTTGGTCTTATTAGTTATATACACACATTATTAGGCTATCATTGGTCCTAAACACAACTTATTGGTTATATACACACCTTATTGGGACTCATTGGTCCGAACTGAACCTTATTGCCCCTAAACACACCTTTTTGGTCCTATTGGTTATATTCACACCTTATTGGGCCATCATTGGTCCTAAATACAATCTATTGGTAATATACACACCTTATTGGGCCATCATTGGTCCTAAACACAACTTATTGGTTATATACACACCTTATTGGGACTTATTGGTCCCAACTAATCTTTGTTTCCCCTAAACACACCTTTTTGGTCTTATTGGTTATATTCACACCTTATTGGGCCATCATTGGTCCTAAACACAACTTATTGGTTATATACACACCTTATTTGGACACATTGGTCCTAGCTGGCCCTTGTTTCCCCTAAACACACCTTTTTGGTCCTATTGGTTATATACACACCTTATTGGGCCATCATTGGTCCTAAATTCAACTTGTTGGTTATATACATACCTTATTGGGACTCATTGGTCCCAATTGACCCTTGTTGCCCCTAAACACACCTTTTTAGTCTTATTGGTTATATTCACACCTTATTGGGCCATCATTGCTCCAAAACACAACTTATTGGTTATATACAGACCTTATTGGGACACATTGGTCCCAACTGACCCCTGTTGGCCCTAAACACACCTTTTTCCTCCTATTGGTTATATACACACCTTATCGGGCCATCATTGGTCCTAAACACAACTTATTGGCCATCATTGGTCTTAAACACGACCTATTGGTTATATACAGACCTTATTGGGCCATCATTTGGTCCTAAACACAACTTATTGGTTATATACACACCTTATTGGGACTCATTGGTCCTAACTGACCGTTGTTGCCCCTAAACACACCTTTTTGGTCCTATTGGTTATATACACACCTTATTGGGCCATCATTGGTCTTAAACAAAACTTATTGGCCATCATTGGTCCTAAACACAACCTATTGGTTATATACACACCTTATTGGGCAGTCATTGGTCCTAAAGACAACTTATTGGTTATATACACACCTTATTGGGACTCATTGGTCCCAACTAACCCTTGTTGCCCCTAAACACACCTTTTTGTTTTATTGGTTATATACACACATTATTGGGCTGTCATTGGTCCTAAACATAACTTATTGGTTATATACACACCTTATTGGGACTCATTGGTCCCAACTAACCTTTGTTTCCCCTAAACACACCTTTTTGGTCTTATTGGTTATATTCACACCTTATTGGGCCATCATTGGTCCTAAACACAACTTATTGGTTATATACACACCTTATTTGGACACATTGGTCCTAACTGGCCCTTCTTTCCCCTAAACACACCTTTTTGGTCCTATTGTTTATATAGACACCTTATTGGGCCATCATTGGTCCTAAATTCAACTTGTTGGTTATATACATACCCTATTGGGACTCATTGGTCCCAATTGACCATTGTTGCCCCTAAACACACCTTTTTGGTCTTATTGGTAATATTCACACCTTATTGGACCATCATTGCTCCAAAACACAACTTATTGGTTATATACAGACCTTATTGGGACACATTGGTCCCGACTGACCCTTGTTGGCCCTAAACACACCTTTTTGGTCCTATTGGTTATATACACACCTTATCGGGCCATCATTGGTCCTAAACACAACTTATTGGCCATCATTGGTCTTAAACACGACCTATTGGTTATATACACACCTTATTGGGCCATCATTGGTCCTAAACACAACTTATTGGTTATATACACACCTTATTGGGACTCATTGGTCCTAACTGACCGTAGTTGCCCCTAAACACACCTTTTTGGTCCTATTGGTTATATACACATCTTATTGGGCCATCATTGGTCTTAAACACAACTTATTGGCCATCATTGGTCCTAAACACAACCTATTTGTTATATACACTCCTTATTGGGCAATCATTGGTCCTAAAGACAACTTATTGGTTATATACACACCTTATTGGGACTCATTGGTCCCAACTAACCCTTGTTGCCCCTAAACACACCTTTTTGGTCTTATTGGTTATATACACACATTATTAGGCTATCATTGGTCCTAAACACAACTTATTGGTTATATACACACCTTATTGGGACTCATTGGTCCCAACTGAACCTTGTTGCCCCTAAACACACCTTTTTGGTCCTATTGGTTATATCCACACCTTATTGGGCCATCATTCGTCCTAAATACAACCTATTGGTAATATACACACCTTATTGGGCCATCATTGGTCCTAAACACAACTTATTGTTATATACACACCTTATTGGGACTCATTGGTCCCAACTAACCTTTGTTTCCCCTAAACACATCTTTTTGGTCTTATTGGTTATATTCACACCTTATTGGGCCATCATTGGTCCTAAACACAACTTATTGGTTATATACACACCTTATTTGGACACATTGGTCCTAAATGGCCCTTCTTTCCCCTAAACACACCTTTTTGGTCCTATTGGTTATATACACACCTTATTGGGCCATCATTGGTCCTAAATTCAACTTGTTGGTTATATACATACCTTATTGGACTCATTGGTCCCAATTGACCATTGTTGCCCCTAAACACACATTTTTGGTCTTATTGGTTATATTCACACATTATTGGGCCATCATTGCTCCAAAACACAACTTATTGGTTATATACAGACCTTATTGGGACACATTGGTCCCAACTGACCCTTGTTGGCCCTAAACACACCTTTTTCGTCCTATTGGTTATATACACACCTTATCGGGCCATCATTGGTCCTAAACACAACTTATTGGCCATCACTGGTCTTAAACACGACCTATTGGTTATATACACACCTTATTGGGCCATCATTGGTCCTAAACACAACTTATTGGTTATATACACACCTTATTGGGACTCATTGGTCCTAACTGACCGTTGTTGCCCCTAAACACACCTTTTTGGTTCTATTGGTTATATACACACCTTAGTGGGCCATCATTGGTCTTAAACACAACTTATTGGCCATCATTGGTCCTAAACACAACCTATTGGTTATATACACTCCTTATTGGGCAATCATTGGTCCTAAAGACAACTTATTGGTTATATACACAACTTATTGGGATTCATTGGTCCCAACTAACCCTTGTTGCCCCTAAACACACCTTTTTGGTCTTATTGGTTATATACCCACATTATTGGGCTATCATTGGTCCTAAACTCAACTTATTGGTTATATACACACCTTATTGGGACTCATTGGTCCCAACTGAACCTTGTTACCCCTAATCACACCTTTTTGGTCCTATTGGTTATATTCACACCTTATTGGGCCATCATTGGTCCTAAATACAACCTATTGGTAATATACAAACTTATTGGGCCATCATTGGTCCTAAACACAACTTATTGTTATATACACACCTTATTGGGACTCATTGGTCCTAACTGACCGTAGTTGCCCCTAAACATACCTTTTTGGTCCTATTGGTTATATACACACCTTATTGGGCCATCATTGGTCTTAAACACAACTTATTGGCCATCATTGGTCCTAAACACAACCTATTGGTTATATACACTCCTTATTGGGCAATCACTGGTCTTAAAGACAACTTATTGGTTATATACACACCTTATTGGGACTCATTGGTCCCAACTAACCTTTGTTTCCCCTAAACACACCTTTTTGTTCTTATTGGTTATATTCACACCTTATTGGGCCATCATTGGTCCTAAACACAACTTATTGGTTATATACACACCTTATTTGGACACATTGGTCCTAAATGGCCCTTCTTTCCCCTAAACACACCTTTTTGGTCCTATTGGTTATATACACACCTTATTGGGCCATCATTGGTCCTAAATTCAACTTGTTGGTTATATACATACCTTATTGGACTCATTGGTCCCAATTGACCATTGTTGCCCCTAAACACACATTTTTGGTCTTATTGGTTATATTCACACATTATTGGGCCATCATTGCTCCAAAACACAACTTATTGGTTATATACAGACCTTATTGGGACACATTGGTCCCAACTGACCCTTGTTGGCCCTAAACACACCTTTTTCGTCCTATTGGTTATATACACACCTTATCGGGCCATCATTGGTCCTAAACACAACTTATTGGCCATCACTGGTCTTAAACACGACCTATTGGTTATATACACACCTTATTGGGCCATCATTGGTCCTAAACACAACTTATTGGTTATATACACACCTTATTGGGACTCATTGGTCCTAACTGACCGTTGTTGCCCCTAAACACACCTTTTTGGTTCTATTGGTTATATACACACCTTAGTGGGCCATCATTGGTCTTAAACACAACTTATTGGCCATCATTGGTCCTAAACACAACCTATTGGTTATATACACTCCTTATTGGGCAATCATTGGTCCTAAAGACAACTTATTGGTTATATACACAACTTATTGGGATTCATTGGTCCCAACTAACCCTTGTTGCCCCTAAACACACCTTTTTGGTCTTATTGGTTATATACCCACATTATTGGGCTATCATTGGTCCTAAACTCAACTTATTGGTTATATACACACCTTATTGGGACTCATTGGTCCCAACTGAACCTTGTTACCCCTAATCACACCTTTTTGGTCCTATTGGTTATATTCACACCTTATTGGGCCATCATTGGTCCTAAATACAACCTATTGGTAATATACAAACTTATTGGGCCATCATTGGTCCTAAACACAACTTATTGTTATATACACACCTTATTGGGACTCATTGGTCCTAACTGACCGTAGTTGCCCCTAAACATACCTTTTTGGTCCTATTGGTTATATACACACCTTATTGGGCCATCATTGGTCTTAAACACAACTTATTGGCCATCATTGGTCCTAAACACAACCTATTGGTTATATACACTCCTTATTGGGCAATCACTGGTCTTAAAGACAACTTATTGGTTATATACACACCTTATTGGGACTCATTGGTCCCAACTAACCTTTGTTTCCCCTAAACACACCTTTTTGTTCTTATTGGTTATATTCACACCTTATTGGGCCATCATTGGTCCTAAACACAACTTATTGGTTATATACACACCTTATTTGGACACATTGGTCCTAACTGGCCCTTCTTTCCCCTAAACACACCTTTTTGGTCCTATTGTTTATATAGACACCTTATTGGGCCATCATTGGTACTAAATTCAACTTGTTGGTTATATACATACCCTATTGGGACTCATTGGTCCCAATTGACCATTGTTGCCCCTAAACACACCTTTTTGGTCTTATTGGTAATATTCACACCTTATTGGACCATCATTGCTCCAAAACACAACTTATTGGTTATATACAGACCTTATTGGGACACATTGGTCCCGACTGACCCTTGTTGGCCCTAAACACACCTTTTTGGTCCTATTGGTTATATACACACCTTATCGGGCCATCATTGGTCCTAAACACAACTTATTGGCCATCATTGGTCTTAAACACGACCTATTGGTTATATACACACCTTATTGGGCCATCATTGGTCCTAAACACAACTTATTGGTTATATACACACCTTATTGGGACTCATTGGTCCTAACTGACCGTAGTTGCCCCTAAACACACCTTTTTGGTCCTATTGGTTATATACACATCTTATTGGGCCATCATTGGTCTTAAACACAACTTATTGGCCATCATTGGTCCTAAACACAACCTATTTGTTATATACACTCCTTATTGGGCAATCATTGGTCCTAAAGACAACTTATTGGTTATATACACACCTTATTGGGACTCATTGGTCCCAACTAACCCTTGTTGCCCCTAAACACACCTTTTTGGTCTTATTGGTTATATACACACATTATTAGGCTATCATTGGTCCTAAACACAACTTATTGGTTATATACACACCTTATTGGGACTCATTGGTCCCAACTGAACCTTGTTGCCCCTAAACACACCTTTTTGGTCCTATTGGTTATATCCACACCTTATTGGGCCATCATTCGTCCTAAATACAACCTATTGGTAATATACACACCTTATTGGGCCATCATTGGTCCTAAACACAACTTATTGTTATATACACACCTTATTGGGACTCATTGGTCCCAACTAACCTTTGTTTCCCCTAAACACATCTTTTTGGTCTTATTGGTTATATTCACACCTTATTGGGCCATCATTGGTCCTAAACACAACTTATTGGTTATATACACACCTTATTTGGACACATTGGTCCTAAATGGCCCTTCTTTCCCCTAAACACACCTTTTTGGTCCTATTGGTTATATACACACCTTATTGGGCCATCATTGGTCCTAAATTCAACTTGTTGGTTATATACATACCTTATTGGACTCATTGGTCCCAATTGACCATTGTTGCCCCTAAACACACATTTTTGGTCTTATTGGTTATATTCACACATTATTGGGCCATCATTGCTCCAAAACACAACTTATTGGTTATATACAGACCTTATTGGGACACATTGGTCCCAACTGACCCTTGTTGGCCCTAAACACACCTTTTTCGTCCTATTGGTTATATACACACCTTATCGGGCCATCATTGGTCCTAAACACAACTTATTGGCCATCACTGGTCTTAAACACGACCTATTGGTTATGTACACACCTTATTGGGCCATCATTGGTCCTAAACACAACTTATTGGTTATATACACACCTTATTGGGACTCATTGGTCCTAACTGACCGTTGTTGCCCCTAAACACACCTTTTTGGTTCTATTGGTTATATACACACCTTAGTGGGCCATCATTGGTCTTAAACACAACTTATTGGCCATCATTGGTCCTAAACACAACCTATTGGTTATATACACTCCTTATTGGGCAATCATTGGTCCTAAAGACAACTTATTGGTTATATACACAACTTATTGGGACTCATTGGTCCCAACTAACCCTTGTTGCCCCTAAACACACCTTTTTGGTCTTATTGGTTATATACCCACATTATTGGGCTATCATTGGTCCTAAACTCAACTTATTGGTTATATACACACCTTATTGGGACTCATTGGTCCCAACTGAACCTTGTTACCCCTAATCACACCTTTTTGGTCCTATTGGTTATATTCACACCTTATTGGGCCATCATTGGTCCTAAATACAACCTATTGGTAATATACAAACTTATTGGGCCATCATTGGTCCTAAACACAACTTATTGTTATATACACACCTTATTGGGACTCATTGGTCCTAACTGACCGTAGTTGCCCCTAAACATACCTTTTTGGTCCTATTGGTTATATACACACCTTATTGGGCCATCATTGGTCTTAAACACAACTTATTGGCCATCATTGGTCCTAAACACAACCTATTGGTTATATACACTCCTTATTGGGCAATCACTGGTCTTAAAGACAACTTATTGGTTATATACACACCTTATTGGGACTCATTGGTCCCAACTAACCCTTGTTGCCCCTAAACACACCTTTTTGGTCTTATTGGTTATATTCACACCTTATTGGGCCATCATTGGTCCTAAACACAACTTATTGGTTATATACACACCTTATTTGGACACATTGGTCCTAACTGGCCCTTCTTTCCCCTAAACACACCTTTTTGGTCCTATTGTTTATACAGACACCTTATTGGGCCATCATTGGTCCTAAATTCAACTTGTTGGTTATATACATACCCTATTGGGACTCATTGGTCCCATTTGACCATTGTTGCCCCTAAACACACCTTTTTGGTCTTATTGGTTATATTCACACCTTATTGGACCATCATTGCTCCAAAACACAACTTATTGGTTATATACAGACCTTATTGGGACACATTGGTCCCGACTGACCCTTGTTGGCCCTAAACACACCTTTTTGGTCCTATTGGTTATGTACACACCTTATCGGGCCATCATTGGTCCTAAACACAAATTATTGGCCATCATTGGTCTTAAACACGACCTATTGGTTATATACACACCTTATTGGGCCATCATTGGTCTTAAACACAACTTATTGGCCATCATTGGTCCTAAACACAACCTATTGGTTATATACACTCCTTATTGGGCAATCATTGGTCCTAAAGACAACTTAATGGTTATATACACACCTTATTGGGACTCATTGGTCCTAACTGACCGTAGTTGCCCCTAAACACACCTTTTTGGTCCTATTGGTTATATACACACCTTATTGGGCCATCATTGGTCTTAAACACAACTTATTGGCCATCATTGGTCCTAAACACAATCTATTGGTTATATACACTCCGTATTGGGCAATCATTGGTCCTAAAGACAACTTATTGGTTATATACACACCTTATTGGGACTCATTGGTCCCAACTAACCCTTGTTGCCCCTAAACACACCTTTTTGGTCTTATTGGTTATATACACACATTATTAGGCTATCATTGGTCCTAAACACAATTTATTGGTTATATACACACCTTATTGGGACTCATTGGTCCCAACTGAACCTTGTTGCCCCTAAACACACCTTTTTGGTCCTATTGGTTATATTCACACCTTATTGGGCCATCATTGGTCCTAAATACAACCTATTGGTAATATACACACCTTATTGGGCCATCATTGGTCCTAAACACAACTTATTGTTATATACACACCTTATTGGGACTCATTGGTCCCAACTAACCTTTGTTTCCCCTAAACACATCTTTTTGGTCTTATTGGTTATATTCACACCTTATTGGGCCATCATTGGTCCTAAACACAACTTATTGGTTATATACACACCTTATTTGGACACATTGGTCCTAAATGGCCCTTCTTTCCCCTAAACACACCTTTTTGGTCCTATTGGTTATATACACACCTTATTGGGCCATCATTGGTCCTAAATTCAACTTGTTGGTTATATACATACCTTATTGGACTCATTGGTCCCAATTGACCATTGTTGCCCCTAAACACACATTTTTGGTCTTATTGGTTATATTCACACATTATTGGGCCATCATTGCTCCAAAACACAACTTATTGGTTATATACAGACCTTATTGGGACACATTGGTCCCAACTGACCCTTGTTGGCCCTAAACACACCTTTTTCGTCCTATTGGTTATATACACACCTTATCGGGCCATCATTGGTCCTAAACACAACTTATTGGCCATCATTGGTCTTAAACACGACCTATTGGTTATATACACACCTTATTGGGCCATCATTGGTCCTAAACACAACTTATTGGTTATATACACATCTTATTGGGACTCATTGGTCCTAACTGATCGTTGTTGCCCCTAAACACACCTTTTTGGTTCTATTGGTTATATACACACCTTATTAGGCCATCATTGGTCTTAAACACAACTTATTAGCCATCATTGGTCCTAAACACAACCTATTGGTTATATACACTCCTTATTGGGCAATCATTGGTCCTAAACACAACTTATTGGTTATATACACTCCTTATTGGGACTCATTGGTCCCAACTAACCCTTGTTGCCCCTAAACACACCTTTTTGGTCTTATTGGTTATATACCCACATTATTGGGCTATCATTGCTCCAAAACACAACTTATTGGTTATATACAGACCTTATTGGGACACATTGGTCCCAACTGACCCTTGTTGGCCCTAAACACACCTTTTTCGTCCTATTGGTTATATACACACCTTATCGGGCCATCATTGGTCCTAAACACAACTTATTGGCCATCATTGGTCTTAAACACGACCTATTGGTTATATACACACCTTATTGGGCCATCATTGGTCCTAAACACAACTTATTGGTTATATACACACCTTATTGGGACTCATTGGTCCCAACTGAACCTTGTTGCCCCTAAACACACCTTTTTGGTCTTATTGGTTATATACACACATTATTAGGCTATCATTGGTCCTAAACACAACTTATTGGTTATATACACACCTTATTGGGACTCATTGGTCCCAACTGAACCTTGTTGCCCCTAAACACACCTTTTTGGTCCTATTGGTTATATTCACACCTTATTGGGCCATCATTGGTCCTAAATACAACCTATTGGTAATATACACACCTTATTGGGCCATCATTGGTCCTAAACACAACTTATTGGCCATCATTGGTCTTAAACACGACCTATTGGTTATATACACACCTTATTGGGCCATCATTGGTCCTAAACACAACTTATTGTTATATACACACCTTATTGGGACTCATTGGTCCTAACTGACCGTAGTTACCCCTAAACATACCGTTTTGGTCCTATTGGTTATATACACACCTTATTGGGCCATCATTGGTCTTAAACACAACTTATTGGTCATCATTGGTCCTAAACACAACCTATTGGTTATATACACTCCTTATTGGGCAATCATTGGTCCTAAAGACAACTTATTGGTTATATACACACCTTATTGGGACTCATTGGTCCCAACTAACCCTTGTTGCCCCTAAACACACCTTTTTGGTCTTATTGGTTATATTCACACCTTATTGGGCCATCATTGGTCCTAAACACAACTTATTGGTTATATACACACCTTATTTGGACACATTGGTCCTAACTGGCCCTTCTTTCCCCTAAACACACCTTTTTGATCCTATTGTTTATACAGACACCTTATTGGGCCATCATTGGTCCTAAATTCAACTTATTGGTTATATACACACCTTATTGGGACTCATTGGTCCCAACTGAACCTTGTTGCCCCTAAACACACCTTTTTTGGTCCTATTGGTTATATTCACACCTTATTGGGCCATCATTGGTCCTAAATACAACCTATTGGTAATATACAAACCTTATTGGGCCATCATTGGTCCTAAACACAACTTATTGTTATATACACACCTTATTGGGACTCATTGGTCCTAACTGACCGTAGTTGCCCCTAAACACACCTTTTTGGCCCTATTGGTTATATACACACCTTATTGGGCCATCATTGGTCTTAAACACAACTTATTGGCCATCATTGGTCCTAAACACAACCTATTGGTTATATACACACCTTATTGGGACTCATTGGTCCTAACTGACCGTTGTTGCCCCTAAACACACCTTTTTGGTCATATTGGTTATATACACACCTTATTGGGCCATCATTGGTCTTAAACACAACTTATTGGCCATCATTGGTCCTAAACACAACCTATTGGTTATATACACACCTTATTGGGCAATCATTGGTCCTAAAGACAACTTATTGGTTATATACACACCTTATTGGGACTCATTGGTCCCAACTAACCCTTGTTGCCCCTAAACACACCTTTTTGGTCTTATTGGTTATATACCCACATTATTGAGCTATCATTGGTCCCAAACACAACTTATTGGTTATATACACACCTTATTGGGACTCATTGGTCCCAACTGAACCTTGTTGACCCTAAACACACCTTTTTGGTCCTATTGGTTATATTCACACCTTATTGGGCCATCATTGGTCCTAAATACAACCTATTGGTAATATACACACCTTATTGGGCCATCATTGGTCCTAAACACAACTTATTGGCCATCATTGGTCTTAAACACAACTTATTGGTTATATACACACCTTATTTGGACACATTGGTCCTAAATGGCCCTTCTTTCCCCTAAACACACATTTTTGGTCCTATTGGTTATATACACACCTTATTGGGCCATCATTGGTCCTAAATTCAACTTGTTGGTTATATACATACCTTATTGGGACTCATTGGTCCCAATAGACCATTGTTGCCCCTAAACACACCTTTTTGGTCTTATTGGTTATATTCACACCTTATTGGACCATCATTGCTCCAAAACACAACCTATTGGTAATATACACACCTTATTGGGCCATCATTGGTCCTAAACACAACTTATTGTTATATACACACCTTATTGGGACTCATTGGTCCCAACTAACCTTTGTTTCCCCTAAACACATCTTTTTGGTCTTATTGGTTATATTCACACCTTATTGGGCCATCATTGTTCCTAAACACAACTTATTGGTTATATACACACCTTATTTGGACACATTGGTCCTAAATGGCCCTTCTTTCCCCTAAACACACCTTTTTGGTCCTATTGGTTATATACACACCTTATTGGGCCATCATTGGTCCTAAATTCAACTTGTTGGTTATATACATACCTTATTGGACTCATTGGTCCCAATTGACCTTTGTTGCCCCTAAACACACATTTTTGGTCTTATTGGTTATATTCACACATTATTGGGCCATCATTGCTCCAAAACACAACTTATTGGTTATATACAGACCTTATTGGGACACATTGGTCCCAACTGACCCTTGTTGGCCCTAAACACACCTTTTTCGTCCTATTGGTTATATACACACCTTATCGGGCCATCATTGGTCCTAAACACAACTTATTGGCCATCATTGGTCTTAAACACGACCTATTGGTTATATACACACCTTATTGGGCCATCATTGGTCCTAAACACAACTTATTGGTTATATACACACCTTATTGGGACTCATTGGTCCTAACTGACCGTTGTTGCCCCTAAACACACCTTTTTGGTTCTATTGGTTATATACACACCTTATTAGGCCATTATTGGTCTTAAACACAACTTATTGGCCATCATTGGTCCTAAACACAACCTATTGGTTATATACACTCCTTATTGGGCAATCATTGGTCCTAAAGACAACTTATTGGTTATATACACACCTTATTGGGACTCATTGGTCCCAACTAACCCTTGTTGCCCCTAAACACAACTTTTTGGTCTTATTGGTTATATACCCACATTATTGGTCTATCATTGGTCCTAAACACAACTTATTGGTTATATACACACCTTATTAGGACTCATTGGTCCCAACTGAACCTTGTTGCCCCTAAACACACCTTTTTGGTCCTATTGGTTATATTCACACCTTATTGGGCCATCATTGGTCCTAAATACAACCTATTGGTAATATACACACCTTATTGGGCCATCATTGGTCCTAAACACAACTTATTGTTATATACACACCTTATTGGGACTCATTGGTCCCAACTAACCTTTGTTTCCCCTAAACACATCTTTTTGGTCTTATTGGTTATATTCACACCTTATTGGGCCATCATTGGTCCTAAACACAACTTATTGGTTATATACATACCTTATTTGGACACATTGGTCCTAAATGGCCATTCTTTCCCCTAAACACACCTTTTTGGTCCTATTGGTTATATACACACCTTATTGGGACATCATTGGTCCTAAATTCAACTTGTTGGTTATATACATACCTTATTGGACTCATTGGTCCCAATTGACCATTGTTGCCCCTAAACACACATTTTTGGTCTTATTGGTTATATTCACACATTATTGGGATTCATTTCTCCAAAACACAACTTATTGGTTATATACAGACCTTATTGGGACACATTGGTCCCAACTGACCCTTGTTGGCCCTAAACACACCTTTTTCGTCCTATTGGTTATATACACACCTTATCGGGCCATCATTGGTCCTAAACACAACTTATTGGCCATCATTGGTCTTAAACACGACCTATTGGTTATATACACACCTTATTGGGCCATCATTGGTCCTAAACACAACTTATTGGTTATATACACACCTTATTGGGACTCATTGGTCCTAACTGATCGTTGTTGCCCCTAAACACACCTTTTTGGTTCTATTGGTTATATACACACCTTATTAGGCCATCATTGGTCTTAAACACAACTTATTAGCCATCATTGGTCCTAAACACAACCTATTGGTTATATACACTCCTTATTGGGCAATCATTGGTCCTAAACACAACTTATTGGTTATATACACTCCTTATTGGGACTCATTGGTCCCAACTAACCCTTGTTGCCCCTAAACACACCTTTTTGGTCTTATTGGTTATATACCCACATTATTGGGCTATCATTGCTCCAAAACACAACTTATTGGTTATATACAGACCTTATTGGGACACATTGGTCCCAACTGACCCTTGTTGGCCCTAAACACACCTTTTTCGTCCTATTGGTTATATACACACCTTATCGGGCCATCATTGGTCCTAAACACAACTTATTGGCCATCATTGGTCTTAAACACGACCTATTGGTTATATACACACCTTATTGGGCCATCATTGGTCCTAAACACAACTTATTGGTTATATACACACCTTATTGGGACTCATTGGTCCTAACTGACCGTTGTTGCCCCTAAACACACCTTTTTGGTCTTATTGGTTATATACCCACATTATTGGGCTATCATTGGTCCTGAACACAACTTATTGGTTATATACACACCTTATTGGGACTCATTGGTCCCAACTGAACCTTGTTGCCCCTAAACACACCTTTTTGGTCTTATTGGTTATATACACACATTATTAGGCTATCATTGGTCCTAAACACAACTTATTGGTTATATACACACCTTATTGGGACTCATTGGTCCCAACTGAACCTTGTTGCCCCTAAACACACCTTTTTGGTCCTATTGGTTATATTCACACCTTATTGGGCCATCATTGGTCCTAAATACAACCTATTGGTAATATACACACCTTATTGGGCCATCATTGGTCCTAAACACAACTTATTGGCCATCATTGGTCTTAAACACGACCTATTGGTTATATACACACCTTATTGGGCCATCATTGGTCCTAAACACAACTTATTGTTATATACACACCTTATTGGGACTCATTGGTCCTAACTGACCGTAGTTACCCCTAAACATACCGTTTTGGTCCTATTGGTTATATACACACCTTATTGGGCCATCATTGGTCTTAAACACAACTTATTGGTCATCATTGGTCCTAAACACAACCTATTGGTTATATACACTCCTTATTGGGCAATCATTGGTCCTAAAGACAACTTATTGGTTATATACACACCTTATTGGGACTCATTGGTCCCAACTAACCCTTGTTGCCCCTAAACACACCTTTTTGGTCTTATTGGTTATATTCACACCTTATTGGGCCATCATTGGTCCTAAACACAACTTATTGGTTATATACACACCTTATTTGGACACATTGGTCCTAACTGGCCCTTCTTTCCCCTAAACACACCTTTTTGGTCCTATTGTTTATACAGACACCTTATTGGGCCATCATTGGTCCTAAATTCAACTTATTGGTTATATACACACCTTATTGGGACTCATTGGTCCCAACTGAACCTTGTTGCCCCTAAACACACCTTTTTTGGTCCTATTGGTTATATTCACACCTTATTGGGCCATCATTGGTCCTAAATACAACCTATTGGTAATATACAAACCTTATTGGGCCATCATTGGTCCTAAACACAACTTATTGTTATATACACACCTTATTGGGACTCATTGGTCCTAACTGACCGTAGTTGCCCCTAAACACACCTTTTTGGCCCTATTGGTTATATACACACGTTATTGGGCCATCATTGGTCTTAAACACAACTTATTGGCCATCATTGGTCCTAAACACAACCTATTGGTTATATACACACCTTATTGGGACTCATTGGTCCTAACTGACCGTTGTTGCCCCTAAACACACCTTTTTGGTCATATTGGTTATATACACACCTTATTGGGCCATCATTGGTCTTAAACACAACTTATTGGCCATCATTGGTCCTAAACACAACCTATTGGTTATATACACACCTTATTGGGCAATCATTGGTCCTAAAGACAACTTATTGGTTATATACACACCTTATTGGGACTCATTGGTCCCAACTAACCCTTGTTGCCCCTAAACACACCTTTTTGGTCTTATTGGTTATATACCCACATTATTGGGCTATCATTGGTCCCAAACACAACTTATTGGTTATATACACACCTTATTGGGACTCATTGGTCCCACCTGAACCTTGTTGACCCTAAACACACCTTTTTGGTCCTATTGGTTATATTCACACCTTATTGGGCCATCATTGGTCCTAAATACAACCTATTGGTAATATACACACCTTATTGGGCCATCATTGGTCCTAAACACAACTTATTGGCCATCATTGGTCTTAAACACAACTTATTGGTTATATACACACCTTATTTGGACACATTGGTCCTAAATGGCCCTTCTTTCCCCTAAACACACATTTTTGGTCCTATTGGTTATATACACACCTTATTGGGCCATCATTGGTCCTAAATTCAACTTGTTGGTTATATACATACCTTATTGGGACTCATTGGTCCCAATAGACCATTGTTGCCCCTAAACACACCTTTTTGGTCTTATTGGTTATATTCACACCTTATTGGACCATCATTGCTCCAAAACACAACTTATTGGTTATATACAGACCTTATTGGGACACATTGGTCCTAAATGACCCTTGTTGGCCCTAAACACACCTTTTTGGTCCTATTGGTTATATTCACACCTTATTGGGCCATCATTGGTCCTAAATACAACCTATTGGTAATATACACACCTTATTGGGCCATCATTGGTCCTAAACACAACTTATTGGTTATATACAACCTTATTGGGACTCATTGGTCCCAACTAACCTTTGTTTCCCCTAAACACACATTTTTGGTCTTACTGGTTATATTCACACCTTATTGGGCCATCATTGGTCCTAAACCCAACTTATTGGTTATATACACACCTTATTTGGACACATTGGTCCTAACTGGCTCTTCATTCCCCTAAACACGCCTTTTTGGTCCTATTGGTTATATAGACACCTTATTGGGCCATCATTGGTCCTAAATTCAACTTGTTGGTTATATACATAACTTATTGGGACTCATTGGTCCCAATTGACCATTGTTTCCCCTAAACACACCTTTTTGGTCTTATTGGTTATATTCACACCTTATTGGGCCATCATTGCTCCAAAACACAACTTATTGGTTATATACAGACCTTATTGGGACACATTGGTCCCAACTGACCCTTGTTGGCCCTAAACACACCTTTTTCGTCCTATTGGTTATATACACACCTTATCGGGCCATCATTGGTCCTAAACACAACTTATTGGCCATCATTGGTCTTAAACACGACCTATTGGTTATATACACACCTTATTGGGCCATCATTGGTCCTAAACACAACTTATTGGTTATATACACACCTTATTGGGACTCATTGGTCCTAACTGACCGTTGTTGCCCCTAAACACACCTTTTTGGTCTTATTGGTTATATACCCACATTATTGGGCTATCATTGGTCCTGAACACAACTTATTGGTTATATACACACCTTATTGGGACTCATTGGTCCCAACTGAACCTTGTTGCCCCTAAACACACCTTTTTGGTCTTATTGGTTATATACACACATTATTAGGCTATCATTGGTCCTAAACACAACTTATTGGTTATATACACACCTTATTGGGACTCATTGGTCCCAACTGAACCTTGTTGCCCCTAAACACACCTTTTTGGTCCTATTGGTTATATTCACACCTTATTGGGCCATCATTGGTCCTAAATACAACCTATTGGTAATATACACACCTTATTGGGCCATCATTGGTCCTAAACACAACTTATTGGCCATCATTGGTCTTAAACACGACCTATTGGTTATATACACACCTTATTGGGCCATCATTGGTCCTAAACACAACTTATTGTTATATACACACCTTATTGGGACTCATTGGTCCTAACTGACCGTAGTTACCCCTAAACATACCGTTTTGGTCCTATTGGTTATATACACACCTTATTGGGCCATCATTGGTCTTAAACACAACTTATTGGTCATCATTGGTCCTAAACACAACCTATTGGTTATATACACTCCTTATTGGGCAATCATTGGTCCTAAAGACAACTTATTGGTTATATACACACCTTATTGGGACTCATTGGTCCCAACTAACCCTTGTTGCCCCTAAACACACCTTTTTGGTCTTATTGGTTATATTCACACCTTATTGGGCCATCATGGGTCCTAAACACAACTTATTGGTTATATACACACCTTATTTGGACACATTGGTCCTAAATTCAACTTGTTGGTTATATACATACCCTATTGGGACTCATTGGTCCCAATTGACCATTGTTGCCCCTAAACACACCTTTTTGGTCTTATTGGTTATATTCACACTTTATTGGACCATCATTGCTCCAAAACACAACTTATTGGTTATATACAGACCTTATTGGGACACATTGGTCCCGACTGACCCTTGTTGGCCCTAAACACACCTTTTTGGTCCTATTGGTTATGTACACACCTTATCGGGCCATCATTGGTCCTAAACACAACTTATTGGCCATCATTGGTCTTAAACACGACCTATTGGTTATATACACACCTTATTGGGCCATCATTGGTCTTAAACACAACTTATTGGCCATCATTGGTCCTAAACACAACCTATTGGTTATATACACTCCTTATTGGGCAATCATTGGTCCTAAAGACAACTTATTGGTTATATACACACCTTATTGGGACTCATTGGTCCTAACTGACCGTAGTTGCCCCTAAACACACCTTTTTGGTCCTATTGGTTATATACACACCTTATTGGGCCATCATTGGTCTTAAACACAACTTATTGGCCATCATTGGTCCTAAACACAACCTATTGGTTATATACACTCCTTATTGGGCAATCATTGGTCCTAAAGACAACTTATTGGTTATATACACACCTTATTGGGACTCATTGGTCCCAACTAACCCTTGTTGCCCCTAAACACACCTTTTTGGTCTTATTGGTTATATACACACATTATTAGGCTATCATTGGTCCTAAACACAACTTATTGGTTATATACACACCTTATTGGGACTCATTGGTCCCAACTGAACCTTGTTGCCCCTAAACACACCTTTTTGGTCCTATTGGTTATATTCACACCTTATTGGGCCATCATTGGTCCTAAATACAACCTATTGGTAATATACACACCTTATTGGGCCATCATTGGTCCTAAACACAACTTATTGTTATATACACACCTTATTGGGACTCATTGGTCCCAACTAACCTTTGTTTCCCCTAAACACATCTTTTTGGTCTTATTGGTTATATTCACACCTTATTGGGCCATCATTGGTCCTAAACACAACTTATTGGTTATATACACACCTTATTTGGACACATTGGTCCTAAATGGCCCTTCTTTCCCCTAAACACACCTTTTTGGTCCTATTGGTTATATACACACCTTATTGGGCCATCATTGGTCCTAAATTCAACTTGTTGGTTATATACATACCTTATTGGACTCATTGGTCCCAATTGACCATTGTTGCCCCTAAACACACATTTTTGGTCTTATTGGTTATATTCACACATTATTGGGCCATCATTGCTCCAAAACACAACTTATTGGTTATATACAGACCTTATTGGGACACATTGGTCCCAACTGACCCTTGTTGGCCCTAAACACACCTTTTTCGTCCTATTGGTTATATACACACCTTATCGGGCCATCATTGGTCCTAAACACAACTTATTGGCCATCATTGGTCTTAAACACGACCTATTGGTTATATACACACCTTATTGGGCCATCATTGGTCCTAAACACAACTTATTGGTTATATACACACCTTATTGGGACTCATTGGTCCTAACTGACCGTTGTTGCCCCTAAACACACCTTTTTGGTTCTATTGGTTATATACACACCTTATTAGGCCATCATTGGTCTTAAACACAACTTATTAGCCATCATTGGTCCTAAACACAACCTATTGGTTATATACACTCCTTATTGGGCAATCATTGGTCCTAAACACAACTTATTGGTTATATACACTCCTTATTGGGACTCATTGGTCCCAACTAACCCTTGTTGCCCCTAAACACACCTTTTTGGTCTTATTGGTTATATACCCACATTATTGGGCTATCATTGGTCATAAACACAACTTATTGGTTATATACACACCTTATTGGGACTCATTGGTCCCAACTGAACCTTGTTGCCCCTAAACACACCTTTTTTGGTCCTATTGGTTATATTCACACCTTATTGGGCCATCATTGGTCCTAAATACAACCTATTGGTAATATACAAACCTTATTGGGCCATCATTGGTCCTAAACACAACTTATTGTTATATACACACCTTATTGGGACTCATTGGTCCTAACTGACCGTAGTTGCCCCTAAACACACCTTTTTGGCCCTATTGGTTATATACACACCTTATTGGGCCATCATTGGTCTTAAACACAACTTATTGGCCATCATTGGTCCTAAACACAACCTATTGGTTATATACACACCTTATTGGGACTCATTGGTCCTAACTGACCGTTGTTGCCCCTAAACACACCTTTTTGGTCATATTGGTTATATACACACCTTATTGGGCCATCATTGGTCTTAAACACAACTTATTGGCCATCATTGGTCCTAAACACAACCTATTGGTTATATACACACCTTATTGGGCAATCATTGGTCCTAAAGACAACTTATTGGTTATATACACACCTTATTGGGACTCATTGGTCCCAACTAACCCTTGTTGCCCCTAAACACACCTTTTTGGTCTTATTGGTTATATACCCACATTATTGGGCTATCATTGGTCCTAAACACAACTTATTGGTTATATACACACCTTATTGGGACTCATTGGTCCCAACTGAACCTTGTTGCCCCTAAACACACCTTTTTGGTCCTATTGGTTATATTCACACCTTATTGGGCCATCATTGGTCCTAAATACAACCTATTGGTAATATACACACCTTATTGGGCCATCATTGGTCCTAAACACAACTTATTGGCCATCATTGGTCTTAAACACGACTTATTGGTTATATACACACCTTATTTGGACACATTGGTCCTAAATGGCCCTTCTTTCCCCTAAACACACATTTTTGGTCCTATTGGTTATATACACACCTTATTGGGCCATCATTGGTCCTAAATTCAACTTGTTGGTTATATACATACCTTATTGGGACTCATTGGTCCCAATAGACCATTGTTGCCCCTAAACACACCTTTTTGGTCTTATTGGTTATATTCACACCTTATTGGACCATCATTGCTCCAAAACACAACTTATTGGTTATATACAGACCTTATTGGGACACATTGGTCCTAACTGACCCTTGTTGGCCCTAAACACACCTTTTTGGTCCTATTGGTTATATTCACACCTTATTGGTCCATCATTGGTCCTAAATACAACCTATTGGTAATATACACACCTTATTGGGCCATCATTGGTCCTAAACACAACTTATTGGTTATATAACACCTTATTGGGACTCATTGGTCCCAACTAACCTTTGTTTCCCCTAAACACACCTTTTTGGTCTTACTGGTTATATTCACACCTTATTGGGCCATCATTGGTCCTAAACCCAACTTATTGGTTATATACACACCTTATTTGGACACATTGGTCCTAACTGGCTCTTCATTCCCCTAAACACGCCTTTTTGGTCCTATTGGTTATATAGACACCTTATTGGGCCATCATTGGTCCTAAATTCAACTTGTTGGTTATATACATACCTTATTGGGACTCATTGGTCCCAATTGACCATTGTTGCCCCTAAACACACCTTTTTGGTCTTATTGGTTATATTCACACCTTATTGGGCCATCATTGCTCCAAAACACAACTTATTGGTTATATACAGACCTTATTGGGACACATTGGTCCCAACTGACCCTTGTTGGCCCTAAACACACCTTTTTCGTCCTATTGGTTATATACACACCTTATCGGGCCATCATTGGTCCTAAACACAACTTATTGGCCATCATTGGTCTTAAACACGACCTATTGGTTATATACACACCTTATTGGGCCATCATTGGTCCTAAACACAACTTATTGGTTATATACACACCTTATTGGGACTCATTGGTCCTAACTGACCGTTGTTGCCCCTAAACACACCTTTTTGGTTCTATTGGTCATATACACACCTTATTAGGCCATCATTGGTCTTAAACACAACTTATTGGCCATCATTGGTCCTAAACACAACCTATTGGTTATATACACTCCTTATTGGGCAATCATTGGTCCTAAAGACAACTTATTGGTTATATACACACCTTATTGGGACTCATTGGTCCCAACTAACCCTTGTTGCCCCTAAACACACCTTTTTGGTCTTATTGGTTATATACCCACATTATTGGGCTATCATTGGTCCTGAACACAACTTATTGGTTATATACACACCTTATTGGGACTCATTGGTCCCAACTGAACCTTGTTGCCCCTAAACACACCTTTTTGGTCTTATTGGTTATATACACACATTATTAGGCTATCATTGGTCCTAAACACAACTTATTGGTTATATACACACCTTATTGGGACTCATTGGTCCCAACTGAACCTTGTTGCCCCTAAACACACCTTTTTGGTCCTATTGGTTATATTCACACCTTATTGGGCCATCATTGGTCCTAAATACAACCTATTGGTAATATACACACCTTATTGGGCCATCATTGGTCCTAAACACAACTTATTGGCCATCATTGGTCTTAAACACGACCTATTGGTTATATACACACCTTATTGGGCCATCATTGGTCCTAAACACAACTTATTGGTTATATACACACCTTATTTGGACACATTGGTCCTAAATGGCCCTTCTTTCCCCTAAACACACCTTTTTGGTCCTATTGGTTATATACACACCTTATTGGGCCATCATTGGTCCTAAATTCAACTTGTTGGTTATATACATACCTTATTGGGACTCATTGGTCCCAATAGACCATTGTTGCCCCTAAACACACCTTTTTGGTCTTATTGGTTATATTCACACCTTATTGGACCATCATTGCTCCAAAACACAACTTATTGGTTATATACAGACCTTATTGGGACACATTGGTCCTAACTGACCCTTGTTGGCCCTAAACACACCTTTTTGGTCCTATTGGTTATATTCACACCTTATTGGGCCATCATTGGTCCTAAATACAACCTATTGGTAATATACACACCTTATTGGGCCATCATTGGTCCTAAACACAACTTATTGGTTATATACAACCTTATTGGGACTCATTGGTCCCAACTAACCTTTGTTTCCCCTAAACACACCTTTTTGGTCTTATTGGTTATATTCACACCTTATTGGGCCATCATTGGTCCTAAACACAACTTATTGGTTATATACACACCTTATTTGGACACATTGGTCCTAACTGGCCCTTCATTCCCCTAAACACGCCTTTTTGGTCCTATTGGTTATATAGACACCTTATTGGGCCATCATTGGTCCTAAATTCAACTTGTTGGTTATATACATACCTTATTGGGACTCATTGGTCCCAATTGACCATTGTTTCCCCTAAACACACCTTTTTGGTCTTATTGGTTATATTCACACCTTATTGGGCCATCATTGCTCCAAAACACAACTTATTGGTTATATACAGACCTTATTGGGACACATTGGTCCCAACTGACCCTTGTTGGCCCTAAACACACCTTTTTCGTCCTATTGGTTATATACACACCTTATCGGGCCATCATTGGTCCTAAACACAACTTATTGGCCATCATTGGTCTTAAACACGACCTATTGGTTATATACACACCTTATTGGGCCATCATTGGTCCTAAACACAACTTATTGGTTATATACACACCTTATTGGGACTCATTGGTCCTAACTGACCGTTGTTGCCCCTAAACACACCTTTTTGGTCCTATTGGTTATATACACACCTTATTGGGCCATCATTGGTCTTAAACACAACTTATTGGCCATCATTGGTCCTAAACACAACCTATTGGTTATATACACACCTTATTGGGCAATCATTGGTCCTAAAGACAACTTATTGGTTATATACACACCTTATTGGGACTCATTGGTCCCAACTAACCCTTGTTGCCCCTAAACACACCTTTTTGGTCTTATTGGTTATATACCCACATTATTGGGCTATCATTGGTCCTAAACACAACTTATTGGTTATATACACACCTTATTGGGACTCATTGGTCCCAACTGAACCTTGTTGCCCCTAAACACACCTTTTTGGTCCTATTGGTTATATTCACACCTTATTGGGCCATCATTGGTCCTAAATACAACCTATTGGTAATATACACACCTTATTGGGCCATCATTGGTCCTAAACACAACTTATTGGCCATCATTGGTCTTAAACACAAATTATTGGTTATATACACACCTTATTTGGACACATTGGTCCTAAATGGCCCTTCTTTCCCCTAAACACACATTTTTGGTCCTATTGGTTATATACACACCTTATTGGGCCATCATTGGTCCTAAATTCAACTTGTTGGTTATATACATACCTTATTGGGACTCATTGGTCCCAATTGACCATTGTTGCCCCTAAACACACCTTTTTGGTCTTATTGGTTATATTCACACCTTATTGGGCCATCATTGCTCCAAAACACAACTTATTGGTTATATACAGACCTTATTGGGACACATTGGTCCCAACTGACCCTTGTTGGCCCTAAACACACCTTTTTCGTCCTATTGGTTATATACACACCTTATCGGGCCATCATTGGTCCTAAACACAACTTATTGGCCATCATTGGTCTTAAACACGACCTATTGGTTATATACACACCTTATTGGGCCATCATTGGTCCTAAACACAACTTATTGGTTATATACACACCTTATTGGGACTCATTGGTCCTAACTGACCGTTGTTGCCCCTAAACACACCTTTTTGGTCCTATTGGTTATATACACACCTTATTGGGCCATCATTGGTCTTAAACACAACTTATTGGCCATCATTGGTCCTAAACACAACCTATTGGTTATATACACACCTTATTGGGCAATCATTGGTCCTAAAGACAACTTATTGGTTATATACACACCTTATTGGGACTCATTGGTCCCAACTGACCCTTGTTGCCCCTAAACACACCTTTTTGGTCTTATTGGTTATATACCCACATTATTGGGCTATCATTGGTCCTAAACACAACTTATTGGTTATATACACACCTTATTGGGACTCATTGGTCCCAACTGAACCTTGTTGCCCCTAAACACACCTTTTTGGTCCTATTGGTTATATTCACACCTTATTGGGCCATCATTGGTCCTAAATACAACCTATTGGTAATATACACACCTTATTGGGCCATCATTGGTCCTAAACACAACTTATTGGCCATCATTGGTCTTAAACACAAATTATTGGTTATATACACACCTTATTTGGACACATTGGTCCTAAATGGCCCTTCTTTCCCCTAAACACACATTTTTGGTCCTATTGGTTATATACACACCTTATTGGGCCATCATTGGTCCTAAATTCAACTTGTTGGTTATATACATACCTTATTGGGACTCATTGGTCCCAATAGACCATTGTTGCCCCTAAACACACCTTTTTGGTCTTATTGGTTATATTCACACCTTATTGGACCATCATTGCTCCAAAACACAACTTATTGGTTATATACAGACCTTATTGGGACACATTGGTCCTAACTGACCCTTGTTGGCCCTAAACACACCTTTTTGGTCCTATTGGTTATATTCACACCTTATTGGGCCATCATTGGTCCTAAATACAACCTATTGGTAATATACACACCTTATTGGGCCATCATTGGTCCTAAACACAACTTATTGGTTATATACACACCTTATTGGGACTCATTGGTCCCAACTAACCTTTGTTTCCCCTAAACACACCTTTTTGGTCTTACTGGTTATATTCACACCTTATTGGGCCATCATTGGTCCTAAACACAACTTATTGGTTATATACACACCTTATTTGGACACATTGGTCCTAACTGGCCCTTCATTCCCCTAAACACGCCTTTTTGGTCCTATTGGTTATATAGACACCTTATTGGGCCATCATTGGTCCTAAATTCAACTTGTTGGTTATATACATAACTTATTGGGACTCATTGGTCCCAATTGACCATTGTTTCCCCTAAACACACCTTTTTGGTCTTATTGGTTATATTCACACCTTATTGGGCCATCATTGCTCCAAAACACAACTTATTGGTTATATACAGACCTTATTGGGACACATTGGTCCCAACTGACCCTTGTTGGCCCTAAACACACCTTTTTCGTCCTATTGGTTATATACACACCTTATCGGGCCATCATTGGTCCTAAACACAACTTATTGGCCATCATTGGTCTTAAACACGACCTATTGGTTATATACACACCTTATTGGGCCATCATTGGTCCTAAACACAACTTATTGGTTATATACACACCTTATTGGGACTCATTGGTCCTAACTGACCGTTGTTGCCCCTAAACACACCTTTTTGGTTCTATTGGTTATATACACACCTTATTAGGCCATCATTGGTCTTAAACACAACTTATTGGCCATCATTGGTCCTAAACACAACCTATTGGTTATATACACTCCTTATTGGGCAATCATTGGTCCTAAAGACAACTTATTGGTTATATACACACCTTATTGGGACTCATTGGTCCCAACTAACCCTTGTTGCCCCTAAACACACCTTTTTGGTCTTATTGGTTATATACCCACATTATTGGGCTATCATTGGTCCTAAACACAACTTATTGGTTATATACACACCTTATTGGGACTCATTGGTCCCAACTGAACCTTGTTGCCCCTAAACACACCTTTTTGGTCCTATTGGTTATATTCACACCTTATTGGGCCATCATTGGTCCTAAATACAACCTATTGGTAATATACAAACTTTATTGGGCCATCATTGGTCCTAAACACAACTTATTGTTATATACACACCTTATTGGGACTCATTGGTCCTAACTGACCGTAGTTGCCCCTAAACACACCTTTTTGGTCCTATTGGTTATATACACACCTTATTGGGCCATCATTGGTCTTAAACACAACTTATTGGCCATCATTGGTCCTAAACACAACCTATTGGTTATATACACTCCTTATTGGGCAATCATTGGTCCTAAAGACAACTTATTGGTTATATACACACCTTATTGAGACTCATTGGTCCCAAATAACCCTTGTTGCCCCTAAACACACCTTTTTGGTCTTATTGGTTATATACACACATTATTAGGCTATCATTGGTCCTAAACACAACTTATTGGTTATATACACACCTTATTGGGACTCATTGGTCCCAACTGAACCTTGTTGCCCCTAAACACACCTTTTTGGTCCTATTGGTTATATTCACACCTTATTGGGCCATCATTGGTCCTAAATACAACCTATTGGTAATATACACACCTTATTGGGCCATCATTGGTCCTAAACACAACCTTATTGGCCATCATTGGTCTTAAACACGACCTATTGGTTATATACACACCTTATTGGGCCATCATTGGTCCTAAACACAACTTATTGGTTATATACACACCTTATTTGGACACATTGGTCCTAAATGGCCCTTCTTTCCCCTAAACACACCTTTTTGGTCCTATTGGTTATATACACACCTTATTGGGCCATCATTGGTCCTAAATTCAACTTGTTGGTTATATACATACCTTATTGGGACTCATTGGTCCCAATAGACCATTGTTGCCCCTAAACACACCTTTTTGGTCTTATTGGTTATATTCACACCTTATTGGACCATCATTGCTCCAAAACACAACTTATTGGTTATATACAGACCTTATTGGGACACATTGGTCCTAACTGACCCTTGTTGGCCCTAGACACACCTTTTTGGTCCTATTGGTTATATTCACACCTTATTGGGCCATCATTGGTCCTAAATACAACCTATTGGTAATATACACACCTTATTGGGCCATCATTGGTCCTAAACACAACTTATTGGTTATATACACCTTATTGGGACTCATTGGTCCCAACTAACCTTTGTTTCCCCTAAACACACCTTTTTGGTCTTATTGGTTATATTCACACCTTATTGGGCCATCATTGGTCCTAAACACAACTTATTGGTTATATACACACCTTATTTGGACACATTGGTCCTAACTGGCCCTTCATTCCCCTAAACACGCCTTTTTGGTCCTATTGGTTATATAGACACCTTATTGGGCCATCATTGGTCCTAAATTCAACTTGTTGGTTATATACATAACTTATTGGGACTCATTGGTCCCAATTGACCATTGTTTCCCCTAAACACACCTTTTTGGTCTTATTGGTTATATTCACACCTTATTGGGCCATCATTGCTCCAAAACACAACTTATTGGTTATATACAGACCTTATTGGGACACATTGGTCCCAACTGACCCTTGTTGGCTCTAAACACACCTTTTTCGTCCTATTGGTTATATACACACCTTATCGGGCCATCATTGGTCTTAAACACAACTTATTGGCCATCATTGGTCTTAAACACGACCTATTGGTTATATACACACCTTATTGGGCCATCATTGGTCCTAAAGACAACTTATTGGTTATATACACACCTTATTGGGACTCATTGGTCCCAACTGACCCTTGTTGCCCCTAAACACACCTTTTTGGTCTTATTGGTTATATACCCACATTATTGGGCTATCATTGGTCCTAAACACAACTTTTTGGTTATATACACACCTTATTGGGACTCATTGGTCCCAACTGAACCTTGTTGCCCCTAAACACACCTTTTTGGTCCTATTGGTTATATTCACACCTTGTTGGGCCATCATTGGTCCTAAATACAACCTATTGGTTATATACACACCTTATTGGGCCATCGTTGGTCCTAAACACAACTTATTGGTTATATACACACCTTATTGGGACTCATTGGTCCCAACTAACCTTTGTTTCCCCTAAACACACCTTTTTGGTCTTATTGGTTATATTCACACATTATTGGGCCATCATTGGTCCTAAACACAACTTATTGGTTATATACACACCTTATTTTGATACATTGGTCCTAACTGGCCCTTGTTTCCCCTAAACACACCTTTTTGGTCCTATTGGTTATATACACACCTTATTGGGCCATCATTGGTCCTAAATTCAACTTGTTGGTTATATACATACCTTATTGGGACTCATTGTTTCCAATTGACCCTTGTTGCCCCTAAACACACCTTTTTGGTCCTATTGGTTGTATTCACACCTTACTGGGCCATCATTGCTCCTAAACACAACTTATTGGTTATATACATACCTTATTGGGACAAATTGGTCCCAACTGACCCTTGTTGGCCCTAAACACACCTTTTTCGTCCTATTGGTTATATACACAATTTATTAGGCCATCATTGGTGCTAAACACAACTTATTGGCCACCATTGGTCTTAAACACGACCTATTGGTTATATACACACCTTATTGGGCCATCATTGGTCCTAAACACAACTTATTGGTTATATACACACCTTATTGGGACTCATTGGTCCTAACTGACCGTTGTTGCCCCTAAACACGCCTTTTTGGTCCTATTGGTTATATACACACCTTATTGGGCCATCATTGGTCTTAAACACAACTTATTGGCCATCATTGGTCCTAAACACAACCTATTGGTTATATACACACCTTATTGGGCAATCATTGGTCGAACTTGATCCGAACAAGAGATTTTAACCGAACTTGATACAAACTAGTGTGCCAACTTAAACGAACTAGTGGTTCGGAGCGGTTATTCTGGCGAACTAGTGGTTTGGACGATAATTATTTCACAACCTCACGAACTCTCAAAAAATTGGACTTTTCGTGCAGCGAATTGATCAAACAAACCAGGAGGACTCGAAAATGAACATTGTTACGTGAAAAATACGTAGAAATGATCGGATTTTCGAAAATGAACATTTTTTAGATGGAAAACTATATGAAAACTCCAAAAACGCTTCGTTTAACAACACAAATGACTAGTATCGAGCGGAACAGCAACCGAATTGCTCCGATACCACTTGAAAGAGTGTGTAGCGATGGATCGTGTCAACTCAAGTTATTTACGTAAACAAAACGAACAATAACGATGTAAATAAACTCAATCTTTCATTCAACAAACCAAGGATACGTTACAGAAAGACTCGGAGTAAAACTGGAAAACACCTTGTTACACCTTGTTAATTATGGTAAAATTGGAGGGAAATTTTTCCGAATAAAGAACGGGAAGTTAGGCCCGTTAGGCCCATTAAGAAAATTATGGCCCATCAAAGGCCCAATTCATTTACCCGATATTAGGATGAGTTGTTAAAAGTATTCTAATAATTCATTATGTAATCCAAGGTGTTACAGATCGATAAAAGCTTTGTTCGGGTGGAACTGACAAATTATGTTGTTAAATTAATAAACATGCCGGATAATCGGACGTTATCATAAATATGTTGATTCGATAAGTTATGACGATAGATATATTAACAAGGATGTTAATATTTGTTACAAAGTCTGTTCAGACGGTTACAAGTGAAGTACGTGTATAGAAACGCTAAAGGACGCTTAACGTGCGTATGTCATCGGAAGTGACAAAGAGGTCACTAAGACAAGATTAGGGTATCCGAAGATGCTAGACACTTGATCATTGATGAGCTGACTGTTAAAAAGGATAACCGTAGGGATCAGCGTAAGAAACAGTGAAATCGGTAAACCATTCGGTTATGCAATGTTAATCGAAATTGATTATTTAATTGTTTGAGATGATTTTATCGACCCTGCAAAGTTATACATATTTTTTTGAGTATTCACAGATAATTACAGTCATGAATATATATTCGGTTCGCGAAACAGAGATAGACGAGACTCGCGTCGGTTATACGCCTTATATCATATGTTTTACTAAATATTCACCAGATTATATTTAATCTGACGATTTAAGTATTCTGAGAATGTTTATGAGACTTATATAATATGTAAGTCATTCGGGGATCATCATGGATTATTTACATGATGTTCAGTATTTAACGTGTTTGGAGATCGAGATATAATACCCGTTTAACTGAAGTTGTACTACACTTATTAAATGAAGTACATAAAAGATTACTTAAAACTCTTTGTACTACGTACACATATTTACACATTTGTGTGTTTAGGAGAAACCAGAAAGAGAGCAGAGGCTCTCTCTGCCTCCCTTCTTCCCAGCAAACTCCGGTGACCTTGTTTCCGGTGACACCCAGCAAACGTGTTAAAATATTCGTCGATTACCGAGACTTAACGAATATCAGTTAAATTAATCGATTCGTTAATCATCGTCCTAGACGTAAATAATATTTAACGTCTTTTGTCGCTTAATTAATTAATTTATTTATTTATTTAAACAAGTTAATAAACAAATAATTAATGCTTCTGTGAATTTGCCGGTTATATAGGTAAGCGGAATTTAAAACTCGTTGCCTCCGGTGTAACTCTTACGGGTCTTGACCGGGTCGGGTACTTGATTTAGTCGGGTCTGGACACCTAAATCCAATAGTCTCCCACTTGGACTGAGCGCGACTACAAATCAAGAAGATAGTCAGAGGTGCTCTAGCTACACGTGGCTGTCCCAACCAGTCATGACAGTTCAAGTCAAATAACCAAGGCATATCAACAAACTCGTAATATAGTTTAGACTTATGGTATTTGTAAAGTCATCAGATCCTTTCTGTATGAGACATCAATCGAACTAGAGACATGAATTTATTCATTCTCTTCCGTGTTCGATCATTGTATTTCTCGTTTTACTGTTCGAAGTGGTCCAATCAAACACACAATAAGTTTAGGTAAGGCCTTACACTTAACACTTGGAAATAACAAGAGGGTCCACGATGTCAACCTATTGCATCATTAATGCAAGAGTATAGAATCCCATTTTAACTACATACAGCTCCCACTAAGCTTCAGATCCATTCCCAAAAGTAACCATTATGGCTGGCAGTTACGCGACAGCGTTAAGTTACAATCAAAGGATGTTCTTTAGCAGACGGGAGATCGCTCATGTATCTCACGTCGTAGGATACCGTTGAGTATACCATTAACAAAAATTTTCTTATGATTAAATCGATGAAGACATTTTGATGCGAGTTACGTCCCGACGTCATTCTCTAATGAGGCCTTGTGAGTCTGGATCGTCAACAGTTTGAGTCCAAAGCCAGAATAGTCTTGCTTCAGGCGTTGCTCCCACAATGTCTTATTGACTACGGACCTTTTAGAATATTAACGGAATATTCATCGATAAAAAGACGTATAAAATTCGAACACGTTACGCAAAATTCAGATTTTCTTCGAACAGCTTAGAGGAGGTCGAATGATTTGGTGCAAACGTTAGTGTTCGACATCCAACACCAAATTTGAAACATCGATATGGTGCAGAATTCACGTGTTTTGCAATAGCATCATTTCATTGATCTAGTCTGATCATTGAACTTATGAATTCGCAAACATGTCCTCGAGTTTCACTTTAGGATTGCCAATGTTCGTTGTTTATTAAGTTTCAGTGTTAACCATGAACAATGATACTTCTTAAGTGAATCGAACTTGTGATAATGTAGTGCCCTTGGTAAGCACATGTACGACTGTGTTATCACCTGAGCATGTTAATCGACTATTTATAGAATTGAATTAACCCTTTGAATGTTTCATTTCATTCTAGTTCAGATTCAATCAAGTTGGCTATTAATGTTCAACGAGTATAATTAGTACTCTGTTAATGAACATATATTTCCTCTCAATAGTGTTTGATAGTGATGATGTGATTTTCCATCTAATATCGTCGTGTAATCCTTTACTACGACATTCCATGCAATATCTGATTATTGGATTTCTTTTTTATCATATTTAGTATGATTCGAAATGTTTCAAGAGATTGATCAGATCTTTGGTTGCTCAGCCACAATGTGATCAATACTTAATTTTAATCTTAAAACTTCAACTTAATTGAGGTGTCATTCAAAATTTAATTCAGTGAATTTAAATGATCTTTAGCGATGCATTTGATCGTTATTCCGGTAAGGATCAGTGGCGATGCTCCCACTTGCTTTAAGCAGACTGACATTCCTATTATCATCCATCTTTAAACCTTTTAGATATTAATTTGCACGAAGAAATCGTGACAATTAAATTTCGTTTTAAGAACGAAAATGCTCGTTTTCGTATCTGCAGTACGGAATTCGAACGATTAATATCCAGATGTTATGACTCACTCATAAATTTGAAGACGATTGTCAAAGTCATTTAAGAGTTTGATAGGATGGAGATGCTTTCGTCTAGGATTCTTTGAAAGTGTCTCGTGATTATCGAGACGATGATTTATTACATCGAACTCTGGGGTTCGACGTTAGAGGATGTTTCCTTATTCAAGTAAGGTTAACATACGAACTCTAAGCGGAATGTCAACATGTTTCGCTAAGCAACAATCCATTGTTGGTGAAATATTATTTGTCTGGCTCGTCTCGTTTAGGTAAGAGAGTTGCTTTACATAGTCCAGTGATTTATCAGAATCACCTTTCTTTATATATTTAAAGATCTAGCTTTGGACATGTAATTACTAAATTCCATCTTCGCAAGATTCCGGTTTTGGAATTGGAAGTTAGTTATGCAAGTGATGTGTGAAGGGGCGTTTTGATTACAAAATGTTAACGGCTATTGTTGTGGCAAGTCATTAGTCTTGTGTTTGTTAGTTTCAAGATGAAACTGTGAATCCTTGTACTAAACACTTAGGGAATACATTCGTCTTTCAAGTCAAAACAATTGTAATTGTAATACTAAATATGCACTCACAATATATAGTACCTGAAATATACATTATGCATGTCGGATTCAAACACACATGAGTACAACGAGTGTAGTCTAAGACTTCCAAGTTGGGTGTAGGTATGCACATGTATATCTAATGGTAATGTGCACCATAAATGGTGTGACCATTTTACAATGTCATAATCAGTAAGTGATTACTCTTGTAGTAATTAAGCTGGTGATTTGAACTTATATGAACAAAGGTCTGCATGAGGCAGAGGATTGATTTGTTCACATGGTCGAAGATCGAAATGGTGATCTCCAATCAGTTCAACTTGATTTAATATTCTTGACATTGGTGGTTCAAAGTCACAAGACTTTGTGAATTGCCGCTATGTCGTGCGTTGTCTCGTAATAAGTATGATAGACGCTCAAGGTATTATAGCTTTGATGTGATATGAAAATCAAAAAGGTTTTCATGTCGCATACTAAGCTTGATGAAATCAAGTGCACCAGGTTGTGATGTATGTTGTTTTGGGATTTTGAACTTAACCTAACAAAAGGTTGAATCAAATTCAAAGTAGATTAAAACGATCATGCATGTTTCAAAAATCAACCATAGTCAAAAACATATCATAGTCAAAATCCAAAGAAAGGAATTGTTCATCCTGGAATACTGCCAGGGAAACCAAAAACAAAACAAGTTGTTTCAAACACCACCAAGAATTGTTTTTAACGAAAAACATTAGACACGAGCTTTATTCGGGTGCGAGTCTCGTAGGGTAGCTCAGTGTCGTCTTGGTTTTCTTAGCTTCATGCGACCTACAAAATGTAAAGTATGTCAAACATATATTTTGTAGGAATAAGTGAAGCATCATAAACATAAACTTATGTGTATACCTGTGGAATTACCCAGTTGGGCTTTTCCATTCTTCACCTTGGCAAGATACTCTGGGCAGTTCCTCTTCCAGTGCCCCATCTTGTTACATTCAAAACACTGGCGCTGATCTGGCGGCGGTGCCTTATACACTTTAGGCTTGCCCTTCTGGGAGCTTCCAGACACTCTAGTAATAGCTTCCTTACCCTTCTTCTTGTTCGCACGCCTTCCTTTCTTGACCTCAGGCTTCTTGAGGCCTCCAGATTGGATTGTGAGTACATCGGGTGCCTTGCCGTTAACAAAGTTAACTTCAGCAGTCTTGAGCATGCCATGAAGCTCAGTCACTGTCTTTACCATGCTATGCATGTTAAAGTTCACCCTGAAAGGGGTGAAGGAACTGGACAGTGAGTGCAGAATTAGGTCTGTCGCCATTTCGGTGGGTGTCACATAATTCAGCTTCGCTAGGCGGTCGATGTAACCCTTCATCTTTAGGACATGAGGGTTGACGGGGGCGCCTTCAGCCATGCGACAGTTAATAAGTGTCACAACAGTGTCATAGCGCTCCTGCCGGGCCTGAGTTTCAAACATGCCCCTTAGATCACCGATCATCTGAAAATCCGTCCTGTCAACCATGTTCTTCTGAATATCAGAAGTCATAATGGCTAGCATAATACATGCGACATTTTTGGCATTTTGTCGCAATGCGTTATAGGGGTTGCGCGCCTGAGCAGTGTCAACTTTAGGTTGCTCGGGAACCTCAGCTTCTAACACGTTTTTCATGTTAGCCATTTTCAGGACGATTCTCAGATTCCTTTCCCAATCAAGGAAGTTGGCGCCATCAAGTTTCTCCTTCTCAAGAATAGACTTGAGATGGAAAATCTCTTGGTTTGCGCGGTTTACGTTAGCTATCTGAAACAATAGGCAAAATTTAGTGTTTTGATGTTTGATTCATATTCAAGGATGGCAAGCTAATCTTGAATAGGAAATGGGAATTTAGTTAGTTAGACAATTTCTCCAGCCAGCATAAAGTGCTTTCAAAATCTCTAAGTAACTAAATGGACAACGATTGTCTCTTGTGAGTAACTGTCACAACTCCCGTTATGGGGCTTTCGCGAACAGATCAACGAAATACGTTTAGCCCCATCTATGCCCATTCTTTCTACAAGCCGACCAGAAGTACGGTGCTAAAATACTCCAATACCAAAGGTGCGTGTAACGAAAATGGTAGTTGTCCTAAGTGGTCTGTGTGTGCGTACGGTGTTGAAATACTCCAATACGCTCACCTTGGAAGATACCCTAAACACCACGTGCGGTGTTGAAATACTCCAACACGGATACATCTGTCACACCCCCAAATAACCACTAACGGAGTTTATACCGTTAAGGGGTGCGAGCAAACCAGGACCACAACCATTAGTTACAAATACTAAACGAATCAGAGTTAGTCCATATATAAATCTTAAATTAGAGTCTCAAGATACGCAGCGGAAAAATAACATCTTAGCACTAACCACGTGCTTTACAAAATCATTGTTTTAAATTCCCAATTAAGTTTAAACAGAATTAAAATTGTCTTCATGTGCC